>JASUUG010001109.1:0-62630 GCA_030449905.1 Luvunga scandens | reverse complement strand
AATCAAAATAAATTGTTTGCTTTAGCTGTAAAAATTGGAATCGAATGACTGGATTGCCATTAATGTGTTTATTTTGTCTTGAAATTAGAATGGATTATTCTGACTAAAATGACCTTAGTTGATATTGTCATTATTTATTATTATTGTTGTTATTATTATTATTATTATTATTAATCCCAAAACATGTGGACCTCCATGTTTCATTCACATTCTCACTTCCATTTTTAACAAGTAAACACCATCAATCATTCCCATTCGGATTCGAATTTCCCAATCCCACATGTAAACACACTATTAGGGTTTTGATTCTGATAAGGGCTGATTTGGAGACAGGGGTGAGAGAGAGGAGAGAGGAAGAAGAAAGCTTAGAATGGCTTGGTGATGGCCTAAATGAGCTATCTTTGTGACATAAACTGGGGAAAGGCAGCTATTTGAGAAAGAGAGAGCGGCTGTTTAAGAATTGAGGTTGGGAGTTTAGGTTTCTTGTGTCTAAATTAGTTAGTATATGATTACTTGTAGGTGACTGTTATGTAAATGTGGACATCCATAAATAAAGACAGTGTCTGAATAGTTAGAAAATCGATTTGGGCAATTTTTTTTGGTTCAAATTTTGAAATCAAAACCAAAACTGAACACATATTTTGAAACTGATTCTAGGTGTGAACTTGAATAGAGTGGATTCAGTTAGTTTGGTTCGGTTTTGGTTCTGCCCACCTCAATAGTATTTGATCTTTCTTTTGTCTCAGAATTGGGACAATCACAAAGAATTCTTGAATATGCATTCTTTTAATAATATATATTAGAACTGTCTTAAAAAATTGGGATGAAGGCATGGAAAAGTTCTATCTAAAGACAGATTGTTAAATACTGATTTTTTATGATAAATATCACATGATAGTCCAGGGCTGTGAAGTAAGGAATACATCATCTTGATTAAGTCTTCAATGTGAGTATTTTTCACATCTTTCCCATGCATTATTGCGATGCCCCTGGTGTCATTGTTAAAATTTTCGTATGGTCATTCAGAATGTCCATCAACTTTTAGGGATCATTGTGTTTGCTATTTCTATCATGTCTTGAGAATGTCCATCAACTTATAGGCATCATTGTCTTTCTATTTCTATCATGCTGTTGGCATCATTTCCATCCTAGTTCAATTGAAATTCATTTATATCATCATCTTGACTTTAAAATCTCCAATTATCAGAATATATTCAATGGAAGTCTTTCTCCGACAAATTAATCCTTTAGTGTCATTCTTCTAGAAGCTGGTATCCAAAATAGTCCTGCAATAGAGAACCTGAAATCCACTGACTCTTTCTTATTCTTAACATTCTCAGCTTATATGCATCATTGTCTTTGCTATTTCTATTATACCACTGGCATCATTTCCATCTTAGTTATCTCCAGTTATCAGAATATAGTTTAATGCAAGTCTTTCTCTGATGAATTAATCCTTTAGTGTCAATCTTCTAGAAGCTAGACTCTAAAACAGTCATGCAATAGAGAACCTGAAACTCACTGACTCTTTGTTATTCTTCAATAAAGAGGAGTCTTGTTCCTTCCAAAAAAAAAAAAAAATTGCCACTTGGTGGTTTTATTGGCCCTTTTTTTGGTTTAAATGTGAAAAATTATGTCTCTTTTCAAATTCTTGTTTTAGCTTGGAAGCCTGTATTATGCGATTTATTTCTCAGAGTAAGTGACCAGAAGCCATTTCTGTTCAAGTATTTCTATGTTTAGTGTCATTTCATGATTATCTGTATTGATATTGATGTCACTTTAGGTGTGTAATTGCGGAACTTTTTCTTGAGGTTCCTTTCTTTGAGCTCTCCCACCTCCTTGCTTACCGGAGAGGGCAATATGATCCTAGCCAGCATCTTGAAAAGGTACTCACTTTCTCCTCTTCCCCTTGTCTGCTCCCCGTTCTGCTCCAGACTTTATTTTCCTTTCGTTTTGTCCCACTCGTGTACGCTTAGTTTTGTTTAATTCACATTCAAGTAAATTCCAAAAGCCTTACTTTTACTTGAGCTGTATTTTTCCATTTGGTCAGCCAGCACAGCTAGTTTCAATTGAAACATATTGAATTATGTGTTATCATTTGTTTTGTACCAAAAATTATGAAGTATGGCGTGTGTATGAACCAGGATTCTCTCATGACCTGATCTTGTATTGAGCAAAAATTAACTGGGGATTGGTGGTTGGTAAATAAAATTTAAAAAAAAAAGGAAGTTAAACTATAACCATACACAACCACTAAAAGACACATGACATAGGATCTTTAAAAGCTCATGAGAGCTCAAATCAGGTGAGGATCCTAATCTGTGTGTATGACTTTATAATTGAGTGATATAAATCTAAGTTCCATTGAAATTTTTTCTGTTACTTTTATGTTGACTTTCATTCATGCTCAATAGCCATTTCTTCCATTCACATACCCTGTGGGTGCAGATCCCGGATTCAGGAATCCGCAAGATGATACTTCATATGATTCAGTTGGAACCAGAGTTGCGATTTTCTGCTGAAAGCTACTTGCAGAATTATGCTGCTGTTGTATTTCCGACCTATTTTTCACCATTCTTGCATAATTTCTACTGCTGCTGGAATCCTCTTCATTCTGATATGAGGTAACAACTTTGTAAGTTAATGCTTCAATCTTGGTGTTCCCAGGAACTCACATCTGGGTTTCTGCTGTTTGCTTCTTACTACAGGTGGCAATGTGCGTAGCGTTTTCCTGAGATACTTAAGCAGATGATGGGCAATAAGTCAAGCGAGGATATTGGTAGTGGAGTTGGAACACCATCGACTGTCGTATGTGTTAAAGAGTCGCAAGAGAGAGTTACAAAACAAAACTTGAACTTGACAAAGGACTTATTGGAAAAGAGGGAAGAGATGGAGAAAGATATGGTCCACAATAGATTCAGACTTCTAGGTGATATTAGCACCCTGCTTGGGGATGCAAAAGAAAGCAATCAGTGTTCTAATGTCAAACCAATGCTGGAGGATGTGCCAAATTCTGCATTTTCTCAAGATCTCAGAAACGGCACTGTGGAATCTTCTGGTGAACTTCTTCAAAGCATCTCTGATGCTTTTAGGAAAAATGGTCATCCCTTCCTGAAAAAGATTACAATGAACAATTTGAGTTCATTGATGTCCGAATATGATAGTCAATCAGACACCTTTGGCATGCCTTTTCTACCATTACCTGAAGATAGCATGAAATGTGAAGGAATGGTTCTTATTGCTTCTCTGCTCTGTTCCTGCGTACGTAATGTCAAGTTGCCTCATTATAGAAGGGCGGCCATACTTTTACTAAAGTCTTCTTCTCTGTTTATTGATGATGAAGATCGCTTGCAGCGTGTGCTTCCACATGTTATTGCAATGCTTTCAGATCCAGCAGCAATCGTATGCGATGTGCTGCATTGGGAAACTTTGTGTGACATTCTGCCTTTAGTCCGGAATTTTCCTCCCAGTGATGCAAAAATTTTTCCTGAGTACATCCTTCCAATGCTTTCCATGCTTCCTGACGATCCGGAGGAAAGTGTGAGAATTTGTTATGCCAGCAACATAGCTAAACTTGCACCAACTGCATATGGTTTCCTGGTTCACTCAATTAGGTTAAGTGAAGCAGGTGTTCTTGATAAATTGAGTGCACCACATAAGTCGTCGTCGTCATCTAATGAGACATCTGTACAGCTGCAGAGACTAAATGCTGATGTGCAGCTTTCACAGCTTAGGAAGTCCATAGCTGAGGTTGTTCAGGAACTTGTAATGGGTCCCAAGCAGACTCCAAGTATCCGGAGGGCCCTCCTTCAGGATATTGGCAACCTTTGCAGCTTCTTTGGTCAGAGACAGAGCAATGACTTTCTATTACCCATCCTTCCTGCTTTTCTTAATGATCGAGATGAGCGGCTACGGGCAGTATTCTATGGGCAAATAGTGTATGTCTGTTTCTTTGTAGGAGAAAGAAGTGTGGAGGAATATCTTTTGCCTTATATTGAGCAGGCTTTAAGTGATGCAACAGAGGCTGTTATTGTCAATGCATTGGATTGTTTGGCAATTTTGTGCAAAAGTAGTTACCTCGGAAGAGGATACTGCTTGAGATGATAGAGCGTGCCTTTCCATTGTTGTGTTATCCTAGTCAATGGGTAAGAAGGTCAGCTGTGACTTTCATTGCAGCTAGCAGTGAGAGCTTGGGTGCAGTAGATTCATATGTTTTCCTTGCTCCTGTCATACGCCCTTTCCTTCGCAGACAACCTGCATCTTTAGCTTCTGTAAAAGCTCTCCTGTCATGTTTAAAGCCTCCAGTGTCAAGAGAGGTATTTTACCAAGTCTTGGAAAATGCTCGGAGTTCTGACATGTTGGAGAGACAGAGAAAGATATGGTACAATACGTCTTCACAATCTAAACAGCAGGAGACCGCAGATTTACTTGAGAGAGGGGCAGAAGATTTGAGCTCAATAAAGTGCTGGCCTGACAAACAACAAAGTAGTGAGGGTCACAGACCTGCAGGGGATGCATCAAAGCAGCCAGAGTTTGCTCAATCTGATGACGATGATGGGGCTAAGTTGAGGGCCCTGGGAAGCTTGGTTTACAATGCTTCTAGTACAGCTGACATCCGGGATCCTTTATGCCCAGAGAAACTACTGTTCTCAGGCTTTATGTCTCAACAAGTAAGTGGTGTGAACAGCCTCATATGTGATAAATCATCAGAAGGCATACCTTTGTACTCCTTTAGCATGGACAAACATGCAATGGGAAATCTGCCTGTGGCCTCTGATTCTGTACTGCAAGTCAACTCCTTGGAATAAGCTCATCAACCATGCCTTGGATGGATACCGCAAATAAATCGTTTAGCTTGGCCAGTTCAGGTCCTCCACCCAACCTTCTTTCTGGCTCATTTAGCATTAGTAATGGCTCTAAACAGTTTTATAGAGTGGTACATGAACCGGAGGGCAGGAAAATGACCAAACAGCCTCTGTTAACAGTAAATTTCAGAGATGGGAACATCTGGTACAGCAAAAGGAAGTTCTATAAATGTGGAAGATGCTTCTAGTCCTGCTGATCTAACCGGATTGCCAGCATTTGTCCGAACATCATCAATTCCAGATTCAGGCTGGAGACCTCGTGGTGTCTTGGTTGCACACCTCCAAGAACATCGTTCTGCTGTCAATGAAATTGCAATTTCACATGATCATAGCTTTTTGTGAGTGCATCTGACGATTCAACTGTCAAAGTGTGGGATTCAAGAAAATTGGAAAAGGACATTTCATTTAGATCAAGACTAACTTATCACCTTGAGGGAAGCCGAGCTTTGTGTACTATGATGCTCCGGCATTCTGCTCAGGTTGTTGTAGGAGCATGTGATGGTATTATACACATGTTTTCTGTGGATCACATCTCCAGAGGTCTAGGAAACGTTGTTGAAAAGTATTCTGGTATTACTGATATAAAAAAGAAGGATACCAAAGAAGGTGCTATAGTTACACTTGTGAACTATAATACTGATAACTGTGCAAGTCATATGTTTATGTACAGTACTCAAAATTGTGGGATCCATCTGTGGGACACAAGATTGAATTCAAATACTTGGACTTTAAAAGCTATTCCTGAGGAAGGCTATGTGTCTTCTCTGGTGACAGGTCCCTGCGGAAATTGGTTTGTTTCAGGGTCTTCTAGGGGTGTGCTCACTCTTTGGGATCTGAGGTTCCTTGTACCTGTAAACTCATGGCAGTATTCTCGGGTTTGTCCTATAGAGAAGATGTGCCTTTTTGTTCCTCCTCCAAATGCGGCTGTATGTACTACTGCCAGGCCTCTTATATATGTTGCTGCAGGTTGCAATGAAGTTTCGCTTTGGAATGCAGAGAATGGAAGCTGTCACCAGGTACATGGCTATTTTTTTCTGTTGTAAAGTTTAGGTTGGATGACATTAAATAGTTTTATGAAGTTGTAATGATATTGTCTACTTCATGTGTTAGTTTAGCAAAGTTTAAACCAAAGCAAATATGAGACAGTTTATTTTCATGCAGAGGGAATTTGAATTGTTGGAGGATTTTATATTACTAAAATTGAAAGTCAGCATGAGCGCTCTATAGCCAAATATAGGACATCGTTTCTTGACACTACATGAATTCTAAAATTATCCTTCACCTTTTATTCAACTACCACATAGTAGATGCTGTGAAGCTTATGTATAACTTAAAAAGTATCAAATATCCTTGGCCTGGTTCCTTTTTTTTTTTTTAAGTATATATCCTGAATATTTACAGAAGATAAAATGTCGAAAAGATTGAAAATCTTTTAAAGTGCGTTAGGATAATGAGTTTTGCCTCCTCTAATAAATTGTTAGTGATATTGTGGGAGGGAAATTGGGTGCTGACTGCACTAGAGTTGCCTCTTTCCTCTTGAGTGGATGGAGTGGTTTGTTTATGGTTGGTGCTTGGTGCTGTAATCTTATTCTATTAAGGGCTGATAGCTGGAATTAGCCACTTTGATATATCCGTATTCTTATTATGTACTATTTTTCAGTCTCAACCTAGTGTTGTTAGCTTGTCTGTTTCATGTTTCAACTTATATTTCCTTCCAGGTGTTGAGGACGGCAAACTATGATGGAGATACTGAAATGTCTGATTTACCTTGGGCCTTTGCAAGGCCGTCCAGTAAGTCAAATCCTAAACCAGATCTGCGGCGGAATGTCAATCCGAAGTACAGAGCTGATGAGCTGAATGAACCTCCTCCTCGTCTTCTGGGTATTCGTTCATTGCTTCCTTTACCTGGGGGTGACTTATTAACTGGGGGTACAGACTTGAAGATTCGTCGATGGGACCATTGCAGGTTTTGGTTTGAGTTCCTTTCCTGTTTGTTTCCTCATTTTATGACACTTTTGTGGTTTTATTGACACCAGTATCTAATATTTCAGCCCTGGTCGAAGTTATTGTATCTGTGGGCCAAATTTGAAAGGGGTTGGAAATGATGAATTCTATGAAACAAGATCCAGTTCTGGAGTGCAAGTTGTGCAGGTATTTAGATTCAATAATTTTCGTTTTACTTATGAACTTTTTACATTTTGGACTGTTTGCAGGATATCTCATCTTCTGAATGGGTAGGGTAAGGTGACTACAATTTACTTGGGTATTTTATCCTTCTGAAGAGCGGGGTAGTAAAGGACTGCAAGGTCATAATTTGGTATCTTTGGCTAGCCCTTTGACCATTTGGAGAGAAAGCTAGGCATGCCTCATTTTTAGATCAACCAAATGGAGAATAAGTTTTCACATACCAGACTCATTTCATGATGCTTTCTCTTACCTTTTATATTGGCTTCTGCAAAAATTTTCTCAATCCAATTAGTTTAATAAATGGAAAATAGGATCACGCAATAGAGGGTTGCATTGGAGGGCATGCCATTTCAAATTTCTTCCCACTTAAACAATTTTGCGTTTCCTCTGACGAACTCCCTCAAGTCCCTTTATCAGAATATAAGCCCTGTGAAAGTTTTTTTCTTCTCTGATTTTCCTCATTTATGTCAGTTGAAAAAGAAAAAGAGGGAAAAAGAGAGTTTCTGTGATTTTCTGTACTCACAGCAGTAGAGTTCATAATACTAAAGTGTCATCATCTTTTTCTGTAAACAGGAAAGAAAGAGACAGCCTTTAACAAGTAAGTTGACAGCAAAAGCCGTTCTTGCAGCTGCTGCTACTGATTCTGCTGGTTGCCACCGGGATTCTATCCTTTCTTTGGCTTCTGTCAAGTTGAACCAGAGACTCTTGATATCAAGCAGTAGGGATGGGGCTCTCAAGGTTTGGAAGTAAATGTTCTAAGCATAAAAGGCCTTATTGTACATATTAATGTCAGTTCTAATTAAACTGTTCATAATTTTTAAGTCAAAGGTAGAATAATCATTCATAACCTGGACCTTGACCCTTTACATATATATTTTTTTTGTTTAAATTTACCCTGCTTGATTTGTACAGTTTGTAAGCCCCTGGGAACAGATAGGCATTCATATTGTTAAGTGAAATCTTTTATTTTATTAATGAAATATCTGATTATCTATTCCAATAGGAAATGATGTGAACTTGTGTGTTGGTAAGGTAAATGATTTCTCATGAACTGTGATGTACAAGTAATACTCCTACCTGCAATGTTTGATGGCATCAGTGCCCTTCCTTTTTTTTTTTTTTCCAAATTTAAATTTCTTTTACCTTCAATGGGTCTAACTTAACTTTTGGAACCATCTTTATAGCCAGTTCATTTAGGAGGCTGTTGCTTTTCTACAGTAACCCTTGGCAAGGACAGTGGTTGAAGGAAAGGTTGCAAATGAATTGAGCTTTTGTTTAACACTCTTGAGTTTGGAATGATTTGTTTGTAAATGTGTGAGCTCGAATTGATAGATCGATATCAATGTGAGTTCGACCTCGTGACACTCAAACTGCCTTGACGTTTTATTAAGTCAATTGGTGTTAATATTGACTAGTCTCAAATTCTTTCTAAGTTGGCCTCTAGTCTGAACTTTGAAATTTGGCTTGGTTTGAGCTTGAAATCCTTTATCAACAACTTGATAAGCTGAGTATATGACTTGACTAGGCACAGTTTGTTTGCACAGCTCACTGGAGGTATCCCTTTTCATGTTTTTTCTACTGATTTTAGCATTGAGCTATACCATGAAAAAAATAAGAAGTTAGTGGAAGAGGTTTAATTTTCATTCGATATGTTTCATCTCATGGTTCACTAGCACCTGAATATTTTGACTTCTGTCTGAATATAAATCTGGATCTTAATCATAGAAATACAATTAGGTCTTTGTGAAGTGTGTACTTTCTATTTGTGTTAGTATGGTGTGGCCCACGGGAGGTTTATGAACTATTTGGTGGCTTGCTAGAAAGTGAGCCTAGATATGAGTGCTATTAAATAGGTTTGCAAGTCATAATTCTTTCAAAGATCTTTTTTGTTGCAATGTTTTCTTGTATGATTTATCTGGCTATTTCTCAAATGTTCTTATCTACCTCTATTATCATCATTTAGGGATTGCATTTCTGCACAGCAATGTAAATGTTTTCTTTATCTATTTTTGCTCCACAATTTCTGTCATACTCTGTCACCGGCCAAGTGTTGGTAAAACAAGCATGAAACAATTAATCGTCTTGACATTTGTTAGATGACCATGCTGGATTAGGTGTACCATTAACTGAAAACATTGTGTCAAAGTCAGAGTTGCTTAAGATGGTGTTCAATACACATGGAATGCATTTGCTTAATAGTTATCTGATAAGTGGAATGACTAGCAAAGATGTAGTAGAGGAAGCCTTACGTTGATGAAGACAGTCGAAAATTACCTTCTTTTATTCTTTTAATTACTATAAACAAAAGAATTTTATTCAAAAAATGAATGGAGGTCCACAAGAAGACTGTGAAAAGTAACTTGAATTTTTTTTTTTTTTGGTTTTAACGAGCTTTAAATTCTAATAAATTTAAATACTCATCTTTTTGGTAGGCATTATTGGCTGTTAGGATGTCTAACTGTTAAATTAGTGAAGTAGATTGTCTGACTATGGTCAATGGCGTAGATTTTGGCTTCTATTATTTGAGTGTTGCCAACTCTTACTGTACATGCAAAGCAAATATGGGAAGCTATCAACTTTATTTTACAGCTACATTGATAACTCATCAAGATTGAGACCAGTGATGGTGACTGGAAACAGTGGTCTTTGGCAAAACAGTCTTCTTAGTCAATTTCCTAGCAGATCCAGAATAGAGTGATCTCACTATAGTTTGTGCATGTTCATGTTAATTTTCCATTTAGGACTAGAGAGGCCTGTCTGACTGCTCTTGAGACTCTCCAAACTTCATGTTGTACAGTATGCCATGACTTTGCTGTATTGAGCTTCATTGCCTCTTCAATAGCATCATCTATTGCAGGGAAGTATTTAGATCCATAATCATTATGCTTTGAGGGTGCATAAATCTGCAAATTGAAAAATGATCGGTAATTTTGGTCCATTTATGTATTAATTACAAGTGCAAAACTTTGCCTTTTATGTCGTGATATTTCGTGCTGGTTTTTATGATCCTGTTTTTTGAAATATTATAAGAGAGCCAAAAAATAAGGGGAAAAAAAAAGAAAAAAGACTAACTGTTACTTAAGGGAAGCATACCAAATGCTTGTACCATGGCCTCCCAGATAGTCCATCTTGGTCTGTAAACGCTCGTTCTGCCATCATTAGTCTGTCATTCAGCTCTCTAACCTTGGGTTGATCTTTTTTCCAAGTTGATGCCCAACCTTTGGCCTTTTGGAGTTCCTAGAGGTTCAATTTTAATTATTTGATTGTCATGAAGTTAGTTTTATGAATCTTGAGTTTTAATAAGTAAATTGATACCTTTTTCTCATTATCAATTTTGGCCGCTGCCTTCGCTAGCTCTTCAATAGACTTGAACAAGGGTATCAAGCTTATTCCCTTTCCTGCTACCTCATTCTCCAGGTCCTTTGTGCTTTTCTATTGTTGTCAATTATTGAATTGCATTATCACTTATTGTCTGCAGACTCAATAATAGCTTGTTGTATTGCAGATTGTATGTAACAATTAACATATATTAAATTTCAATATACCTGGAGCTCAAAAGCATATGAGAGATAGTTGAATGGCAAGAACTCCTCATCTGCTAGCCGAAGAGCTACTAAACCCCACATACTTGCCGCTGTTTTTAGGAGAAAAAAAACAAGTAGAAACAAACTTGAGGTTAACTGCACCAAAATGAAACTTTCATGACTTTAAACTTGTAACATGTTGAAGAATCCCAATCTTTGCTTCTCTGCGTAGGATGGGATCTCTTATCATAAGCTAAATTTATGTGTAAGATTTTATCTTTTGTTTATGGAATTTTAATTAATAGGCTCTGACTCAAATCTTGTGGCAAACCTGCAACATGTCTTTGGAATGTTGGATCTCCAAATTTTTCCATCCAGATGAAATCATCATACATTGAGTGGTATACAGGGTATCCTGTGATTGGTAATCGGTAGTATTAAGTCATGAAATGATAAGAAATGCATATAGACATGATATATTATGCATCAGTATTACAAGTGGTTATATGTATGAAATTTTTTCAGTCAGATGCTTATCTTTTGTGTCTAATGGTAATTGGAAATTTTGTGCAATACTAGTAAGGACAGAATCATTCTTCATGTAAATTTGAAATTAGATGATTGTATGACTTGTAAGGATACCATTGGCTAGTCATGCAGGTGTGCAGTTGATGCTATTTTACCTGCACTCCACAGTAGATGCTAGCAAGAAATTCAAATATCATGATCACCTTGCTTATTATCAGGTTCCAATCAGATCTTTGTTTTGGTTGAACAGTGACTGATTCATGGAGTAATTCTGTTTGATGATTTGATGGGTGCTTAAATAATGTTAAGTTCTGTTTCATGTTATGAATGCTGACGTTCCTTCGAATAGCTGATTCTGTATTCACTAATTTGATCTTCATGTTGCTGATGGATATATAGATATATATATAAATAGAAGCACAAAGAAACAAGAATAAATTGAAACAAGTGTCTGGCTATGTATGTAAGTACGTACGCACTCACGCATGCACACACATATATGTATAATGCTTGGCTGCTGTTTAAATTTCCACATAATGGTATAAAAGAATATATAAGAGATCAGAAATATAATGTACTTTTTTACCTGTTCCAAAAGACATGTCAGTTGCTGGAACACCGATATGCTGAACGAAAGCTGCATAATCTGATGCCCCGCCTCCTAATCTCCCAATCTTCATATAGAATGCATAGGTTTAAGGGCTTTAACTTCTCTGATATTTTTCTAGATTTACTTGAAAATTGTGACCAGTATGCAAGATTGTTATTGGTGGTTGAATTGGATTGAAATTCGTCATATTTCTTGAGAATATCAAATTACCTGACCAAGTAGGTATTACATTACACTTACCACAGGAGAATTGCTGGAGCCAGTCCAAGAATCATAGATTGTTTGTGATGAGTTATCTGGATCTTGAACCTTCAAAATCCAATTACAAATGTTATTGAAATGAGTTAAAAAAGTAGTAGCATGGAAGAATATTGAAATCCGTGTACCAGCATTAGAATCAACCACAATGCAATTTCATTGTTTCTATTTCCATTGTTGCTGCTGTTTGTTTTAAAGATCAATGTACTCTTTTTATGGCTTTGCATAATTGCTGCATTTGTGTGGGTAATTGTAGTAGTTATTGTTGTCGTGAATGTTGGTGCTTGTACATTCAGCATCATTTTTAAGGTACCTTTTGAGCAGCTTGTTTGAGTAGTTCATCAAGCTGCGGAGTCGCAGAGGCTTGGAATCCAGCTTCACTTACCGCAGAGTCAATGTTCAAGTAAGCAACAGCTCTTGAGGCTAGTATCTCCCTGTTCTCTTCCACCCATTCAGTTGATCCTATCTGGGAACAGATCAGGGGTTTGTTTAATTTCTGTTCACCCACAAATATGCAGCATGCATGTATTTGCAAGAGAAATAGAGAGAGAGAGGGAGAGACCAGGCCATACTCCTCAGCATCCCAGTTGCATAAAACAATGGTTCTCTGAGGTTTCCACCCTCTTTTCTGCAGTTTATCCAGTCTTTGAGCGACCTAAAATATTTCAGATAAACGGTCAATTATTGAAATTCAGTACTCTGTTACTTTGTCTTGACTAGAGAAGAAATTAATCTACCTCTAGGAGTGCAGCAGTGCCACTGTTGGGATCCACTGCTCCAAATGTCCATGCATCCCGATGATTGCCCAGAATGACCAATCTGTAAACAGTCGAACCATTGATGAAATCATATCATAAGGTGGGTAAGTTTCTTTAATCTTCTATGTTCCTTTTGACAAGTTATTCTCATCTTAGAACGTGTTATGTAGTCTTCTCTTAGTGCATGCCTATTGAAAGTTCATAACGATGCTTCCTCTATTGTTACAGCTTTTGAAAGTTCTATAACTCACCGATCAGGCTCCTCTGTCCCTGGAATGATACCGATTACATTTTGAATTGTTGCCATCACATATTCTCCCTGATTATTCATACAAATATCAAACTTGTTAGTCTGAAGTTGTAGTTATTTGGACGGCTGGACTTGAAGCAAGGTGAATGGTATGTTCTGACCAGTTATTTATCGTTTACAATGAGAAATGCACTTTCGGACTGCTTACCGTGTAACTGAGATTGACAACTCCTGGTCCTGGTCCAACTCTGTAAATTGGTGCATCTTTATCTCCTTGCCAATCCTCATTCACCACGTCTCCTCCAATCGACCTCATGATGGTCTCACCATCCTTTGCCGATATGGGCAACGAAGGTATAAGCGGCACATATCCTGCCTTTTCCACCTCTTCCTTAGATAGCCTCTCACATCCCTCACTACTAGGCCATCCAGGTGTAGTAGGATCGCCAGCCCCATCATAAACCGATCCTACCTGAACCCCACTCGGCGGCATCCACTTGTCATCGGGAAACCACCTTGCATCAGCACTACCACCACCGTAGTCTTTCCTGTCTGTAAAAATCAGTGCACCTGCAGCACCTGCGTCAAATGCATTATGCACTATGTCTCCTCTGAAAATTTGTCCATATCTTGCCAACACAACAGTGCCCGTTACATTCACACCCATTTCTTTCAATGTCACGTAGTCTTCAACCCGTCCGTAGTTGACATAAACAACAGGTCCTGTTACTTTACCCGACTTTGCATATCCATGGAAAGTTGGTAGAACTTCATTGGCCACATCAGCATAGGGATCACCCTCATAAATTTCTTGACGGAGAGCAAAAGTGATGGGTGGTTCTGGTGGTGGGCGTGTTAGTGATAAAGAACGTGAAACGGGGTAAGTCAGGGACACTCCATAGGAAGCGATATGTGACTCTAAGTTGCAGGAAGTAAAAACGGATAGAACATAGGCTGCAGCCTCGGCGTTGGCCTCAGAACCGGCAACATGGGGCCGGCGAGTGAGTGTGTGGAGGTGGTGAGATATTGAGACATTGTCAGAGAGGGAAGTGGATGTGTAGAGGGAGTGATAGAAAGATTTTGGTCGGGGAGAAGATAGAAGGAAGGAGAAAGAGGTGGCTATGGCTAGGAAACAAGTGATGGCTGTTTGGAACATGGAGTTCAATTTCGGTTAAGCTATGGGGCTTTTTTTTTTTTTCTTTTTTTCTTTTTTTGTGGGAGGTAGGATTTTGATTTTCAGAATGGGGGAGTTAACGAGAAAGAGTGTTGCTGTGCACAGTGATGATAAATTGATAATGGTTTATTATTTTGGATTTAATTGTTAGATAAGGTTTCCATAATTTAAAATCCTTTTCAACTTGTAATTGACAACTTTGATGCGGTAATCTTGGTTTCTTTTATTTTATTGCCACCGCGGCAATATTTGGTGTCTTCATGTCTCTGATTCTTTTTAATTTTTAATTTTTGTTTCCTTTTTTTTTTTTCAAATTGATTTATTGATCGGGACAAATTCCTACCTTTTATTTCTTATCGAGTTGATTATTTTTGGAAGAATCGAGAATTTGAAAAAGGAAGGCACTGAAAAGCGATTGAGTTGATATGTTCATTAAATGTTGTCGTAAGGAGTTGTGATATCTTTTCATTTGATTATCGTAAGCGTAAAATATATTTAGTTATGGGCATACTTGGCAGCCCTCATTACATAGTTGTATTAAAGTATTGCAACATCATATTTGGTAACCAGTAACCACTCATAATTGTGTCATAATACAGTAAAACAAATACTTATATAATACAGTCAATCCCGCATAAACCAATTCCATGTAAAAGTCGGGTTTATGTGGGTTTGTGATTGTTTTGAGAGGGGAAAAAAAAAATAAATTTCCTTCTCTCATTCTCCTTGCCATCTCCATACTGCTGCTACTCTACACAGCCATTGATGTGCTTCAACAAACGATACCAACTCCACCACTGGCACTGTTGTGTGACATCAGCTGCACCACGACGCGATCTGCCTTGCCGCGTGACAGCAGCTCCACCACGATGCAATCTACCTTCGCCACGCGACACCAATGCCACCGCACCACGCGAGACTACCACGCGATTTGGTTTGATTCTATCCTTTTATGCATCTATCATGGCAAGCTTTTCATCCTAAATTCCAATAATTCTACTATTTATTTTAACAAAACTACTTGTTCTATTTTTTCACGAGTTACTCGAAAAAGTTTAAATTTTTTTTCTTACATTGAGGATGAGAGAAGGGTGCAAATTTAGGAAAAGAAAGGAACTACATATAGCTACTGGATTATTGGAATTGAGCATATGATACCACTTTGATCTAGACGTTTAAGATTCTCAGAAAGTAATTAAGCCTGGAAGCAAAGAGTTAAAGATAATAAAGAAAGCAATTAAGATACAATAATCACATTTCATGCTATTTAAGTGTTTAAGCCTGACCTTTGATGCTCAGGTCATCTCATTACCGGTGCTTTTGTTTCTTTTCTGTTGGTTCTTCTTTTCCCGCTTTGTTTGTATATATATATATTTTGCTTTATATTTCTCTTGTAGTTGTCTGATAAAATTGTTTGGACAAATAAAATTGAGGTTTATGTTCATTGTGAATATTTTTGTTAATAATGTTGATCCGAAGGCATAATCAAAGAAAAATGATTCTTAATTGTTCATTCCAAAATCATGGCACTTGATTACGATACTTAAATAGCATTATAGGCAATGGTGACATACAATATGTGAATTAACTAAGAATGGATAAAAAGATATTTAGCATACTACGTGAGCTATCTCGATTGAATGAAGGATTAAAGGCTAATAGTTCAATAAAGATTGAAGAGCAAGTTTGCATGTTCCTTCACACTTTGTCTCATCATGTCAAAAAATCACACAATTGTTAGACGGTTTTTCAGATCTAGCAAAAACTATTATTAGATACTCAGTGTTAAATGGAGTGTTACGACTACACCATGTTTTACTAAAGGTACCAATACCTATACCAAAGAATTATACTAACGAGAGATGGAAGTGGTTTAAAGTATAATGTTAATTTACTTTTATTTTATTATAGCTAGTGATAGTTTAATGCTCATAAATTTTGCATTTGTTTTTTATATATAGAATTGCTTGGGGCAACGAACAGAATTCATATTAAAGTCTGTGTGCCAAAAAATGATAAGTTAAGATATTGAACAAAAAAGGGTGAGATTGCCATAAATATTTTAAGGACATGTTCACAACATATAAAATTCATTTTCGTGATGCCTGTATGAGAAGGCTCTGCATATGACTTAAGAATACTTCGTGATGCATTAAATAAGTTAACTGGTTTAAAAGTTCCTACATGCATTACTTATTCCAAAAATTTAATTTAATCAAATTGCATATTCAAACTAAAAATTACACCAATGTTTATGTGAAATAAATAGGTTACTACAATCTTGTTAGGGGTGGGCAAAATCAGATTCGGGTCGGGTTCGGATCGATCCGATCAGGTTTCGGATTGATCGGGTTGGATAAAAACTCATCCGAACTCAACCCGAACTTATAATCCGATCCGATCCGATCCAAATATAATTCGGATTGGATCGGATCGAGTTATAAGTTCGGGTTGAGTGCGGATCGGATCGGATTCGGATTGTAATGTATACAATATACCATATTCATCAATCAAATCGATTAACAGCCCAAACCCAAACCTTCCAAAACTCAAAACTCTCAAAGTCAATAGCCTGCCAAATTGAGCTTGAATCGGATGAAGTTTGCCGGGTCAAATGGAGCTTGGATCGGATCGGGTGATGGTCGAGGATTTGAGGCGTGGAAGTGGAGCAACGGATCCGGTACTCAACGACGGCTTCGGTTGGTGTCAGCCCTTGGCAGTTGCTCTGATCGAATCGGTTGTGGGTCGCAGAGCAGATCCAGTCACAGTAGTCTGGTCGTGGGTCAACGAGCAAATCCGGTCAAGGAGCAGATCCGGCCGCAACAGTCCAGTTGTAGGTCAAGGAGCAAATCAGGTTGCAGCAGATTCAGTCATGGGTCGTGGAGCAGCAGATCCGATCAGAGGTGGATGCGTGTGCAAGCTGCGCTGCGTTTGTCTCTTCTCTGCGTTTCCGTCGATGTGTTGCCGGCTGCCAACTGCAGCTTTGCTTTTGCGATTTGTTTGTGTGTATGTGTGAAATCATGAAGTTGTGATTTGTGAAACATAAGGCTGAAGTTGTGAAGATGGTGGATCTGTGTGTTTGTGTGAGTGTGTTCTTCATTATTTAATTTTTTTAAAATTTTTTATATTTTCAACCCATCCGATCTGATTTTCGGATCGGAGCGGGTTTCATCCGATCCAATGATGATCCGATCAGGTTGGCACAAATGGATCCGATCGGGTTTCATTAACAATCCGATCCGATCCGAACCCGATATTTTTCGGATCGGATCGGGTCGGTTGTTTTGCCCACCCCTAAATTTTGTGGATGCTGGATACGCAAATGCTAAAAGGTGTCTTACACCATATAGGGGAACAAGATATCACTTATTAGAATGGAGAGATGGGTGTGCTCTTTAGAATAAAAAAGTATTTTTTTAACATGAAACATTCCTTAGTAAGAAATGAAATTAAGCAGTGTTTTGGATTACTTAAAATGCAATAGGCCGCTCATCAAAGTCCTTTCTATCCAATTAAAACTCAATGTTGCATTATTACTGCATGGTATGATTAGGAGAGAAATGTATGTGGATCCAATGGAGCATGAATTACTTGATATATCTAATAATGAAGTGCAAGATAATGAAAACATAAGTAACATTGAAGCTTTAGAGCAATGGATGAGTTGGAGGAATGATTTAGCTACTGCTATGTATAATAATTGGCTTGAAAATTAGGATTCATCTAAGGTTGTACTTTTATTAATATATATATTTCATTAGAAAAGTATCTAAAGTTGTAGTTTTGCTAATATATAGATGTCCTTAAGAAGGTATCTAGGTTGTACTTTTGCTAATATAGGAATGTCCTTAGGCAGGTATATCAAGATGTACTCTTGCTAATATGGGGATGTCCTTAGGAAGGCATATAAAGATGTACTCTTGCTAATATATCGATGTTCTTAGGAAAGTATGTAAGGTTGTACTTTTGCTAATATATTAATGTCTTTAGAAAAGTATCTAAGGCTATACTTTTGCTAATATATCGATGTCCTTAGGAATTTATTGAGTGTGACTTATGTGAACTTAACTTAGTGTTCTATTTCAATTATTTGTTTAAAAAATTATTATGATACTTATTTTGTAGGCATAGAGAGTGGAGATTCTAGTCATGCTGTTGGAAATAAGATAGGCTCAAGACGAACATGGACAAAAGATAAAAGAAAAACAATGTTGAACATTTTGGATGTAGTGGTTGTAAACAATAGTCAAGCTAATAATGGTACCTTCAAATTTGAAAGTTACAAATATATTGAAAATAAATTAGAAAAATTGTTACCAAAGTGTGGTTTGAAGGCTTACCCACATACTGACTCAAAGATAAGAATTTAGAAAAAAAAGTTGTTGGGTAGCGTTTGATATGTTGAAAAATAGTGGTTTTGGATGGAATGATGTGAACAAATCTGTGGAGGTTGATATTGACAAAGTATAGAAATTATATGTGGAAGTTAACATTTTGAATTTAAAATAAAGAAAATAATTTTCTCTTTGTGTCATTACTTATATTTGCATGGTTGTGTGGTTTATATAATTTTTTTTATGAATGTAATAAGTTGATTTAACCATTTTGCTTTAATTTTATAGTCCCATAAGGAAGCAAACAATTGAAAGAACAAGTCATTTCTATTATGAGAGGCTAACAAATATATTTGGAAAAGAGTGTGCAACTATAAGGTCGAGAGAGACTCCAATTGATGTGGCTAATGCAGTATTTCGTGAAGAAATTTATAATAATGACAATGAGATCGATGGTGAAGGTTCTCTAATGTCTACTACCCACCTTCAAATTCTCAAGACAATACTTGTTCACATTCAAAATCATCCCACAGGAAGAGGTCCAAATCAGATGAATATATTATTGTTGGTATTAGTTTCAACATTTCACCAAACCAACATTAATATGTCTCAGAATATGTATGGTAGTAATGAAGATTATGATTACATTGATGAACAACTTGTTTCGATGAGACTTTTTATGGATGATGAGCTTATGCTCTTAAATTTAATAGTAAAAAAACCTTCACATATAAGAGCTTTCAAGGCATTACGGAATGATTGACTGTAGTTGGCATATGGTAGGATGCTTTTGCATGAGCATGAATAGAGAGGTGGAGTTTGATAAGGGAGTATGCATTTTTAACTTAACAATGATATTATGCAGTAGTATTTTGGCATATGGATGTGTGTACTTGGATTATTTAACAAAATTCATTTTATCACAACTGTAGTATCATTTTATTATTTTGTAATTATCTTGTAGTGTGTACAAAATTTTACTCTATCATTCTAAAATAACTTTTGACCTAATCTTATATGTTTTAACTATTTATTTATGTTGTGATATCATTTAAAAATTATTTGCTTCATCTTTATTTCACATGTTATATATTTGGAAAATGCTAAAAAAAATAAATGTTATGCTCCTAAAAATTTAAGGTTATAAGCTTCAACTTATATGAAGAGTTATGATATTTTTCTTAACTTTTGTATTAAAAAATAATATTAAATTTCTAAAATTTAAAAATTTTATATTTAATATTTTTCTAAGTACTAAAAAATGCTATTAAATAAATATATAATTTAAATTAGTTATAAAAAAATTAATACAATACAATGCAACACAAAATATAATATAACTAAAAATTAATACTATAAAGTATAATAACAAATATTGTACAGCACAGCAGACTAAAGGTAGGCAAAATCATATATGAATCAGATTTGGATCCATCCGATCAGATTTCAAATTATTCGGATTGCTAAAAAAGTCATCCAAATGCTATCCGAACTTAAATCCGATCCAAATATATTCGGATCGGATGAATAGTTTGGATTGCATTCGGATTCAGATGAATAATATGTGTTCGAACAAATCAGATGAATTCATCTCACTTTCAAGTTGCAATACAAAATTAAAATCACACAAATAAAAAACAAATGTAGCAAATAAAAAACAAATGCAGCAAGCCAACAAATAGAAAAAAGAAAGAAAGAAAATTCACTTTAACATCAATTATTTAGTTAAGATCTTCAGTAACAATTGCATTCCAAAAGTAGGAAAGTTAAATCAAACATGCAACTTTATAATTACCAAAAAATAAAAAAGGAGAATACTGGCAAATCAAAAACAGATTCATATGTAATTCAAAAAACCCAAACCTGTGCAAGTTTTTCAAAGTCAATGACCCAAACAAATTCATAACCTCTGCACCTCATAAGCTTTATGGATCTGACTCCATTGAAAATCGCAATAAACAAATAAATGCAGTGGCTGGGTTTGGGACTTGAGTTTGCATGCGACTTCGATTGGTGGCATGGCAACGTATGACTCACAAGCTCAGCAGCTGTTGGTTGCAACTTTGTCAACGTGCAATTGGGGAGTCGACAGTTGACAGCTAGCCAGATTCTTCTCAAAGAGATAGGTTGGGTTCGTGGATGTCTGGATGATACGACTGCTTCTTTGATTCTTTATATCTGATTTAGGATTTTAAGGATTGAGGGCTTTCTTTTAATTTTTTTTTTATGTTTAATTTATTTATTTTTTAATTGCAAGTGCAATCCAATCGGATTAATCAGATGGATTCGAATCTGATTCGATCTGAATCAAATCCCATAAGATTACAAAATTCTTATCCAATCAGATTCAGCTCTAAATCTGAATCCGATCCGAATAAGAACAAATTAGATCGGATTGATCCGAATCTGATCCGATGCCCAGCCCTATGCAATACAACATAATAAAATACCATGTGCCAAATGCATCCTATATGTAGTGTATAGTCTAATTACTGTGAAGCTACTATAAGATAAAGGTGATGCTACTGATCAGCTAGTTACATCGGACCAAACCCTCAATAAAATGACAAAGCTTTTGTTTAAGCACAATATTGAGGTTGGATATTTCGGATGGTTATCGATAGAGTGATTTGTCATTTCTTGAAATCTCTTTTCTATTCTAAAATTGTGGTGTAATGTAAATTTTCCTATTTAGATCATGGAATAAATGAAATAAATTAAAAAAAATAGATTTTTATTTAAGATTGAAATCTTATTAGAACTATTCATGTCCAGTTCATCTTTCAAAACCATATCACATCTTAGATCTAATGAAATATGATGAATTGAGACAATATTTTGTAAATATGTAATTATCTTAAATCGTTACAGTGTTAAAGTATTTACTAAATATTAATTATTTTAATTTAAAAATTAAATTGAGGTGTCTCATATTTGTATGATTAAAAATTAATAATATATTTACTATTTTTATTAACATCATTATTTAAATATTATATTTCTTTTTATTTTATAATAATAGTCTTTTTTATACAGTAAATGTAAAAGGCTATCATACCTTAATACGAGATAAGGCCTTAGATTCGTTAGTTCAGGAATCAAGGGAAATTTACAATACTAGCCAAATAATTTTTACAAAATACACAAATAACCACACAACTTATTTCTTTCAATATTAGCCAAATCACACAATTTTGGACCATTCTAACCCTCTCATTCTCACCCAAATTTTTTCAAACTGAAGCATTTCTCTCAACAACTTTCTCATCGATCGACGGCACCGGAGAAGAACGACGGCGTCAAGCATCAGCGGCAATCACTAGAGCTCACGTCGAACAACATCAATCACACCAAAATAAAGTCCAATAGAAGTGAAGAGATCTAAAAATCAAAGATTCAACTTAAAAAACCCTAGGTAAGAAATTCGAAATAAATGATTTATGTTGTTGTTGTGTTTCGTTTCCTTGTTTTGTGGTTGTGTGTTGTTGTTTGATGTTGTTTTGGTGGTGGTGGTTGTTGTTGTTTTGGTGGAGCGTTGAAGGAGAGGAGAAGGAATTTGGGTGGGAGGAAGGAGAAGAAATTTTGGTGGGAGAGAGGCTAGGGCTGTTGCCCAGCCTCGCGCGCAGCGGGCGACAGGCTGAGCTGTCGCCTAGCCTCGCGCAAGGCTTGGGCGTGCGGGCGACAGCCTTGCGCAAGGCTGTCGCCCGCGCGCGCAAGCCTTGCGCGAGGCTGGGCACGTATGGCCTCAGGTGTCTTGCTGTGTTTTAGTGTGATGGGCTGTCCGTCGCACAAAATTTTGAGCGACGTGTCTTCGTCGCACAAAAACACAGCAGCTATGCATAAATATTTTGTGCGATGGCTGAAAATATTTATGCATAGCTACTGTGTTTTTATGCGACAGAGACCCGTCGCCCAAAATTTTGTGTGACGGACGGCCCGTCGCACAATATTTCAGAGAGCGCCTCTCTCCTATCGCACGTTATTTTGTGCGACGGCTCAAAAAAGGTAGAAACCTAGGTGCTGTAATTTTGTGCGACAGGCTATCCGTCGCCCAAAATTTTGGGCGACGGATACCCGTAGCACAAAATTACAGCATTTATGTTTCTACCTTTTTTGGCCGTCGCACACAATAACGTGCAATGAGAGAGAGGCGCTCTCTGAAATGCATAGCGACGGATGGTAGTCGCACAAAATTTCAAAGAGCGAGTTTCTCCCGTCGCACGTAAATTTGTGCGACGACCAAAAAAAGTAGAAACATAGGTATTGTAATTTTGTGCGACCGCCTGTCCGTCGCCCAAAATTTTGGGCGACGGATGACCATCACACAAAAACACAGTACCTATATTTCTAATTTGTTTGGTCGCCGAACACATTATGTGCCATGGGAGCACCGTACTCTCTGTGTTTTTGTGCCACGGACTGCTAGTTATACCAAAACACAAAGACTGTGTGATCATGTTTCCGCTGCGCAATTTGTAGTTTCAAAAAATTTTGTTGTGTTTTTTTATTATAATAAGTTATGAATTTTAATAATTGCTCACTCGAAGCTCTTGTTGCTCAGCGACGCCATTTACATGATTCTGAAGAACACTGGGCCTCAAAGCGTTTCGTTGTGGACCGTATGATCCTAAAATCAAACTTACCCTTCAAGGCAACTTTGCACAGTTCTAGTATTAACTCATTCTTCTCAACAAACAACATTCCCACACCAATATCATTATGATTATAATTTCTAACCATATCTGGAGCAACTAAGTTCGAAGCCAAAACTGGAGCAAGAGTTGCGAGGTGGTCACCTGTTGTCCTTCTTCTCGAACGGGCCATTGAAGGAATGGGTGGGCTGTCTCTGTTATTAGTGGGAATATCGTTCTGATCCTCATCTTCATCATTAGTACGAATACTGGAAAAACCGACACCCCCATCATGATCTGAACAATTAAAATGATTATATGTGGTATTATTATATAGTTCCCTACAAACATTATTTGCTTCTGTGTTGCCGATGTCATTAATAGGATCATCATTGTTGCGGAAATCATTGTTGTAGAATGGAGAGTAACGTTGCTCTAACGACATTGTTAATGGTAACTCCTCTTCTTCAACATCTCCTACTGTTATGCCATTGTCATTAATGGTGTTATTGTAGTCGTGGAGTGGAGAGTAACGTTGCTGGAAGGACACTGTTTATGGTAATACTTCTTCTTCAATATCCGAACCAGAAATGTTTGCTCTAGAAGAAGATTCAGTATGTACAAGTGGCTCACCATATTCATTTTGAACTCGATGAGATGTGGTAACAAATATAGGGATGCATTCGTAATTGACCACATCAGAAGCCATATGTAACACAATCTTGATCATTTCGTCATTAAATATGTTCATAGGTAGTGAACATGTACAATACATTGTATTAATAGACCTCAAAGTTGTCTTCATCGTGATATTCCATTCATTACGATCTATTTGCAAAACATCATGAACCCTTGCCACAAATTGATCAAATGAACAATCTTTCTGAACTAGAAAAGCTGTATTATTGCCATTCACGTACTCCATATGCCCATCCACCAACGTCTCCCAGCAACAGTTATAACACAATTGAAGCACAACTAAATCCATTAAACATGAAAAATATTTAAAAAAATCAAATGTGGTTACACACTACAAAACATGTTAAAGTTAATATACCATACATTTTACATGGATAACAAGTGTGTGTCACACTTAAATCGAGGTAAATTTTCTATTTAACTATGGACGACATCGGCGAAAAAGTTGAGTTTTATTCGTCTCGTCACAAGCTTTAACACGGTATATTATACGAAAAAAATGAACACATGTAGCCAAAATTATCATGTCAAAAAATGTACCCATCGCACATGCTGTATTTTTGTGCGACAGGCTCAATTTGCACCTGTCGCCCAAAAATATGAACCTGTCGCACATGTTGTATTTTTGTGCGACAGACTCAATTTTGGGCGACAGGCGCCTGTCACACAAAAAAACAGCATGTTCGACAGGTTCATATTTATGTGCGACAGGCGCCTGTCGCCCAAAATCTGGGTTTCGATTCTCAGTCGAGTTTTAACTGTTTTCAACTTTTTTTTTTTTATTTCTCAACTCAAATAACTGTACTTTTAACAAATTACATTACTTTATACAAAAAAATAACAATATTTACAATAAAATCTACATCAATTTTCAACTTAAACAATAACCTTAAAACATTAAAAATCTATTTTGTGTAAACACATAAACCAACCTTGAATATCCTCTCCAATTGATGATTTTATGCTTCTCTTTTGTTGGGAGTGCTGAGATCTATTGAGTGTTAAGATTTTTTTGGGTGTTAATTGTGTTGGAATGTGTTTAACTTAACTCACCGTTTTGAGTTGTGAGAATAGTACGATTTGAAAATTTGATGAAATAACGAGGATAATTTCATCAAACAATTAGGTTTTTGGCTAATTATGATAAAAAAAAATTTGAGTGGTTAATTTTGATAAATACATAATTTTTTTAGCTATTTTTGTCAATTTCCCAGGAATGAATGGCTGATTTGCCGTACATGTTAGGCTTCATGTTCGCCTTTCACCGCATCAAAGATTGTTGGGTTTTTATTAGCCTGCTCAGACCAAAGTAATGGAAAAAACTAATGCCACTCATTTTTCTTTCTTTTTCATTTTGGGAATCCAAGACATTTTTGTTCTTCGTCGTCTATAAACGCCACCACAATATATACATACATACATACATTTACACACACACACTTGAAACTTTCGAAGTATGTACAAAGATTCAGCAAAATGTTACCATTGAGTCTCAGCGTGCCACTCGGGCTAGATGGTCCATAACCTGAAATTGATGGTCTCAAAGTAACCCATTGGACCGGCTTGCTGTGCTTGTTTTATTTAGTTAATCTGTATCTAGTTCGAGTGGCTGAATCATTTTGAAGCATTTTCAGCCCATCTTCTTCGTTTCATTTGGAAATGGAAGCTTTGTTAAAAGTCTATACCAGCGACCAATAATATTTTGACAAGTGTAGTCTCCGTCAACCGCCAAGTACCAATTTGTCCAGCAATTTTTCTTTTAACATAAATAACCACAATTTTGCTACAATATGTCTGATCTGATATATATATTATGTGCATGGAGTTTTTTTTTTAATATTATATTAGAGAGTGTAATATCAATTAGCGATTAATACAGTCAGTAGCAAATCTAGAAAAATAATTTACTGGGAGCCAAATTTGATGATAGTAAAATTTAAAAAATAAAATTTTAAATATATAAAATATTTGTTAATACATAATTAAAATTAAAATTAATAAAAAATATGATTTACATAATTAAGAATATTTATTATTAATTTACAAATATAATGAAATAAATATTTTATTTTTCAAATATATTTTTTTATTAATTTTGTAATTAAAATGTACAATTCTTTAATAAGGATAAAATTATAATTTAAAACCATTTACTTCCATTCCAAGTCAAATTAAACACATAAATTAAATCTTAATTTTGATTCCATACTTCCATTTCAGTGTAAGTAAACAAACTACTCCAACTCTCACTCTACACTCTTAATTCCAAAATTTACACTCCAATGTAAAATGTAAACACTAAATAAATGTATCGTTTTCTACGTAAACAACTAAATTATTATTCATATGTCTGGTTCCAAAGATGACTATTTACAAATTTCATTATCTCTACTATTACTAACAAACTGGAAGAATTAATCCTATTTTTAGGAAAAGAAAAATATTTAATGTGATAGGTTATCATCATTTTTAATTAATGTACAGGCTTAAAGCTTAAGTTTTATGGGTTTATAAATTTATCAAGACTATTTTAATAGATTTAATAAGAACTACTTAAAAACCCCAAATATATTTTCCTTTTATTCTTGGACTCCTTTTTCGTAGCCACCAGGGGGTACAGCACCCACTTGGTCACATGTTGCATCCGCCACTGAAAACAGTCCAATGAACTTATTAAACCTGTATCAACATACCAAATTTAGAATACAGCCTGTTCAAATGAAATTAAAACATTAACAAATTAACGAACTCTCACATTTATCAGAGATACTAAAACTCTTAACCTTAAAGATGAAGTGAGGATTAATTATTAATTTGTATTTTACCCACCTTTAAAAAATTTCACAACCTGTTAGGATCTACTAATACGCGGCATCCTTGTTTCTCCTTCTTTCACGCCTATTTTATCCAACATTGGGTTGATCACACAAAATTCGAATCTTTGTCTCTTCTCAAGCTTTTTATTATTTGGACAGCAACCTATTATTCAATTACTTAAGAACAAAAACATTAGCATTAGTAAATAATGAATGTAGAGAATAACTATTAAAATCATGGAAAATTTTATACCATCAATAAGATGTTTCAAAACTGATTTCAATCGTTTGGTTAAGCTATATGAACACTTCAAAGAAAACTCCGGTCATTTTCTCAAATTAGAAGATTGGGTTAATATTGGATTACTCCCCTTTAAAATTACAATATTTAACAATATCCTCCAGATTATTATAAATCTCAACTTACACCTATTTTTTTTAAGAAGACAAAAAAAAAAAAATCATAATTCCCCTCTCCCTCCCACTCTACCCCCAACTTATCTTTTGAACAAAAATAAGGATAAGTTGAGATTTGTAAATTATAATAGTTTGGAGGGTATATTGAAGATTGTCATTTCACAATAGGGATAATTCAAAATTTAACCTTATAAAATTTGACAAATGGTTGTTTTAAATAAATGGTACTCGTAACATTTTTAAGGATGTAAATTGTAATATTCAACATTGTTATGAACTTGGATCTTGATTAGGTTATAAATTTTGGGTTCATCTAACTTAACAGGTTCATTTTTTGTTAAAAAGTTTGTGATAGGTGGTGCGCTAAAAGTTAAACAAAATCTACTTGGTTAACAAATTTGTGACAAATAGTATGTTCAAAATGGACAAAATTTACTTAAATTATTGAATCTGATTATTACATTAAATAACTGCAGTGTTGGAGTGATATAAGAAAATCATTTTTTTATATAAATCTAAACTCTAAATTTTTTTTTTTGGTTCCACTTAGAATTTTTTTTCCAAAATATTATCAATAGCCGTCTTAACTTTTAACTGAAGTTCAAATACACAAGCCAGTCAAAATTATACCAATCCACATAACTGTTAGAAATTTACTGACAAATCACTTTTTTTGTTAACTCCGTGGAGAATATTCTAAAATATCCATACATAAAAGACCCCTATGCCTTTGGAAGTGTATTATTACACAAAATAAACTTTGAAGTTCATTTAAACTTTCATTAAAACTTTGGTAACCCGTGATATATATACATATTTTAAAAAAGAGCTTGATAGGTAAATAACTATTCTACCCTTATGATGTTAGCACACACTAGTTGAGATTAATGAAAAATTTATTTCGAAATATACTTGACAAATTTTACGTGAATTATTTTTAAAAATTTTACGTATTTTTAAACTTTCCTTAAAAGTCAGACGTTTGGTTGATTATTATTATTATTATTTGTTTTTATTTCAAGTTTTGAAATTCTTATTGTGAAAGAAAAAAAAAAAAGTCTGCGTGTCTGATTAATGATCAGCTTTCGACCCACGGGTGTGCCAAACATCACCTCATCTGCATTTTCATAGAAGCTGCACTTTTGGATTTGTGAAACATTATTAAAACAAGAAGAAAAGAAAAGAAGTGACACCACCCCTTCCAAAATGCCAAAAAGAGATCACACTGGCAATTCCAATTTTACAGAACAAATTCTCCACGTAATGAAATCAATGTTGTATTCCTATTTATTTTCTTTTTCAGTCTCTTGCACGTGTTTATTTTGTCTGAGCCCCGGTAGTGGGCCTCACAGTTGATCTCAACCACCCAAATTAATCATACATTGACAATAGGGCTTAACACAATCATGTCCAATTTTAGCTTCAATAACTAAACGGCCATTATTAGGAGGTGGGTTATCCACACATAAGAGTAGATATAGAGTACAAAAAAGTTAGTTTTAGAATCAACCCACATGTGAATAATCTAATTGCGTTGAGGCATCTCTCATTATCTCATTATCCCATTAAGAATATATTCACATTCAGACACAAACAGAAAGAGAGAGGTAGAGAGAGAGACTCACGGGCAATACCAATAAGCAGCAGCAGCAACAACAAAAATGCAAGAACAAATTTTAGAAAAACACACAAAACCAATAAAAAATGCAAAAGGTGCAACCTGTCTTGTGGCCTTAATTGATTTGCTTGGCATGGATGTCAGTACTAGAAGAACCCGTGACCTCTCACTTTCTGTCATTGTTTTAAGCTTATTCAATCATCACTTTCTACCCAAACTAGTACTCGCCAACTAGTATATATAGCGCCATTACACAAGCTTAATTTTCCTTCAACATTACTTCAAATGTTCAGCTCTCACATTAATTATTAATTCTCTCTCCATTCTTTTCTTTCCTTTTCTTTTCATTTCTCTCAATGGCCAAGTTTGAACATACTCTCTTTTTTGTTCTTGTAACTATAATTCTTTGTTCAAGCCAAACATTATGCCACACCAAAGGGCTGAGACCAAGAAACTCTGTAGGGAAGCAACAAACGAGGAATATGACCAGAACCCAATTCTCAGAACAACAATTCATGAAGTGGGTCAATTTTGTTGGAAGGTTAAAACACTCGGTCTTTAAGTCAGCGAAGAACAAGCTCTTCCCTGCGTACACGTTAACCGTGGCCAAGAACCCGGCTGCTGGAGACTTCACCAAAATTCAAGATGCCATTGATTCTCTTCCCTTCATCAATCTCGTCAGAGTGGTCATCAAAGTCCATGCAGGAGTCTACAAGTGAGTGCCTTAACAACTTGGCTATGTTTTGTTGTTATGCGTTCATGTGATTAATTTTACTTGGACTCTAGAGCTTGTCCATATTCACATGCTAGCGTGTTTTTTTTCTTGTTAAGAGTGGTTGATGAATGTGATTCTAGTTTTTTGTTTTTTATTGTGTCTTTTTCTTCCTGATCAAAATTCTCTTGAAGTACTTCAGTTGATGAACTGTCTTTTTGTTTCTTCTTGCTACCAAACTCTGAATTGTATTTTATTGAAATTGAATCATTAATACTAATCTTTTTTTCTTTTTCCAGAGAGAAGGTTAACATACCACCATTAAAATCATTCATAACCATAGAAGGAGCAGGCGCAGATAAAACAATTGTTCAATGGGGAGACACAGCTCAAACTCGTGGCCCAAAAGGGCAACCAATAGGCACTTGGGCTTCTGCAACTTTTGCGGTCAATGCTCCTTATTTCATTGCCAAGAACATCACCTTCAAGGTAATATCATTTGGCTATCTCTGTCTGTCCAATTGTTCAAGCAAATTAAATGTTGTTTGTGAATGCAGAACACAACACCAATTCCAGCACCAGGAGCTGTAGGAAAGCAAGCAGTGGCATTTAGAATATCAGCAGATACAGCAGCATTTTGGGGTTGTAAATTCTTGGGAGCACAGGACACACTCTATGATCATGTCGGTAGACACTATTACAAAGATTGTTACATTGAAGGCTCTGTTGATTTCATCTTTGGCAATGGCCTTTCCCTATTTGAGGTTAATTAATTTCTCACCTTTAATTCTTTTACATTAATTATGTTCCGAGTCGCGCTTAGGTGCAGACGTCCATATTCTATATAAACTACAGAGTGTTATCAATACAAAAACTCTTTTTAGTAGTGTAGAAAGACGAGTTTGTAAAGCGCGGACATCTAGTGAGCATAAACACTTTCAATTATATCTAATCTATTCTATGTGTTCTTTAATTTAAGTTTTGATTGGTTGTAGGGGTGTCACGTGCATGCAGTTGCACAGTACACAGGGGCATTGACAGCACAGGGGAGAAGCAGTCTTCTAGAAGACACAGGGTTCTCTTTTGTGAACTGTAAGGTCACGGGCTCAGGAGCTCTCTATTTGGGAAGGGCTTGGGGCCCCTTCTCTCGTGTTGTCTTTGCTTACACTTACATGGACAACATTATCATTCCCAAAGGATGGTACAATTGGGGTGATCCTAATCGTGAAATGTAAGTTATATTCTCTCACTCTCTTCCCACACTTTATAAAATTAATCGATTATTAGGAAAGACCAGAATGCCAAAGTAGTAAAGCTCTAGGGTTTAAGTGCAAAAAGTCTAGAAATACGGTGTGGCTAAATGTCACAATTTCAAAGTTAGAGGGATCAAATTGAAAATAGCTTTTTTTTTTTTTGGTTCAAGTATATCAGCAATGCTACATTGCCCACGAAACATTGCCCGAATTTTTTCTCCACAATCCCAACACTAAAAGTTGGTGCTCGGCTTGCCTTAAAAAAAAAAAAAAATTTCAGATAACATTTTTTGGACAAAAGCAGCAATATTCTTGTCAATTATACATGCCTTGTATGAAATGGAATCCCCCAAACTTGTTGTACTTCTATCCTGCAAATGTCTTAGTACTATCGAAAGGAGAAATACTTGTAGGGGCCTAGCCTACCAGTCGTTGATGCGTTGTCAAATGGCAGGACAGTGGGTCCTATTTTAGTATTTATAAGATTTGATTTTATAAAAAATAATAAGTCTCACTTTGAGATTCATTGGGCAAAGCATCAATGACCGGTTCTACTACCTAATGATGAGGTGATAGGCCAGCTCTATAAAAATTTGGAAACATATATTGAATCCATTCAATCTCAAACTTTTTTTTTTCCATTTCTTTAAACCTTAACTTCTCATAAAATTAGGTATCATATGACCATTTGGCATAAATTCATTGAGTGATGAAACCCCTGGGAACGATCTAACATTACTCTAGATGTTATATATATCCACGTTGTGAATGATAATCTTTGGTAACGCATTTTGGGTTAGCGGACATATATGCATGGGACAGTGCCATTACCCTTTTAATTTCCAATTTCCTGCTGTGTGAATGGGTTTAGGTATTTGTCAAAGTGCCCTTTTCAGTAGAACCTCAAAGGTCAGCTTTTCTTCTTGGTCTGCCAACCAAATGACACAAGCATACCAAAATATGGCATAGGACAACAAAAAATGGGGCGGTGAACTCATGAAATCACCTTTTTTCCACTGCTCTATCTACGTGTAGTGCACCTCAACAACTTGTGCATAAAAACTAAATTAAAAAAAAGAAAGAGAGAAAAAGCCTATCTAGTTTGTTGGCATATTAAAGTTTCGCCACCTAATTCTGGTTCTTGTGATTCATAATATTATTGTCCAACGTAGCATGCGTATAAAGCTTTTGTATTCATTTATTTGGTTGGTTCTTTTTGGACGTGGCTGCTGCAGGACTGTGTTTTATGGACAATACAAATGCACAGGGCCAGGAGCCAGCTTCGCTGGAAGAGTATCATGGTCTAGGGAACTCACTGATGAAGAAGCTAAGCCTTTTATTTCTCTTAGCTTCATCGATGGATCTGAATGGATTAAATTGTAATCACATAATAATTTTGGCATTACATATCCAAAAGATCAATTTTTTCCTTTTTCTTTCTGGCAATCTTTGTTAAAGCTTCTTTTGGTATTCCTTTTGCTTTAATACACATGTACATGGCAATATACAGCACATGGATTCGGAATCTCACTCGAATTCCTTTCTAAATATGAAAACCAAACCTTATCATATATATTATCAAAAAGAGATTTACTTATTGAACTTATTCACATGCAAATCTCATACTATCATTTTATTAATGAGGGATGGTACATAATCTAATGCAGGTAAGATTCTTACATAAATTAAGGCTGTTCATATTTGAGAGTGAATTTGACAAAATGAACTGAAGTTGCTTCTAAATGTTCATTTTTTTAGGCAAACCTCATTGGCGTAAGGAAAACTTCGTTAATTAAATAAAAAGATATTCAATTAGGAGAGACATAATGAACCTTATCTCTTAAAAGAACTTGCTACAAGAGTGAAAAAGAAAAGACAACAAATGCCATTGAAAACAAATATATGTTGGATCCTTAATTTAATGTTGGGCATATATGTGAATAATTATGTGTTGCAAACTATCAAATAAGATTAATCCAATTAAAAGTGATCTATTAAGGTTTTTGATAATTTGAATTTTAATGTATCTAACAGGATATGATATTTAGTGTGTAGAGACTGAAAAATAACTCTATTTCTATGATAGGTTAAAATAGAGATACCTAGTGATAGCAGAAAAGTTATCTATATAAGTGATTATGATCTTCAGATCACACATATCAGTCTATTCTTTCTGACATCCTATCATCATAAAGAGTGCACAGAAAAGCTTAAAGGATTTTTTTAAGAAAATGTGTTGATCTGGAAGGTAACCACACGACTCTAAAGAGTGATTAAGATTATAAGTAATGGTTTTTATCAAAGAATTTATAGTTCTAATAAGTCATATCAGAATCTCTTCATGTTGAATCATTAAGAATTGAATTTATTTCTAATTAATGTTTAAAGTTTTCCTTTTTAAGGAATAATAAAAAACAACATATATAATCGATCTAAGTTTTGCTGGCATTATTGGTCGGGCAATGTGTGGCCATTAAGCTTGTGTGCAGTGGCTGCCTGAAGAGAAAGCAACAACTATGAATTTTTTTTTTTAAAAAAAGGAAGTGGCCAACGCAGCCACCAAGCTATTGAAAAAAAAAATAGGTTTCACAATTTAGGGCTACTTCAGGATCCGAGTCGGGGATGGGTTTAGGTTGACTCAATCAATGGTTGATTGGCCAATAGTTGATGATTGACTTTGACTTTGACCCATTTCTAAGGATAATTTAGGTGTAATTTTAAATTTAAATATTGATATATTTATAAATATTTTGAGATGAATTAATTGAAATAATATGTCAACGAAGTAACTTCTCTTTTGGAAATTAGTTTGTTTTTGGAATATAAATGGCTTGTATATATAATTTCCAAAGGAAGGTCCATATTTTACAATAATGCATGTGCACTTGTGGTAATAAATGTGTGATAATTATTCAGTTTTATATATAAATAATAAATTAGCTCAAAGAAAGATTTATTGTTTAACGTGTTCTTCTTATCAATTTTTTATTGATACACCAAAATATCACTTACAAATTAATATCCTATCTAAAGATGAAATATAGAGTGTCCGTATCTTGAGATAAGATTTACCTTTATTTGAATTTATTTTTATTTTGAGATTTATATGACCTTGTTGTTTGTATGTTACTCTTTGTTTAGCCATGATTCCTGCCAATAATAATACCAACATAAACTATATTCCTATGCTAAATTGCTCTAATTTCAAGTCATGATAAGAAAATCTCTTAATAGTTCTTGCAATCATAAATCTCAAATCAAATTACATGTGTATAATAATCACAAAGATGGTAATTCCAAATATATTTACAGGGCTCTATGTTTGAAAAGATAACTTTGACTATGGAGTTCATTGCAGACATTAAAAATAAGTTTGTTAAGTTTAATTTCAATAAAGTATATGAGCGAGGGAAAGGATAAAATGCAGGATAAGGAAAATATAGATAAAACATCTCAAAAGAAGAAACAATAAACAAAAAAAGAGTGATTCAGAAAGTACTAGTTATTTCTTTTATGGAGTTAAAGGGCATAAAAAGAAGCATTATACCAACTATGACGCTTGGCGTGCTAAGAAGGGTATATATTGTAATTTGATTTATTCTAAGGTTAATTTAACTTCAGTACCTAAACACACATGGTAGATAGACTCTACTGTAATAACTCACATCAATGTGTTTATGCAGAGTTGTTTGAAATGCTGAAAGCCCAATGATAGTGAAAGATACATTTATATAGGTGATGGCAAGAAGGTTGAAATTAAAGAAATTGAATTTTTTTTTATTATTAAAGACCATATTTTATTTGGATCTTGATGAAACATTTATTGTTCTATCTTTTAGACAGAATTTAATTTCCATTTTGCCTTGGACAAGCTTAGTTTTTCTTATTCCTTTGGAAATAAAAAAATTTAGTTCGCTCCATGTGAATAATTATGTGGTACAAACTATCATATAAGATTAATCTAATTAAAAGTGATCTATTAAGGTTTTTGATAATTTGAACTTTAATGTATCTGACAGGATGTGACCTTTAGTATGAAGAGACTGAAAAGTAGCTCTATTTCTATGATGGTTAAAATAAAAATACCCAATGATAATAGAAAAGTTATCTATATAAGTGGTTATGATCTTCAGATCACATATATCGTTATATTCTTTTTAACATCCTATCATCATAAAGAGTGCACAGAAAAGCTTAAACGATTTTCTAGGAAAATGTGTTGATCTAGAATGTAACCACATGACTCTAAAGAGTGATTAAGATTATAAGTGATAATTTTCATCAAAAGATTTATAGTTCTAACAAGTCATATAAGAATCTCTTCATGTTGAATCATTAAGAATTGAATTTATTTCTAATTAAAGTTTAAATTTTTCCTTCTTAAAGAATAATATATATATATATATATATATATATATATATATATATATATATATATATATATATATATATATATATATATATATATATATATTATATTCGGTCTAAGTTTTGCTGGCATTGCTAGCTGGGCAAAGTGCGGCCATTGAGCTTGTGTGTAGTGGCCACGGGTGCTTGAAGAGAAAGCAACAACCATGAATTTTTTTTTTAAAAAAAAGGGGCCAAGTCACGGCTACCAGGCTATAAGAAAAAAAAATAAGGTTTCACGATTTAGGGCTAGTTAAGGATTCGGGTCAGAGCTGGGTTTAGGTTGACTTAGTCAATGGTTGATTAACCAATAGTTGACTATTGACTTTGACTTTGACCTATTTTTAAGGATAATTTTGGTGTAATTTTAAATTTAAATATTGATACGTTTATAAATATTTTGAGATGAATTAATTGAAGCAACGTATCACCGAAGTAACCTCTCTTTTGGAAATTAGTTTGTTTTTGGAATATAAATAGCTATGTATATATAATTTTTGGCCCAAAGGTCTATATTTGACAGAAATGTATATGCACTTGTGGTAATAAATATGTGATGATTATTTAGTTTTACATGTGAACAATAAATTAGCTCAAAGGAAGATTTATTGTTTAGCATGTTTTTATTATCAATCTTTGATTGATACATAAAAATATCACTTACAAGTTAATATTCTATCTAAAGATGAAATATTAATAGAGTGTCTGGTATTTTTAGATAATATTTACCTTTATTTGAATTTATTTTTATTTTGATATTTATATGAGCTTGTTGTTTGTATGTTACTTTCTATTTAGTTATAATTCCTGCTAATATTAATATCAACATCAACTATATTCCTATATTAAATGTCTCTAACTTCAAGTTATGGTAAGAAAATCTCTTAATAGTTCTCACAGTCATGGATTTTGAAATCAAATTGCATGACAAGAATATTTGAAAAGATAGGAGAAATCAAATTACATATGTATGATGATCATAAAGAAGGCAATTCCAAACATATTTAGGGGTTTTATGTTTGGAAAGACAACTATGGGTATGGAGTTCATTGCGGACGTTGAAAATAAGTTTGTCAAGTTTAATTTCAATAAAGTATATGAGGAAGGGAAAGGATAAAAAGCAAGATAAGGAAGCTATAGATAAAGCATCTCAAAAGAAGAAACAATAAAAAAAAAAAAGAGTGATCTAAAAAGTATTAGTTGTTTCTTCTATGGAGCTAAAGGACATAAAGAAGCATTGTAACAGCTATGATGCTTGGCATGCTAAGAAGGGTATATATCGTAATTTTTTTTATTCTGAGATTAGTTGAACTTCAGTACTTAAACACACATGGTAGATAGACTCTGGTACAATAACTCACATCAATGTGTTTATACAGAGTTACTTAAAATGGCAATGATAATGAAAGATACATCTATATATATGAGTGATGACAAGAAGGTTTTTTTCTTCTTTTTTTTCAAAAGAAAAGGAAGGGAGGTGGGCAAGCCCAAATCAAATTTTACCCCTCTCCACCCCCAAGGCTCGAACCCAAGTCTACACAAGTGAGGGGCAATAGATTGCACTGCTAACCAACTCGGCTACGTCCTTAGGGGCACAAGAAGGTTGAACTTAAAGCAATTGAAAAATTTTGATTATTATTAAAGATTAGATTTTATTTGTATATTGATGAAACATTTATTGTTCTATTTTTAAGACAGAATTTCATTTTCATTTTGCCTTGTACAAGCCTAGTTTTTCTTATTTATTTGGAAACAGAAAATTTAGTTTATTCCATGATTCAAAATTGGTTTTTTTTTTTTTTATTGATACAATTGCTTCATTTAATGAAATTTTACAATTAGGCATATGAGATATAAAGAAAAAAGCAACCAATGAGAATTCAGTTGTGTTATAGTGTAAGAGATTAGTTTATATCTTAGATAGAGAATACATACACTTATATCAGAGTAAATTCTCAACCCCTTAGATTTTACAGATTTTTATAGTTATATTAATTGTATAAAGGGAAAATAAACCAATAAAAGGAGATTTGAAACCAACGAGACTTTCGACATTTTGGAACTCATACATATAGATATTTATGGGCAATTCCTTATAATTGATTGGAATAGTCAACAATATTTTATAACGTTTATAGACGAGTTTTCTATATATGTGTTGGTTTTATATCTACTATTATGGATGTCAATACGCAAGTGTACACAACAAATAATATATTGATGAGTATTCAAATTATCTCCACAAAGATTGATGTTACCAAAATTGCTACAACAATCTTAATAGTGTAGTTTTGTTCCAATTAAATTAAGGCAATTTATAAAACTAATGAACTAACTAAAATAAAAATACAATAATAAAATGCAATAAAAAAAATTTCATGTCAAACATAAGGATGAAATCAATAGGATGAGAGTAATTGAATAAATAAACTCACTTAATAGCATTGACTATTTTTTCAATTGCAGTACCATCACTACAACATCTACTACAACACTTGGTAAAATTTCTCATACATCCTTAGTTGTTTCTTGTTGGATATCTTATACTTAATGCAACATAACAATGATCAATTGTTATGCCAAATAAGTTAAATATAGCATTTACTCGTTCTAGGTTCCACTTACCCTACAAAGTGAATCCTTATGTTTAGTTCTTCATTAAGTTTAGATTAAACATGACCCTATTTAAATTAAGATTTACTTAACTTGGGAAACCCAATCTAAAACCAAATATTATCTTAATCGGTTCCACTAAATAAGTGGTCAGCCAAAATAGGGAATTAAAATAAGTACAATTAATAAAAAAAATGCCATAGCAAATACAAAGCAACACATATATAACAGTCAAATATCTATTAAGATCGTTTATCACTCAACTACAATCAAATTCAATTCATAATTTATAATAGAATAGAAAATAAAATAGGTTCAATCATCAAATACATTCTTATGAATAAATAAAAAACAAGAAAACAATAAAAAAGATATGAAGTCTGCTTAATCTTGTAATCTCTCCTTCTTGTTCATTATTAATACTCTGTTGCAGCCCTCAAAACTTTCTTATTTTCTGTTTTTCTTTTGTGATCTCTGTGATTTTTCCTTTTAAATGACGGCTTCCCCTTTTCTTCACATGTTTCTTTCTTTTATAGCTCAAAATTAGGTCAGCTGAAAGTGTGTGGCTTGTATCCTCCATTTTTTGAAACTTTAGATTGCAATCTTTTAATTATCTCATGCAAAATATTCTCTATCAATGCTCTAGAATTACTACAACAACGGCTACAACATCTGCACTATTTCAGATTTATTTCAATTCTTCTGTAGCCAAGTTCTTTCATTGTTTCAGCAAGTTTGTTGCAATAACATTCCTTCCCTAAAACATGAGCTTTCAGTCACCTACAATTATGCACATAAGCTTGTTAATCTTATAATAATGATTTTGATGATAACAAAAATAATATGTTCATGATTAAAGTGTTGGGGCTATTAAAAAGAATTTTCTAAAAGCAATACACTTGTTTTAAATTCAAAAATGATGAAACTGGAAATTAACGGTTAACCGTTCTTGGAAAACGGTGAACCGATAATTTCTGATGATGAACATATCACATGTTCTGGAAAATAACGTGAACCGTTTATTTAAAACGGCTAACCGATACATTCGATAAGTAAAAAATGTTTTAGCCTTGAACTTGAAATTAGCCCAAACGGTTAGCAAAGTTTTGTGTCACGAAAAATTCGAAATTAACGGTGAACCGTTAATTAAAACGCTAACCGAACAATTCCGATGAGTAAAAATGTTTTAGCCTTGAACCGTTTATTTAAAACGGCTAACCGATAACTTCCAAAGTGAGTAGAAGTTCTCTACTCTTGAACCGTTTATCAAAAACGGAGAGCCGAGGATTACATTTTTGCGGGTTCTTTGGAAAGAAACGGTGATCCGATAAAGTTAACGAAACCGTTTATTTGAAGTCAAAGGATAACGGCTAGTTGGAAATTCAAAACGGCTAACCGATAGAGACAAACGGCGATCCGATTATTCTCGAGAAAGTCAATAACGGCTAGTTTTCACTCAACTATAAAAAGGCTCAATCAAATTCAAACAAGAGTGATCCAACATTTGATTTTTGAGCTTACTACCGAGAAACAATCTTCTTTGAGCTTCATTGTGTTTCATTTCATTCCCTCACACATTAAAATTTCAATTATAATCATTTGGAGTGTGTGAGAGATTATTTGTTATTAAATCTCTATCATTGAGTGATTGTAAGTGTGGGGATACACTTGGGTTAAGAGATTGGTAATAATCTCTTTATTGTAAAGGTTCATTGACACCTTGGAAGTCAAGTGTAAGTGTTTGAAGCCTTGGAGGCTTGCGTAGTGGAATCCTCAAGCCCGGTGTGCTTGGAGGCGTGGACGTAGGCACGGTTGGCGAACCACGTAAAAATTCTAGTGTTTGATTTCTCTTCCCTTATCCTTTTAATTTGAGCATTGTTGAATTTATTACTTTTGTTTTTGATTAAGACATTAGTTTTAATATTGTGCATTTTTATTGGCTTAGTTTTTAAAACCAATTCACCCCCTCTTGGGTAGCCTAAATAAATTTCAATTGGTATCGAGCAAGGTTCTCTTGTTAGGACTTAATCGTCTGAGTAAACGATCCATGGCAACCCATATGATTCTAGCTATAGGGAAGGACAATCCACCACTAGGCCACCATTCTTTGATGGTAATGATTATCCTTATTGGAAAACTAGGATGAGAATTTACTTATGCAAGCTTTAGATTACGAAATATGGGAAGTTGTATGTGATGGACCATTCATGCCGATAACTAAAAAATGAAGAAGGAGAAGATATTCCTAAACCTTCACGTGAATGGAATGATTTCGAAAAGAGAAAAGCTTCACTCAATTCTAAAGCTATGAATGCCTTATTTTGTGCCCTAGATAAGAAAGAATTTCATAGAGTCTCAAGTTGTTCTAATGCTTATGAAATTTGGAAGAAACTTGAAGTTGTTTATGAAGGAACAAACCAAGTCAAAGAATCTAAAATAAGTAGATACACTAGGCAATATGAATTGTTTCAAATGGAACAAAATGAAAGTGTCTACTCTATGTATACTAGATTTACGACATTATAAACACTCTGGGGCACTTGGTAAAACCTTTTCAAATAAGCGAGAGGGTAAAGAAAATCATTAGGTCATTACCAAAAGAATGGAGACCTAAGAGAACTGCTATTGAGGAAGCCAAAGATTTAAACATTTTGTCTATTGATGATCTAATTGGTTCACTTATCTCTTATGAAGAAGATTTAGCGGTAGAAAGGAGATGAAGATAAGAAAAAGAAAAGCATTGCTTTGAAAGCATCAAAATCTGAAAGTGATGAGGAGAGTGAACTTGAAGATGAAGAAATGGCCATGATAGCTAGAAAATTCAGGAAGTTCTTCAAGAAAACCGGTGATCGAAGAAAGTTCAAAACTTTAAGAATCAAAAGGAGAAGAAGGAAGCAATCATATCTTTATGAATGCAAAGCGGGTCATATAAAATCGGAATGTCCCCTTCTCAACAAATTCAAGAAGAAAGCTATGTTGGCAACATGGGATGATAGCGATGAAGAGTCAAGTGAGGATGAACAATCACAAGAAATATCAAACTTGGCACTTATGGCAATAGGAGAGGATGAGCTTGATGAGGTAAGTGATCTTCCATCCTATAATGAATTATATGATGCTTTTAATGAGTTGCGTAGTGATATGATGAAAATTGGAAAGAAAAATGCATGTCTTAAAAAGAATATATTAGAACTTTCAAATGAAAAGGATCTTTATGCAAAAATGTAATGATGTGTTAAATGATAAGATTAAAGAGTTAGAATTAGATAATGAAAGATTGCATGATAGAATTGCTTTTTAAAAGGTAAACAAAGTTCTTCATATGAACATGAAAAATTACATGTTGATAACTTAATCAAAGAAAATGAAGAACTTAAAAAGAAGAGCAATGAACTAAATGAGATTGTTTAAAAATTCACAAATGGGCAAAAGAACTTAGAAAAATTACTTGGTGCCCAAAAATGTGTGTTTGATAAAGGAGGGATTGGTTATAAACCTAATTTGAAACAAAAATACTACAAAAGCTACTTTGTTAAGGCTACTACCACTAATAATCATAAAATTGTTTGTCATTATTGCAATAGAGATGGTCACATGAAAAATAGATGTCCTATTAAGAGAAATGCTTATTATGGAGTTAAATTTATTTGGGTTCCAAAAGGAACCATTACTAACACTCAGGACCCAAAAAGTTTTGGGTACCTAAAACTTAAGATATTCTCTGCAGGAATCAAAGAAGAAGGAAAGAGAAATAAGTGGTATTTGGACAGCGGATGCTCGAGACATATGACCGGTGACTATTCATGGTTCTCAAGCTTTACCAAAATCGAAAATGGAGGGGATGTATCTTTTGGAGATAATTCAAAAGGAAAAATAATTGGTATTGGCAATGTCGGTAAAGTTTCCTCAACTCTCATTGAGAATGTATGTTTAGTTGAAAATCTAAAACATAAACTTGCTTAGTATAAGTCAATTGTGTGACAAAGGTTATAAAGTTATTTTTGATAAAACAAATTGTGTTATTGAAAATGCAAGTGATGGTAAAATTGTTTTTGTTGGAAAGAGGTGTGTTAATGTTTATACCATTGATATAGATTGTGCATCTACTCTTGATAAATGTTTCTCCGCGTTGCATAATGATAGTTGGTTATGGCATAGAAGACTAGGACATGCAAGCATGGATCTAATTTCAAAGATTTCCAAAAATGATTTAGTTAAAGGTCTTCCGAAAATTGGTTTTGAAAAAGATAAAATTTGTGAAGCATGTCAATTTGGAAAACAAATCAAAACTTCTTTCAAAAACAAAAATCATATTTCTACTTCAAAACCACTTCAACTTCTTCACTTGGATTTATTTGGACCTTCTAGACATGCTAGTTTAAATGGAAAATATTATGCATTTGTAATTGTGGATGATTATTCAAGGTATACATGGGTATTATTCTTAGCTAATAAGGATGATGCATTTGATGCATTTAAAGTCTTTTGTAAAAGTTTCAAAATGAAAAAGGCTATTTCATTACTTGCATTAGAAGTGATCATGGTGGAGAATTTGAAAATCATGCATTTGAAAGTTTTTGTAATGATTTCGGTATTATACATCAATTTTCATCACCTAGGACTCCTCAACAAAATGGAGTTGTTGAGAGAAAGAATAGTCTATTCAAGAAATGGCTAGGACCATGTTAAATGAGAATGCATTACCAAAATATTTTTGGGCGAAGCGTAAATACCGCATGCTATGTTTTAAACCGTGTTTTAATTAGACCACTTCTTAATAAAACTTCCTATGAGCTTTGGAAAGATAGAAAACCTAACATTGGTTATTTCAAGATTTTGGATGCAAATGTTTCATATTGAATACAAAAGACAATCTTGGTAAATTTGATCCAAAATCGGATGTTGGCATTTTTCTTGGATATTCAACTTCTAGCAAAGCTTATAGAGTTTACAATAAAAGAACCTTGGTTGTTGAAGAATCCATGCATGTTACATTTGATGAATCTAACCCATCCTCGATGGAGAAAGTTTTTAATGATGCGAGATGAAGAAGTACCACAAGGAGAAACTTGAATGCTAAACAAGATTCTTCATCTAGCGAGAATCAAGAGAAGCAACATGAAGAGCAAAACAATGTGGAGCAAAATGAAGGTAACTCTCCAACACTCCCCGGGTGGAGGTATGTATCTTCTCACCCTAAAGACTTGATTTTAGGAGAACCTTCACGAGTATAACTACTAGATCATCACTTAGAAACACATGTGCACATACCGCATTTATATCTCAAATTGAACCAAAATCCTTTGCGGATGCGGAAAACGATGAATCTTGGATTATGGCAATGCAAGAGAGAGTTAAATCAATTTGAGAGAAACAATGTATGGGAATTAGTTCCTAAACTAGAACATCAATCCATTATAGGCACTAAATGGGTATTTAGGAATAAAATGAATCGGGTGTGGTTGTAAGGAATAAAGCTAGGTTAGTGGCTCGAGGTTACAATCAAAAGAAGAATCGATTTTGATGAAACTTTTGCACCCGTAGCACGATTAGAATCTATTAGAATGCTTTTAGCATTTGCATGTTATAAGAATTTTATTTTGTATCAAATGGATGTCAAAAGTGCATTTTTAAATGGTTACATTATGGAAGAAGTGTATGTGAAACAACCCCTGGTTTTGAAAATGAAAAATTTCCAAATCATGTTTACAAGTTGTCAAAAGCATTGTATGGATTAAAACAAGCACCTGAGCTTGGTATGATAGACTTAGTAAATTTCTTTTGGAAAATGGCTTTTCAATGGGTAAAGCGGATACTACACTTTTTATCAAGCATAAGAATCAAGATATACTTATTGTTCAAATCTATGTTGATGATATCATTTTTGGTTCTACTAATGAGTTTCTTTGTAAGGATTTTTCATCTTGTATGAGCAAAGAATTCGAGATTTGAGTATGATGGGAGAATTGAAGTACTTCCTCGGACTACAAATAAGACAAAAACGAAGAAGGAATCTTCATCAATCAAGCCAAATATTTGAAAGATTTACTAAAGCGATTCGGACTTGAAGATGGCAAGATTAAAAGTACTCGAACGAGCTCAACAATTAAGCTTGACAAAGATGAAAAAGGTAAAGATGTTGATGTCAAAGCATATCGGTATGATCGGATCCTTACTTTATTTAACGCCAATGGGACCCGATATTGTATTCGATGTATGTTTGTGTGCAAGATTTCAATCATGTCCTAAAGAATCTCACTTGCTTCTTTGTCAAAAGAATTTTTCGATATTTGAAAAAGGCAACCGTAGATCTTGGCCTTTGGTATCCTGGGAACTCATTTAGACTTGATTTGTTATTCGGATGCCGATTTTGCTTTGGGTATAAGATTGATAGGAAGAGTACTAGTGGAACTTGTTTCTTTCTAGGTCACTCTCTTGTCTCGTGGTTTAGAAGAAACAAAACTTCGGTTCTCTTTTCAACCACCGAGGCCGAGTATATTGCAAGGTAGTTGTTGTCTTCGGCGCAATCACTTTGGATGAAACAAACCCTTAGAGACTTTGGTATTAATCTTGATCATATACCTATCATGTGTGACAACACAAGTGCCATAAACCTTTCAAAGAATCCCATTCAACATTCTAGGACAAAGCGTATAGAGATAAGACATCATTTCTTAAGAGATCATGTTCAAAAGGAGATATTTCATTACATTTTATCTCTACGGAAAAACAACTTGCTGATATCTTTACTAAACCTCTTAAATAAGATCATTTTTCAAAGATTAGGCATGAGCTTGGAATGATAAATGTCTCATAATGATTCTTTGCCTTTCTATAGTATGATGATTGTTTTTGGATGTGTTTAAAATTGTGTATTCATGCATTATATTGGCCTTACAAGACATTTTTGATCAATTAAATGATTTAGAAATGTATTGAATGTTGGCCGTAGAATAAAACTTATGTGCGAAATCAAAGTCAAGAAAACGGATTACACGTTTATTGTTCAAACGGCTCTACCGTTTAATTCCGTAAACACTAATTTTTTTTTTTTTTTTGGATATTAGCGGCTAACCGTTTATTACTAACGGTTAACCGATTATGTTTTCTAGCTCTCTGACGCTTATCGAAAACCGATATTTTTAACGGCTCATTGTTTTAGTGAGATATAAAATCTGGAGTTTTTCTTCTTCGTTTCCGTTACCCACTCACCGTTTTCTCTTACCAAAGAAACCCTAAGCTCTCTCTCTCTCTAAAATTTCTGGTTTCTCTTGCTATTTCTTGCCAAAACACGATCATAGAAACATTCCTTATCATTATTAGACCGGTTTTAACCATTCAAATCATAAAATTTCTGCCCAAATCCGAAATCCCAAATTGAAACCCTAAGCGAACCGAGCAAATTTCTCGATTTTTGACTCATTTGTTGACAATTTCCTACCAAATTGAGCCTCAGAAACCTTTCTCTACTCTTTTTCATTCACTTTATTGGTCCAGTTTGCTTCATTTTCATCTTTTTGACAAAATCCCACATTCTCAAAGCTCCATTAATGGCCGAATCCTCTGTAACCGGCGGAAGAGGAAAGTCATCCCCAAAGAGCAACCCCATACCTCCTAAAGAGACAACCGAGTTCCAAAGAATCCATTTTCCAACAAACTCCACCGGTAAAACGATTTGAAACCCGATTCATGGGTCGTAAGGTAATCGACTCTTACTTTGTGGATTTAGATGATTTTGAGGAGTTGGTTGTTTGTGGAAAAAGTGTTAAGCGGATGGTGTTGCCATGGGAGTCGGCATTAGACTTAGACGAGAGGATTTATCCTAACCTAGTTCGTGTTTTTTATTCGAACATGGAATTGTCGTGAAAAGAGTAGATCGAATAGTTACCGGTGTTGGGGTGTTCTATTGATTTTGATGTTTTTGATTTAAACACCATTTTAGACCGCCACTTCTGGACATAATATATACACTTCGAGGAAGGAATTATCCTTTGGAGATTTTAACCATATTCGAGGGTTAGGAACATTTGTAGACGCGTCGGGATCTCACTAATGAGATATGCACCCTTCCATTTAGAGCCCAACTTTTACCGCTGCGCAGTTCGGATTCTACACACCATTTTGCGGATATTATTACCCCTGGAAGGGACACTCGGATGAGGTTACTAGGTTGGATGTCGGGATTCTCGATAGTCTTCTTAGTGGACGCCGTATTAACCTTGGGTATATTATTTTGCGCCATATGTTGAATACCCTGTTGTTACACACATAGGCTACTTCCGTAAATGCGTAACATTATCTCTAAGCTTTTGCGACACTTTCGCGTACCTCTTCGAGACTCCGTGTATGTTGAGACCAAGAAGATTGGGAAAGAGGCTATTTCAAATTGGTTTTTCTCGAAGGAGTCGAGGATTGGATAAAAACGCCTAATGCAAAAACCAAGACACCTCGTAGCTCAGGAAGATGCCCGTTCTCAACGACATCTTTACCTCGATCACCGCTGACTTTCGACTCGGCGCTCGTCCTCCGCCTCACTCGTCGCGGATCGCCTCTCGACCTCCCGGCGAGACCGATCCCGAGGCACATGAGACGGAGATCGCTCGACCATCTACTTCCACCGCTCCATCTCACTATCGATCATCTTCTTCAAGGCTCGTTAGCGATATTCGCACACTTTCGGCGGCGGCAGCACCGAGATCGGTTGCATCCTTCCAGGCCTTCAAGGCAGAATCTTGGATGGGCGAAGAACGCATTTTTTCTCGCTCTCGCCATTCCTCCTTCCTCCTCTACTACTCCTCCTCCTCCTCCTCCGCAATAGCTTTTTAGTGTTTGAACATATTTCGCACAAACATTCCATGTGTTATGCATTATTTATGTATCTTTATCGGATGCTTTTATTATATATGGATGCTTGTTTTCTCATTTTTGATCTTAATCTTATTGCTTGGTTCAATTGGTTGTATCCTATTTTTGATTTGTTTGGTGTATATTTTTGGGAATGATTAAAATACGGGGAGATCTTTGTCGAAATTTTTACTTGTCAAAACGTGGTGTTTTTCCTTTATTTTTTTTTTTTGATCTTTGAAGGGGAGAATAGTTTCCAGATTATATTTCAAAAGGAAGTTAACAAAAATTTTGTTTATTTTTCAAGGGAGCTTATTTTCGGGGGAGTTAAAACAAATATTTTTTTGTCCTTCACATATAAAATTTGTCATCATCAAAAAGGGGAGATTGTTAATCTTATAATAATGATTTTGATGATAACAAAAATAATATGTTCATGATTAAAGTGTTGGGGCTATTAAAAAAAGAATTTTCTAAAAGCAATACACTTGTTTTAAATTCAAAAATGATGAAATCGAAATTAATTAGTTTCTTAGTTCGAAAACGGTGAACCGATAATTTCTGATGATGAACATATCACATGTTCGGAAAATAACGGTGAACCGTTTATTTAAAACGGCTAACCGATACATTCGAGTAAGTAAAAAATGTTTTAGCCTTGAACCGATTAGCCCAAACGGTTAGCAAAGTTTTGTGTCACGAAAAATTTTTCTGAAATTAACGGTGAACCGTTAATTAAAACGTTTTAGCTAACCGAACAATTCCAAAGTGAGTAAAAATGTTTTAGCCTTGAACCGTTTATTTAAAACGGCTGACCGATAACTTCCAGTGAGTAGAAGTTCTCTACTCTTGAACCGTTTATCAAAAACGGAGAGCCGAGTTTTGTTTTGCAGGTTGCTGGAAAGAAACGGTGATCCGATAAAGTTAACGGCAAACCGTTTATTTGAAGTCAAAGGATAACGGCTAGTTGGAAATTCAAAACGGCTAACCGATAGAGACAAACGGCGATCCGATTATTCTCAGAAAGTCAATAACGGCTAGTTTTCAGCTCCAACTATAAAAAGGCTCAATCAAATTCAAACAAGAGTGATCCAACATTTGATTTTTGAGCTTACTACTTTAAACAATCTTCTTTGAGCTTCAATTGTGTTTCATTTCATTCCCTCACACATTAAAATTTCAATTATAATCATTTGGAGTGTGTGAGAGATTATTTGTTATTAAATCTCTATCATTGAGTGATTGTAAGTGTGGGGATACACTTGGGTTAAGAGATTGGTAATAATCTCTTTATTGTAAAGGTTCATTGACACCTTGGAAGTCAAGTGTAAGTGTTTGAAGCCTTGGAGGCTTGCATAGTGGAATCCTCAAGCCCGGTGTGCTTGGAGGCGTGGACGTGGCACGGTTGGCCGAACCACGTAAAAATTCTAGTGTTTGATTTCTCTTCCCTTATCCTTTTTAATTTGAGCATTGTTGAATTTATTACTTTTGTTTTTGATTAAGACATTAGTTTTAATATTGTGCATTTTTATTGGCTTAGTTTTTAAAACCCAATTCACCCCCCCTCTTGGGTAGCCTAAATAGAATTTCAAAGCTAAGCACGAAATATTTTCAAACAACTCAATTTATTAACAGTTAACCTAGAATAAATGCTCATGCAAAATGTAATTAAAATACAATAAAAACATATTTTTTTACTTTCTCAGTAATTTTGATTTAAGTTTAAAAATACCATGATAATTATTATTTCATAGAGTTATCACATCTCCAAACTTAAACCATTACTTGTCCTCAAGTAATGGCAATAACCCTAATAATTCAAACTTTCAATCATGTAATAAATAACTTAACTCATCCTCAACATTAGTAGGATTCATAAACTATCGATCACACGCTTAAAACATTCCAGATTGCAATAGCAGTTTTAGTTCTACACTTAAGTCTTGCTCTGTCCAAAGTATGTGTGCAATTTTGATCGAGTCTCAAAGATGTTATAGCACCACTCACAAACAGATATACTATATATAAAAATATTGCAAACAATTCCATCTTAAGGGGGAGATACAGGTCTTAAAACAAATTCAAAGTGTGCAACAACAATCGTCCTTAGTTTTTTTTTTCTTTTCATATATATAACATTCACTCTTCAATGAAAGTTGAGCTTTCATATGAGTGACTATCACTTGTAATGATGATACCTAATTACTCACTCAAAGTACATATCAGAATTGCTGCAGCAAACACATCTAGGATGCTCCACCCAAGTCTTATCTTTAGATACCTTTAACTCAATGCTGAACATGGGGCTCATAAACGGACCTGACTACTTAGTATCTAAGACAACAGACTCCTTTGTATTTCATTCATTCATCAACATTCATCATTTTTTTTCAGTTGTTGCAGCAATGCTCATAACTTCTCCGCAAAGAAACACATCCAGGATGCTCCACCCAAGTCTTATCTTTGGACACCTTTAACTCAATACTGAACATGGACCTTATGAAAAAATCTAGCTACTCAGTATCTAAGATAATAGAGTCTTTTATTTTTCATTCCTTCATCAACATTCATCATTTTTTTTCAATCGCTGCAATAATGCTTATAACTTATGCTGTCTTTTTACACAATTCTGCATATGGGGTATGTTGTACAAATTTTATTGAACTCGCAAGCGCACGAATCTATTGTAGAATAGATCAACGGTGACGAGTGTTGATCCCACGAGGAGGTCAATTTTAATTGAATGTAGAATTAATTTTCTGAGTTGGTGGTTGGATTTATGATGAAAATGACTTAGGCTATCTATTAATTTAAATTAAAGTGGTAGGAATAAACTATTAAAATGAAGTGCTTGGATCTCTGGATCTGTACTCAACATGCACCATCGGCTTAATATTCATTATTAGTACCAATTAAATCATGAAGGGGAATTTTTCACTCCTCATGAACCTCACTCTAATAGATATGGTGCTAAGTACTTCCTATGCCAAATAGTAATAACCTTGCCTAGGGAGACGGTAATACCAGTCAATATCTAGACAAGATTATTACTATTTGTCTACGAAAAGTCAAAACATCCACATAAATTAGAGGGGAAGAAAAAGTAAATTTACCAAATTAAGCCCATGGAGCATGTTGAGACTTCACCTTTAACCCAAGCTTGAAAGGAAATTAGCTACTAATAATTGAACTAGGGGTAAAATAGAAATTTTATTAAAATACGTAAAAAATACAAGATGGAGATGGAATTATAGAAAATGGAGCTAAAAAATGGATTCAGGGGTGTCAAATTAGAGGGGGAGCCCCCTTTTATAGATACAATGAGTAAATCGTAGCCATCGGATTAAAATAATTTGGACGCTCAGGATTGCGCCACCTGGCAAGTTTTTATTAGATGTAGCACATCATCAGGGCTGTCATTCCGTGTATATGCATGTATCGTTCGCACGATTTTTCGGTCCACTAATATACTTGCCACGCCACCGATTAATGCCACAACAACATTTTAGTCCAATAAGATCGTGACACGCCATCGATAACACCACGCATCGATCAATGCCATATAAGCGATCAATGCCACATCATTCGTCCAATCAAATGCTGCCACGTCATCATATAGTGCCACATCATCATACAATATAAGCAAACAATGCCGTGAATGAAGATCGTATATATGAATAAAGATCATTTATCTTTTTACGCTCCTCTTACGCTTTTGAATGTCTTTGAGTTCAAAATTGTTGTTCATTTTTCTATCGATCTTTCGCTCATTGTGAAATGACCATGATGTCCCCTAAAATACATAAAATAATTAATTAAAATAAAACATATATAATTAAATTACAAGGAACTTAAAGACATAAAAGTAGGAATGTTAGTGAAACTTGAAGTGTAAAATGATGATTTTCTCCATTATAAATACACACTTTCTAGCACTCAACAGGATACATACTTAGCCTTAGTTACTTACAACAACAAAGTTATTAGAGCACAATTTTATTTAATCCATAGCATAATTTATAACAATCCCTAAAGAGATTTCAATTTTCCCCTAAACTTGAGCCACATTTTTCCCTTAAAATGTTATTATTCTCTTCTACCTAGTTTTATAAAGCAAGTTTATAAAACTCAATCAAAACCTCATGTCAAGATAAAATTTCAACTCTTATTTATACACTAGTTCTACTTGGCATTCATTCATTCTTGATTTCCACACTTAATTCATCCTTATTGGGTTTTCTAATCCCAATACAAACACTTGATAGATAGAGTTATACACATAACACACACATTCAATCACAAGCTTAAAACATCATTACACCACCATGACATAACCTCGCAAACTTGAGAGGTGTTGTGTCCTCACATGCACACAAAATGATTTAAAGATAAACATGTATATATTAAATAAAAAGACATACAGAATGAACAAAATAAAATAACTAAATAAAAGAATTTTTTATAAATAGATAAATAAAATTAGCTAACAATGGGTACTCCTCTATTGTTGGACTTCTTTCTTTGTGGTACCATTAGAAGAGTTCACTACTTTTTAAATCCACTTCTCGAAGTTCATTAGGTAAACGCACGGGGCAGCGGCTGGTTGCTTCTTCTTCTTGTTGCTTGACATTGAACCGATGAGAATGGTGACAAAGATTCAATCGTTTTGGGTTGATATTATCTTGGTTTTTTCAGGCTTAGCTCTTTTGGTGCTACAACACTTCCAGATGGTTATGCTCTTTGGCGTTTGCTGGAAGCCTTGGGAGTTGGAGTTTTAGTTGGCGTTGGCTGTAGAACAGCTGGTGTAGGTTCTGTTGTTGGTTCCTCAGCAGTGATACTTGTAATGATATCTCTTAAACTGCTTCTTGTGTCCTCTATTATAACCACTCTGCTAATGGCCTCCCAATTTCTGCATTTATATCCTCATTTTGTTCTATTTCAAATTCTTTTTCAACCACTATCTTCTCTTTTCCTTTGTTATCTAAAGTTACCTTTGGTGGCTCATCATCCTTGTTCTTATCCTCTTCTTTTTTTTCTTTTTTTTTTTTACTCCTTACTCTGCATGTTCTGATTCTTCTTTTTATTCTATATCCTCTGCTTTCTTCTGCTCGAGCTATTCTTTTTCAAATTCTCCTTTAGTTTCTGCCTTTTCTCTTTGTTTTGCTAGAGCAATTTCTTTAGCAATGTTAAAGTTAAACTACTGTAGCAATAACTCAGGGAAGTTTGCATCTTTGCTTCTCATATACAAGACAAGTTGATGCTTTTGTGCTTCTAAATGCTGTAAGTAGGCCTAAAATCTTTGATTTTCATCTGTTTGTGCTCGGACACATTCCTTCACAGTTGTATAGAGTTCCTGTAGCATACTTTCAAGGTTTGAAGGATGTTCTGCCTCAATTGCAGCATGATGTTCTGAGGTTGCTGCAGCAGTAGCTTCTCCAGAAATTCTATCAACTGTCCTTGCTGTAATGGCCTCCTCATTCTTTATTCTCTCATCACTTTTTACAAACTTTACTCTTGAGTCCTCACATATATGAGTGATAAAAAAAGGGAATAGCAAAGCAACTGATTTCTATTTCCTTATTGCACACTCTCTAATCTCTTTTTCAATGATTTTGCCTACATCTATGGCTAACCCTTTGACTATGGCATAGAGGAGTCTATCTTGTGAAACCGTAGTAGTGTGGGTGGTTGGCATTAACCTATATTTTCAGAACTTGACCTAAACCTTTGCAATGTGTTTCAAATTTATCCTACTCACTGCTCGCCTTTCCTCATTCATCTGTTGACTACCCAGTACAATTAAGGTTCTAAACACTTCCCTCTATTTCTTGATCGTCATATTCTCAACAAACTTTATATATTCACAATCAATAGTAGTAGGCAAATTGTAAACGACATTAATAACCCAAGAGTATAATGATACCTATACTTGCCTCACGAATATATTGTGTTCGTCTTACTACAGCATGTTAGAATAGAATTCTTTGACAATTGGGATAACTGGTTTTAGTGGGTGAGAATAAAATTTGACCCATCCTTATTATACTATAGCAGTAGAGATAATGTTCATCATTCCCGTTAGCTGTTTGAGGAAAATAAAGCCTTGTTCCTCTAAAATTTTATGCAGCTCAATAAATTCTTCAAATTTATCCTCAACATTATAGTTGTGAAAGGGTGCTAGATTCTTCAATCTTATGGCGTGTGATTTGATTTTTACCATTGTTATACCAATGCTTAAAAAATAGTACGTTATTGAAAGAAGACAAATAAATCATGAAAAATGATTGAAATTATCACCGAGAGTAAAACATAGAGAAAGAGTTGTCATGAAAATGAAAAAGCCATGGTAAATCCCTAATTTATAGATAGAGGAGATGAAAAAAAGTATTGATTTGGATAATCTTGGAAAGAATTTTTTAAATTTAAGGACAAATCCAAAATTGAAAAGAAAATGATAGATGTCACTAGAATATAAGGTTGTGTAATCTCTTTTATCCCTATTTATGAATACTTGATGATAGCGTGGCGATCCTTTAACAAGAAAAAAATTAGAGGCTATGATTGCAACGGTAAAAATTAATAATATAATGTTTGATCCGTTATTGTAGCAATGTTGACTAATATACCACCGCTTAAAAATCCACTTGATCCGCCATGTTAAATCGATCTTTGCGTAAATTTTTTTCATATTTCTTTGTAAGTTAACAAAATAAAACAAAGAAAAGAAGTTAAATGCATAAATTAAACATGATAGAAAGAGAAATTAAAAACATGCAAAAATAAAAATTTGAAATAACTTCCCTTATCATTGGGTTGCCTTCAAATTAGTACTTAATTTTAGGTCTTTCAATCTGACCATCTTTGGCTTATGTTAGCTTATGTTGGATCCCTCAGGAACAGGTCCTCCCTTGGCTAAGTCACAACAGTTCCCATGTAATGCTTCACTGTGTGCCCATTAGCCTTGAATCCTTTACTTGTTCTTTCATCTAAGAGTTCAATTGCCCTATGGGAATATACTTTAACAAGCTTTAAAGGTCCTAATAATCTAGATTTCAATTTTTCAAGAAAGAGATTCAATCTTAAGTTATAAAGTAAAACTCGGTTGCCTAAAATAAGTTCCTTTTGCTGGATTCTTTGGTCATGCCATTGCTTGGTCTTCTCCTTATAAATTCTTGCATTTTCATAGGAGACTAACCTAAATTCCTCTAGTTCACAAAGTTACAATTTTTTGTGCTCTGCTGTAATAGTTATATCCATATTCAATTGCTTGATTACCCAATATGCCTTGTGCTCTAGCTCTAATGGCAAGTGACATGCTTTGCCGTACATAATTATGTATGGGGACATGCTAAGTGGAGTTTTATAAGCTGTTCTATAAGCCCATAGAAAGTCATTAATCTAAGCGATTAATCCTTTTTGTAAGGACTCACAACTTTCTCTAAAATCTTCTTTATCTCCCTGTTGGATACCTTTACTTGTCCACTTGTTTGTGAATGATATATTGTAACAACCTTGTGTTTGATCTCATATTTGGCCAATGCTACAGCAAATGTTCTGTTGAAAAAATGTTCCTTTAAAGGAACTTTACTACTACTTTGGCATCGTTAGTTGGTAATGCTACAGATTCTACCCATTTGGAGACATAGTCTACAGCCACCAAGATGTATAGATTGCCGAAAGAAGGTAAGAACAATCCTATAAAATCTATCCCCCATACATCAAAGAGGTCCATTTTTAAAATATTAGTGAGTGGCATCTCATGTTTTTTACTGATGTTCCTTGCACTTTAACACTTGTCATAACACTTAACAAACACATAAGTGTCTTTAAAAATAGAGGGCCAGTAATAACCTGATTGAAGAACTTTTATTATTGTCTTAAGTCCACCACCAAAGTGTTCACCATATGCTACAGCATGATAGGACTACAAAATACTTGTGATTTATTCATCGGGTATGCATATTTGAATCACATGGCCTGAACACAACTTATACAAGTAAGGCTCATCCCACTGATAGCTTTTAACATCATGAAAAAAAAATCTCTTCCTCTATTAGTAGTTTAAATTAGGTAGTAACAGTTCACTCACTAAATAATTGGCAAAATCTGCATACCATGGAAACCCTAACTGCTTCAACATCTGTGAGTATTATAGCATTAACAATTTCTCATCAAGGAATATTTTTATGATTTCCTACTTAGTCTGAGTGCTTGTATATGCTTCTAGTCTTAATAAATGATTTGCCACTTAATTCTCAATTCCTTTTCTATCTTTGATGTCTAAGTCAAATTCTTATAACAAAAGAATCTACCTTATCAACCTAGGTTTGGCATTTTGCTTAGAAATCAATTACTTTATGGTTGAGTGGTTTGAGTAAACAGCCAACCTTTATGCCAACCAGATATGCTTTGCAGTTGTCAAAAGTAAAGACAACGCCACCAACCTTTTTTCATGGTGGTATATTTGGGTTATGCATCGACTAAGGTCTTATTGGCGTAATAGATAGAGTAAAAATCTTTCCTTTCATCTTCCCCAATACTGCTTTAACAGAATGGTCACTGGCATCGGACATTAACTCGAAAGGCATACTACAACAACTGGTGCTATCACAAGAGCTCTTTTCAACTCAACAAAGGCCTTGAAACAATTCTCATGGAAATTGAAAAGTCTATCATGCTCAAAGAACATGTACGAGGTTTGGCTATTTTGAAAAAATCTTTGATAAATCTTCTATAAAACCAATCATGTCCCAAAAAGTTCCTTACGCCTTTGACTAAAGTGGGTGGTGGAAGTTTATCAATTACCTCTATTGTTTCTTTATCTACCTCAATTTCTTTTCTATTTATCGCCTAATACTATCCTTTCTTATACCATGTAAAGGGCACTTTTCCCATTTAACATTAAATTTGTCTCATCACATCTCTTAAGGACATTTTCTAAATTATGCAAACAATTATCATATGATTCTCCAAAGACTAAAAATCATCTATAAATACCTCCAATGTTTGCTCAACCATGTATGAGAAAATTGCCATCATACACTTTTGAAACATTGCTGGAGTATTACACAAGCCAAATAGCATAAGGCAAAGGTTCCATAAGAACAAGTGCATGTTGTCTTCTTTTGATCTTCTCTTATAGTAATCGATTGTAGCTTGAATACTCGTCTAAGAAATAATTCTTTTTTCCAACAAGTTTGTCTAACATATAATCTATAAAAGGTAATAAAAAGTGATTCTTCCTTGTTACCTTGTTTAACTTTCTATAATCCATACAAACTCTTCAACCCGTGACTATTCTTGTGTGAATAAGCTAATTCTTTTCATTTGCTACAACAGTTACTCCTTTCTTCTTTGGAACATATTGTACTAAAATTACCTCTATTTTTACTTTATCTACCTCAATTCCCTTTCTAGAGACCTTAAGGGTTTAAGACTATCTTTTCTTATACTATGAATTGGCAATTTTCCCAATTTAGCATTAAATTTATCTTCTCACATTTCTTAAGTACATTTTCCAAATTATGCAATCAATCATCATATGATCCAAAGACTAAAAAATCATCCATGAATACCTCCAATGGTTTCCCAACTATATTTGAGAAAATTTCCATCATACGCCTCTGAAACGTTGTTGGAGCATCACACAAACCAAATGGTATCCTTCTAAAGGCAAGGGTTTCATAAGAAAGAGTGAATGTTTTCTTCTGATCCTCTAATGTTATAACAATCTGATTGTAGCCTGAATATTGATCCAAAAGCAATAATACCATTTTTTAACAAGTCCGTCTAACATTTGATCTATAAAAGGTAATAAAAAGTGATCATTCATTGTTGCCTTATTTAAATTTCTGTAATCCATACAAACTTTTCAACTCGGATCGTTCTTCTTCTTGTGCGAATAAGCTCATTGTTTTCATTTGCTACAACAATCACTCATTTCTTCTTTGAAACACATTGTATTGTCTTATCCATCAGCTATCTGATATTGGGTATATAGTTCCAATGTCTAGCTATTTGATGATCTCCTTCTTTACAACTTCTTTCATGATAGGATTTATTCTTCTCTGTTGCTCTATTGAGTTGTAGGAATCTTCCAATAAAATTTTTTGCATGCATATAAAAGGGCTAATTCCTTTGATATTTACCATGGTCTATCCAATGGCCTTCTTGTGCCTCCCTAATACATCCACAAAACTCTTCAATTGATCTACATTCAAAGAAGATGAAATAATAACAGAAAGTGTGTCATTATCACCAAGGTATGCATATTTTAAATGTAAAAGTAAAAGCTTCAATTCTAAATTAGATGGTGACTCAATAGAGGTAACAGAAGGTTTTACTTCTTTATTGGAAAGATTGAGAGGTTCAAAGTACTTATCTATTTTGAAAGGTTGCTTTTCTCCTAGCCATGCTATTTCAGTCGTATAACAATCTTCATCTTCAAGTTCTTCAACTGTTGCATTTTCGAGTTCTATATTGTTGTAACAATTGCTTACTTATTCAGCTACAACAAAATCCACAACACTTATAAAGTTACAATCTTCAATCTCATTGTGGCTTTTCATTGCATCAAGTATATTAAATGTAACTTGCTGGTCATTCACCCGTATAGTTAATTCTCTTTTTTACACATCAATTAGAGCTTTTCCCATGATTAAAAAAGGTCTTAGTATGATTGGTACCTTTTTGTCTGCCTCGAACTTTAATACGATAAAATCCACTAGAAAGATAAATTTATCCACCTTCACCAACATGTCTTCAATCTTGCTTTCTAAATAAGCATGAGATCTATCATCAAGTTCTAATGTCACGAGTGTTGGCCTCACATCTCCAACTTCCAATTGCTTGAACATTGATAAAGGTATAAGATTAATGCTTGTCCTCAAATCACAAAGTGCCCTATCATTGTATTTAGTTCATATAGAACAAGAAATTGTGAAACTCCTTGGATCTTTCAACTTCTAAAGGATTTTATTCTGAAGCATATGGCTACACTCTTATGTTAGAGCAACTGTTTCAAATTCTCCAAGCCTTTTTTTCCTTGTCAAAATATCTTTCAAGAACTTTACATAATTTGGCATTTGTTCTAAAGCTTCCATAAAAAGAATGTTGATATGTAACTGCTTCAACACTTCAAGGAATTTGCTGAATTGCTTGTCTTACTTTTACTTCTGAAATTTTTTAGGGAAAGGTGCTGGATGTCCAAATTACTGTGTTGTAGCAGACTACTTTTGTTTTGGCATGTTCTGATTTGCTGTAGTTGGTACTGCATCATCTTCACCAATAAATTCTAAATCATAATTTTCTGTAGGTGCTCTAGCTTGGGTGTTCACATCAGTGTGCTGGATAGTTGAGCGTTGTGGCTCTTCTTTGATTTGAGTTTCTTTTAAGTTGAAATGGGTTCAACTCTTCTTTTTGATACACCAACTAGAATATGAATATCCTTTCTATATCTTAGATCAATCACCTTGTAATGTTCTTTATTTTCTCTTCTTAGATCCTTTGTATTACTGGGTAAACTACCTTAAGGTCTATTGCTTAATGTTGTAGCATGTTGTCTAACCTAGTTCTCCCAGTTTCTTAAGGATAAAGCTTGGCTTTGAACAACTACTTCATTTTTCATAATGTACTCATTAATCAAAACTTCAAAAGAACTAAGTTGATCATTGCTAATGTTTCTTTGCCCTTAATTTTGCTAGTGAAATCTAGGTGGTTAAACAGGCCTGTTTTGTTTGTTGGTTACTGTAGAGTGCTAATTCAGATTGCTTCATAAATAATTTGGATGTTATCTCCATCTTTGGTTGTAAATGTTTGAGTATAGATTGTTCTGACTTTATCGGTTGAAGTTGCCCACATAATTGACAGAAACTGGATTCTCAGAACAATTATCAAATAGATGCCTCTCTCTATAATAAACACATAATACTTCTGTAACTTGGTTAATTATTGCTAAAGCAATGGTCAAAGTTTTCACCATGTTTATTAATGAGGTTACTTGCGCTGATAGAGTTGTCAAAGCATCTACATTATGAACTCCTGTTGTAACTTTTGCTGTAACTGTTGAGTACTAGAAAGTGTGTATTTATAATGGAGAAAATCATCATTTTATACTTCAAGTCTCACTAACATCCCTACTTTTATGTCTTTAAGTCCATTGTAATTTAATTATGTATGTTTTACTTTAATTAAGTATTTTATGTATTTTAGGGGATATCATGGTCATTTCACAATGAACGAGAAATCATATGGAAAAACAGACAACAATTTTGAACTCAGGACAGTCGAAAACCTTAAGAGGAGCATAAAAAAAAAATGATCTTTGTTCCGCATACACGGTCTTGTACGATGACACTGTTCACGGCACTTTCAATTCACTGTACTATCGATGGCGTGGCGGCATTTGATTGGACGAATGATGTGGCATTGATCGCATGTGGCATTGGTGATGATGTGGCATTAATCGATGGCGTGTCACGATCCTATGGACGAAAATCTTTGGCCGTGACATGACAGAATGTTAATGGACCAAAAAAAACATGTGTACGGTACATGCATATACACGGAATGGCAGCCCTGATGATGTGTTCCATCCAATAAGAGCTTGTCATGTGGCGCAATCGGCGTCCAAATTGTTTTAATCAATGGCCATGATTTGCTCGGTGTATCTATAAAAATGGGGCTCCACTAATTTGACACCCACGAGATCTATTTTTGAGCTCGATTTTACATCGTAATTCTATCTCCATCTTGTATTTTCTACATATTAATAAAATTCTCATTTTACCACAATTCATTATGGTGGGTAATTTCGAGCTTGGGTTGAAGGTGAAGTCTCAACATGCTCCACGGGCTTAATTTGGTAAATTTACTTTTCCTTTCCTTTAATTTATGTGGATGTTTTGACTTTTTGTGAGCGGATAGTAATAATCTTGTGCGGATATCGGCCGAATAACCGCCTCGTTAGGCAAGGTTATTATTATTTGACACTTGGAAGCCACTTATGCACATATCTATTGGGGAGTGTGGTTATGAGGAGTGGAAAATCCCCCGATTTAATTGGTACTAATAATGAATGTTAGCGGAGTGGTGCATGTTGATCTGACGAATCCTGGATCCAAGCGTTTCATTTTAATAGTTTATTCTCACATCTTTAATTTAAATTAATCATTGCCTACATCATTGTCATTATAAATCCAATCACCTCTTAGAAAATTAATTACAAGCGATTAAAATCTACCTCCTAGTGGGATCGACACTCGTCACCATTGATCATTCTCTGATAGATTCGTGTAACTTCACGAGTTAAATAAAATTTGCATAATAAAGAACTTATCTAGTTAATGGCCATTGATAGTTGTTATTAACTATTCTTTCCGCAATTTCATATGCCTCGTTGTAAGACTTAGATAGCAAGACTTCATTTCTTTGAAGCATTTACCATCAACCTAGTGATTGGTTTGAGACTATTGTAGAAAGTTTCTAATTGTGTACAACAAAGAATACCATGATGAGGACATCTCTTAAATAACTCCTTAAATCTTTCTTATACATTATATAAACTCTCATCTTAATTGATGAAAGATGTGATCTTGTTTCTTAATTTTACATTCTCGGTAGATCAAGGCACTTGATCAAAAACTTGTCACCAAGTCATTCCATATAGTGATGGAGTCTAGTGATGCTCTAGCAATCTTAGAAAAATCACTTTGAAAAACAACTTAAAGTGAAGGTGAGGGTGGTCTTGATGATAGTTCATTGAATTACCATATTATCTCAACATCTTAAACATCACTATTTTGAGCTTGAAATTGTCAACTTAAACTTCAAGTCTAACCATTCCCAAGTGTATGGCTTGGAAGTCAACAATGCGTAGTATCAATGGCTTTATCTCTACCATCGCCATATGGATAATATTGTTATTTCTTTGTTGCCCATAAACTTGCTATCCATTCTAACATTCTTGACCTCCGGGTCCATTAACTAGTTGTATTTCTCCTCGGGGTTCAAATTCCTAGATTTTGTAAATCATCCATTACTACTGTGACTTTTGAATTTCTTTGCTCTTTTCCCAATCTTCTTGTAGTTCTTTCGATTTCTAGATCAAATTAGAATTTAACGGGTTTATATTTGCACATACAAGGGTTATTAGATCCTTATTGTCAAAAAAATAAACAAAATAAAAATTAGCATTGTTTTATATTAATTTAACAAATCACAATGAACAATGAATCCACTGGCAATGATCAAAAACTTATTAGTTTTATTTATTACTATGGATGTCGATGTGCGTGTATGCCTTAAGCATTATCTAATGAGTATTCATATCGTCTATAGGAATTGATGTTACCAAAATTAGTATGGCAATCTTATGATCTCGATTTTATTCCAATTAAATTAAGAAATCTATAAAATTAATAAATTAATTAAACTAAAAATACAATAAAAAATGCAATAAAAAAAATTTTTCCATAAACACAGAGAATGAAATCAATGAGACTAGAGTAGTTGGTGAATAAACTCAACAACTAATGCGTTGATTGTTTTTTCAATTCTGATACCATTACTTCTGATATCTACTACAATATTGGGCAAAATCTCTCATGCATCCTTAGCTATCACCTATTGGATATCTTATACTTATCTGACTTAACAGTCATCAATTTTTGTACCAATATTAAATATAGTATTACTCATTCTAGGTTATTTTATCCTACAAAGTGAATCCATATATTTAGTTCTTCACTAAATTTAAATTAAGCATGGCCTTATTCAAATGGATTTACTCGACTTGAAAACTCGATCTAAAGCCAAGTATTGTCTTAATCGGTTCCACTAAGTTAGACCATTTTCAAGCTATTTTTTAATTAGTATACACTTAATGGGTGATCAGCCAAAATAAGGAATTGAAATAAGTACAATTAAGATAAAATACTAAAGCAAATACAAAACACATATATAATAGTTAAATATCCATTAAGATTGTTTAAACTATAATAAAACAGGTTCAGCCATCAAATATATTCTCATGAATAAATAAAAAACAATAAAACAATAAAAATATATAAAGTTTACTTAATCTTGTAATCTCTTCATTTGGTTTATCGAATACTGTTTGTAGCCCCTCAAATCTTTCTTATTTTATGGTTTTCTTTTATGATCTCTGATTTTTCCTTTTAAATGACGCCTCTTCCTTTTTCTTCTTAAGCATGCTCCTTTTATAACTTAAATTAGGGCAACCAAAGTGTGTAACACGTATCTCCATTTTGTAAATTTTAGATTGTAATCTTTTATTTATCTCAGCACGAAATCTTCTCTCAGCCAGCTCAAGATTGCTATAGCACACTTCTGGATTCTAAACTATTCTAGATTTATTTCAATTTTTAAAGCCAAGTTCTTTCATTGTTTCTATAAGTACATTATAGACATTCTTCCCTAAAATGTGAGCTTTCGGTTTACTACAATTATACACACACAATAAGCTAAGCACAAAAATATTCTCAAACAACTCAAGTTATTAAAAGTTAACCTAAAATGAATGCTCATGCAAAATGTAACTAAAGTATAATAAAGACATATCATTTATTCTCTAAGTAATCTTAATTTAAGTGTAAAAATGTCATGATAACTATTATTTCATAAAGTTATCAATATATACCCTCTATCAAAGTAAAGTCATAGTCGTTGGATGTGTTCAAAATTTAAATCTAAATTTGAGAACCAACTGCAAAAGTGTCATATTTAACTATGGGTGGTAAGTATTATAAGCGAGATATAATGTTCGGTGAGCAAAGTCAAGACGGTTGCTAAGTTCTTAGAGAAATATGGTATCGTCCACCAACACACAATATCGGGTTCGCCCGTTATTAATAATGTTATTGAAAGATAAAATAGGATCTTTAAAGACATGATAAAAGTATGATTTGTCATTTTACTATACAAAAATCACTAAAAGAATGTTTAAAAGCGCTAACATATATGTACTTAACGATTCCCACTAAAATGGTGATAAAATCACTTATAGAATTTTGGATGGCCAAAAAACCTAGTCTAAAAGCACTTGCATTTTTGGGGATGTCAATTGAGGTAGGCCTCATAGGCTTAATAAAAAAATAGATTCAAGGATATT
>JASUUG010001108.1:0-59276 GCA_030449905.1 Luvunga scandens | reverse complement strand
GCGAGCCTTGGCCGTGGGCGAGCATTTGGCCAAAATGTGAGCACACGGTCCTCGCCGTTGCTTCGTATTCTTGGACCAATAACTGAGATCCGCACCTACCTTCTACTTCTTTCTCCGGTTTTGCCTGAATCGAACGAGTTGGCCCACCCGTTTGGGAACCCATTCTCTGGCGGTAAAATGGCCGTTAAACGAGTTTGGGAGCTCGGAATTGGATTCCGTTTTCTCCCACCACCGACTCCCACCAAACCCGACCACGCCAGCCAAAAATCCCACGCCGCGCCCGAAACACGAAATTTGGCCGCAATCCGTGTGCTATAGCTTACGGATTTTGGCCTTTTCGGGCGGAAAAATTGGTGCAGGGCCTCCCGCATTATTTTTGCCATTTCTTCGATCACAAAACAGTAATAGCACCGTGAGGAGGCCCCCGGCCCAGTTCTACCACAACCGGACCAATTCGCGGGCATGTTTCGTCCCCTTTTCGCACCCCCGCACGTTCGGTAAATCGGCCGTAAATTGAGGTTCGGACCTTGGAATCGACTCCCGTCTTCTCCGACGTTCGACTGTCACACGTATCTAATGCATCACCCCCAAATCCTGCACTGCACCGGAAACGCGAAAGTTGGCCAAGATCCGTGAGCTACAGTACACGGCCTTGGCCGTGGTGTGGCTGCGTGCCAAGGCCTTGGCAGCAGCGTGGCTGGGTGCCATCGCCTTGGCCTTGGCCACAGGGTGGCTGCGTGCCTTGGCCTTGGCCTTTGCCATGGGGTGGCTGCGTTCCATGGCCTTGGCCATGGGGTGGCCGCGTGCCTAGGCCTTGGCCGCGGGCTGGCTGCGTGCGTTGCTCGAAATGCAGCACATGCTTGCGACCAAGGCACGTCGCACACTCTTGCACACACAACACAAACTTGGGCTGCGCTCCCGGGGCAAGGATAGGGAGCTCGGGCGTGGCCCTGTGCCTTGGCCTTGGCCGCGGGGTGGCCGCATGCCTTGGCCTTGGCCGTGGCTGCGGGCGAGCATTTGGCCAAAATGTGAGCACACTGTGCTTGCCGTTGCTTCGTATTCTTCGACCAAAAACTGAGATCCACACCTACCTTCCACTTCTTTCTCCGGTTTTGCCTGAATCGGACGAGTTGGCCGACCCTTTTGGGCACCCGTTCTCTAGCGGTAAAATATCCGTAAAACGAGTTTCGGAGCTCAGAATTGGATTCCATTTTCTCCCACCACCGACTCCCACCAAACCTGACCACGCCAGCCAAAAATCCCACACCGCCGCCGAAACACGAAATTTTGCTGCAATCCATGTGCTATAGCTCACGGATTTTCGCCTTTTCGGGCGGAAAAATGGGCGCAGGGCCTCCCGCATTATTTTCGCCATTTCTTCGATCGCGAAACAGTACTAGCACCGTGAGGAAGCCCCCGGCCCAGTTCTACCACAACCGGACCAATTCGCGGGCACGTTTCGTCCCCTTTTCGCGCCCCCGCACGTTCGTTAAATCAGACGTAAAACGAGGTTCGGACCTCAGAATTGACTCCCGTCTTCTCCGACGTTCGACTGTCGCACGTATCTAATGTATCACCCCAAAATCCCTCTCCGCCCCGGAAATGCGAAAGTTGGCCAAGATCTGTGAGCTACAGCACACGGCCTTGGCCGCGGGGTGGCTGCGTGCCTAGGCCTTGGCCACGGGGTGGCTCTGGTGCCTAGGCCTTGGCTGCGGGGTGGCTCTGGTGCCTAGGCCTTGGCCGCGCGGTGGCTGGGTGCCATGGCCTTGGCCTTGGCCACGGGGTGGCTGCGTGCCTTGGCCTTGGCCACGAAATGGCTGCGTGCCTAGGCCTTGGCCGCGGGGTGGCTGGGTGCCATGGTCTTGGCCTTGGCCGCGGGGTGGCTGGGTGCCATGGTCTTGGCCTTGGCCGCGGGCTGGCTGCGTGCCTAGGCCTTGGCCGCGGGGTGGCTGTGTGCCATGGCCTTGGCCTTGGCCGCGGGGTGGCTGCGTGCCTTGGCCTTGGCCGCGGGGTGGCTGCGTGCCTTGCTCGAAATGCAGCACATGCTCGCGACCAAGGCACGTCGCACACTCTCGCGCACACACAACACAAACTTGGGCCGCACTCCCGGGGCAAGGATAGGGAGCTCGAGCATGGCCCTGTGCCTCGGCCTTGGCCGCGGGGTGGCCGCATGCCTTGGCCTTGGCCGTGGCTGCGGGCGAGCATTTGGCCAAAATGTGAGCACACTGTGCTTGCCGTTGCTTCGTATTCTTCGACCAAAAACTGAGATCCACACCTACCTTCTACTTCTTTCTCTGGTTTTGCCTGAATCGGACGAGTTGGCCGACCCGTTTGGGCACCCGTTCTCTAGCGGTAAAATATCCGTAAAACGAGTTTCGGAGCTCAGAATTGGATTCCATTTTCTCCCACCACCGACTCCCACCAAACCCGGCCACGCCAGCCAAAAATCCCACACCGCCGCCGAAACACGAAATTTTGCCTCAATCCGTGTGCTATAGCTCACGGATTTTTGCCTTTTCGGGCGGAAAAATGGGCGCAGGGCCTCCCGCATTATTTTCGCCATTTCTTCGATCGCAAAACAGTACTAGCACCGTGAGGAAGCCCCCGGCCCAGTTCTACCACAACCGGACCAATTCGCGGGCACGTTTCGTCCCCTTTTCGCACCCCCGCACGTTCGTTAAATCAGACGTAAAACGAGGTTCGGACCTCAGAATTGACTCCCGTCTTCTCCGACGTTCGACTGTCGCACGTATCTAATGTATCACCCCAAAATCCCGCCCCGCCCTGGAAATGCGAAAGTTGGCCAAGATCTGTGAGCTACAGCACACGGCCTTGGCCGCGGGGTGGCTGCGTGCCTAGGCCTTGGCCACGGGGTGGCTCTGGTGCCTAGGCCTTGGCTGCGGGGTGGCTCTGGTGCCTAGGCCTTGGCCGCGCAGTGGCTGGGTGACATGGCCTTGGCCTTGGCCACGGGGTGGCTGCGTGCCTTGGCCTTGGCCACGGAGTGGCTGCGTGCCTAGGCCTTGGCCGCGGGGTGGCTGGGTGCCATGGTCTTGGCCTTGGCCGCGGGCTGGCTGCGTGCCTAGGCCTTGGCCGCGGGGTGGCTGTGTGCCATGGCCTTGGCCTTGGCCGCGGGGTGGCTGCGTGCCTTGGCCTTGGCCGCGGGGTGGCTGCGTGCCTTGGCCTTGGCCGTGGGGTGGCTGCGTGCCTTGCTCGAAATGCAGCACATGCTCGCGACCAAGGCACGTCGCACACTCTCGCGCACACACAACACAAACTTGGGCCGCACTCCCGGGGCAAGGATAGGGAGCTCGAGCGTGGCCCTGTGCCTTGGCCTTGGCCGCGGGGTGGCCGCGTGCCTTGGCCGCGGGGGAGCATTTGGCCAAAATGTGAGCACACGGTCCTCGCCGTTGCTTCGTATTCTTGGCCCAAAAACTGAGATCCACACCTACCTTCCACTTCTTTCTCCGGTTTTGCCTGAATCGGACGAGTTGGCCCACCCGTTTGGGCACCCGTTCTCTGGCGGTGAAATGGCCGTAAAACGAGTTTGGGAGCTCGGAATTGGATTCCGTTTTCTCCCGCCACCGACTCCCACCAAACCCGACCACGCCAGCGAAAAATCCCACGCCACCCCCGAAACACTAAATTTGGCCACAATCCGTGTGCTATAGCTCACGGATTTTGGCCTTTTCGGGCGGAAAAATGGGCGCAGGGCCTCTCGTAGGAGCTTGCGGGGCTTTCCCGAACCTTAATTTTGTGTTTCTCTTATGTTTTCACACATTTTTTGTTGCACAAATTTTTTAACCCTAACTTTTTTCAACAATAAGACATTTTAATTTGGATTTCACCACAGAAAGCAGCAACTTAAATGTCCAATTGTGATGTGAAATCATTAATTATTTGATTTATAATTAATTTGTATCTTAGATCCAAATATAAATTTTATTTGCGAGTTGTATATTGATATTTTAAGTTGTCTCAATGGTAGGCTTGAAAATTTATTTGCATTTTTGACCTACATGTTAGGGGTTCAAGCGAGAGCTAAAGCTTCGAATATTCTCTTCAAATATTATTACATTAATTTCAAAAACAACATATCTGAATATTTCACATTTAATTTAAAAATTATTTTCTGCTGCATATTAGGATATATATGCAATCGACAATCGAGGTATTAGAGCAATTTTGAACCCACTAGCAGTAGACACCACCAGTCCTTGAGCTGACTCTCACCCCCCCAAAAAAAAAGTATATTGAATTACGGTGTGATTTTTTCCATGATGGTAGAAAAAAATGTGAAATACTATTAAATAGAAAGAGAAAAATATTTCGTAGCACGAAAAGAGGTGTTTTTTGCCTCACGTGGCATGCTGGGAGTGGAGGGCAAAACGGGTGCTCATGGCCAAGGCACGGGGCCACGCTCAAGCTCCCTATCCTTGCCTCGGGAGCGCGCGTTGGCTGCACCATACCTGGGCATTGGCCGCGGCACGAAAGTTGGACCAGATCCGCGAGCTACAGCACACGGTCTTTGGCCATTTTGGCCCGAAAAATGGGGCCCGAAGCTTCCGCGCTGTTTCCCCCACTTTTGCGTCCCGTAAGATAACTTCGGTCGAAATATGTCACCTCCTAAAATTTCGGCCCAAACAAAGTCGGACAGACGCTTGGGCCACGCCCGCTATATGCATTGGCCGTTGATGCCGCGCGCGTGCGGGCTGTGTGCGGGCTGCGTGTCTTGGCCTTGGCCGCGGGGTGGCTGCGTGCCTTGACCTTGGCCGCGGGTTGGCTGCGTGCCCTGCTCGAAATGCAGCACATGCTCGCGACCAAGGCACGTCGTACACTCTCGCGCACACACAACACACACTTGGGCCGCGCTCCCGGGGCAAGGATAGGGAGTTCGAGCGTGGCCCTGTGCCTTGGCCTTGGCCGCGGGGTGGCCGCGTGCCTTGGCCTTGGCCTTGGCCGCGGGCGAGCATTTGGCCAAAATGTGAGCACACGGTCCTCGCCGTTGCTTCGTATTCTTGGACCAAAAACTGAGATCCACACCTACCTTCCACTTCTTTCACCAGTTTTGCCTGAATTGGACGAGTTGGCCCACCGGTTTGGGCACCCGTTCTCTGGCGGTAAAATGGCCGTAAAACGAGTTTTGGAGCTTGGAATTGGATTCCCTTTTCTCCCGCCACCGACTCCCACCAAACCCGACCACGCCAGCGAAAAATCCCATGCCGCCCCCGAAACGTGAAATTTGGCCGCAATCTGTGTGCTATAGCTCACGGATTTTGGCCTTTTCGGGCGCAAAAATGGGCGCAGGGCCTCCCGCATTATTTTCGCCATTTCTTCGAGAGGAAAACAGTACTAGCACCATGAGGAGGCCCCCGGCCCAGTTCTACCACAACCGGACCAATTCGCGGGCACATTTCGTCCCCTTTTCGCACCCCCGCACGTTCGGTAAATCAGAGGTAAAACGAGGTTCGGACCTCGGAATCGACTCCCGTCTTCTCCAACGTTCGACTGTCGCACGTATCTAATGCATCACCCCAAAATCCGGCACCGCCCCGGAAACGCGAAAGTTGGCCAAGATCCGTGAGCTACAGCACACGGCCTTGGCCTTGGCCGTGGGGTGGCTGGGTGCCATGGCCTTGGCCTTGGCCGCGGGGTGGCTGCGTGCCTAGGGCTTGGCAGCGGGGTGGCTGGGTGCCATGGCCTTGGCCTTGGCCGCGGGGTGGCTGCGAGCCTTGGTCTTGGCCGCTGGCTGGCTAAGTGCCTTGCTCGAAATGCAGCACATGCTCGCGACCAAGGCACGTCGCACACTCTCGCGCACACACAACACACACTTGGGCCGCGCTCCCGGGGCAAGGATAGGGAGCTCGAGCATGGCCCTGTGCCTTGGCGTTGGCCGCGGGGTGACCGCGGGCCTTCGCCTTGGGCTTAGCCGCGGGCGAGCATTTGGCCAAAATGTGAGCACACGGTCCTCGCCTTCTCTTTTTATTCTTGGACCAAAAACTGAGCGCACAGTCCTACCTTCCACTTCTTTCTCTGGTTTTGCCTGAATCCGACGAGTTGGCCCACCCGTTTGGGCACCCGTTCTCTCGCGGTAAAATGGCCGTAAAACGAGTTTGGGAGCTCGGAATTGGATTCCGTTTTCTCCCACCACCGACTCCCACCAAACTCGACCACGCCCGCAAAAAATCCCACGCCGCCCCCGAAAAGGGAAATTTGGCCGCAATCCGTGTGCTATATCTCACGGATTTTGGCCTTTTCGGGCGGAAAAATGGGCGCAGGGCCTCCCGCATTATTTTTGCCATTTCTTCGTGAGGAAAACAGTACTAGCACCGTGAGGAGGCCCCCGGCTCAGTTCTACCACAACCGGACCAATTCGCGGGCACGTTTCGTCCCCTTTTCGCACCCCGAACGTTCGGTAAATCGGTCGTAAAACGAGGTTCGGACCTCGGAATCGACTCCCGTCTTCTCCGACGTTCGACTGTCGTAAGTATCTAATGCATCACCCCAAAATCCCGCACCGCCCTGGAAACGCGAAAGTTGGCCCAGATCTGTGAGCAACAGCACACGGCCTTGGCCGCGGGGTGGCTGCGTGCCTGGGCTTTGGCAGCGGCGTGGCTGGGTGCCATGGCCTTGGCCTTAGCCACGGGTTGGCTGCGTGCCTTGGCCTTGGCCACGGGGTGGCTGGGTGCCATGGCCGCGGGCTGGCTGCGTGCCTTGCTCGAAATGCAGCACATGCTATCGACCAAGGCACGTCGCATACTCTCACGCACACACAACACACACTTGGGCTGCGCTCCCGGGGCAAGGATAGGGAGCTCGAGCGTGGCCCTGTGCCTTGGCCTTGGCCGCGCGGTGGCCGCGTGCCTTGGCCGCGGGCGAGCATTTGGCCAAAATGTGAGGACACGGTGCTCGCCGTTGCTTCGCATTCTTGGACCAAAAACTGAGATCCACACCTTCCTTGCATTTCTTTCTCCGGTTTTGCCTGAATCGGACGAGTTGGCCCACCCGTTGGGGAACCCGTTCTCTGGCGGTAAAATGGCCGTAAAACGAGTTTCGGAGCTCGGAATTGGATTCCGTTTTCTCCCGCCACCGACTCCCACCAAACCCGACCACGCCAGCCAAAAATCCCACGCCGCCCCCGAAACGCGTAATTTGGCCGCAATCCGTGTGCTATAACTCACGGATTTTGGCCTTTTCGGGCGGAAAAATGGGCGCAGGGCCACCCGCATTATTTTCGCCAACCGGACCAATTCGCGGGCACGTTTCGTCCCCTTTTCGCACCCCCGCACGTTCGGTAAATCGGCCGTAAAACGAGGTTCGGTCCTCGGAATCGACTCCCGTCTTCTCCGACATTCGACTGTCGTAAGTATCTAATGCATCACCCCAAAATCCCGCACCGCCCCGGAAACAAGAAAGTTGGCCCAGATCTGTGAGCTACAGCACACGGCCTTGGCCGCGGGGTGGCTGCGTGCCTGGGCCATGGCAGCGGCGTGGCTGGGTGCCATGGCCTTGGCCTTGGCCACGGGGTGGCTGCGTGCCTTGGCCTTGGCCACGGGGTGGCTGCGTGCCTTGGCCTTGGCCACGGGGTGGCTGCGTGCCTTGGCCTTGGCCACGGGGTGGCTGGGTGCCACGGCCTTGGCCTTGGCCGTGGGCTGGCTGCGTGCCTAGGCCTTGGCCACGGGGTGGCTGGGTGCCATGGCCTTGGCCTTGGCCGCGGGCTGGCTGCGGGCCTTGCTCGAAATGCAGCACATGCTCGCGACCAACGCACGCCGCACGCACGTCGCACACTCTCGCGCACACACAACGCACACTTGGGCCGCACTCCCGGGGCAAGGATAGGGAGCTCGAGCGTGGCTCTGTGCCTTGGCCTTGGCCACGCGGTAGCCGCATGCCTTGGCCGCGCGGTGGCCGCGTGCCTTGGCCGCGGACGAGCATTTGGCCAAAATGTGAGGACGCGGTGCTCGCCGTTGCTTCGCATTCTTGGTCCAAAAACGGAGATCCACACCTACCTTCCACTTCTTTCTCCGGTTTTGCCTGAATCGGACGAGTTGGCCCACCTGTTGGGGAACCCGTTCTCTGGCGGTAAAATGGCCGTCAATCGAGTTTCGGAGCTCGGAATTGGATTCCGTTTTCTCACGCCACCGACTCCCGCCAAACCCGACCACGCCAGCCAAAAATCCCACGCCGCCCCCGAAACGTGAAATTTTGCCGCAATCCGTGTGCTATAGCTCACGGATTTTGGCCTTTTCGGGCGGAAAAATGCGAAAGTTGGCCAAGATCCGTGAGCTACAGCACATGGCCTTGGCCGCGGGGTGGCTGCGTGCCTAGGCAATGGCTGCGGGGTGGCTGCGTGCCTAGGCCATGCACCCATTACCCAGCCACCCGCCCTCCCCTTTTCGCACCCCCGTACCCTCGGTAAATCGGCCGTAAAACGCGGTTCGGACTCGAAATCGACTCCCCCCTTTTCCGATGCTCGACTGTCGCACGTATCTAATGCATCACCCCAAAATCCCGCACCACCCCGGAAACGCGAAAGTTGGCCAAGATCCGTGAGCGACAGCATGAGGCCTTGGCCTTGGCCGCGGGGTGGCTGCGTGCCTCGGCCTTGGCCGCGGGTTGGCTGGGTGCCATGGCCTTGTCCTTGGCCACCGGGTGGCTGTGTGCCAAGGCCTTGGCCTCGGGGTGGCTGCGTGCCTAGGCCTTGGCCGCGGGGTGGACGCGTGCCATGGCCTTGGCCGCGGGGTGGACGCGTGCCTAGGCCTTGGCTACGGGGTGTCTGCGTGCCACGGCCTTGGCCTTGGCCGCGGGCTGGCTCCGTGCCTTGCTCGAATTGCAGCACATGCTCGCGACCAAGGCACGTCGCACACTCTCGCGCACACAACACACACTTGGGCCGCGCTCCCAGGGCAAGGATAGGGAGCTCGAGCGTGGCCCTGTGCCTTGGCCTTGGCCGCGGGGTGGCCGCGTGCCTTGGGCTTGGACTTGGCCGCGGGCGAGCATTTGTCCAAAATGTGAGGACACGGTCCTCGCCGTTGCTTCGCATTCTTGGACCAAAAACTGAGATCCACGCCTACCTTCCACTTCTTTCTCCGGTTTTGCCTGAATCGGACGAGTTGGCCCACCCGTTTGGGAACCCATTCTCTGGCGGTAAAATGGCCGTTAAATGAGTTTCGGAGCTCGGAATTGGATTCTGTTTTCGCCCGCCACCGACTCCCACCAAACCCGACCACGCCAGCCAAAAATCCCACGCCGCCCCCGAAACGCGTAATTTGGCCGAAATCCGTGTGCTATAGCTCACGGATTTTGGCCTTTTCGCGCGGAAAAATGGGCGCAGGGCCTCCCACATTATTTTCGCCATTTCTTTGAGCGTAAAACAGTACTAGCACCGTGAGGAGGCCCCCGGCCCAGTTCTACCACAACCGGAGCAATTCGCGGGCACGTTTCGTCGCCTTTTCGCACCCCCGAATGTTCGGTAAATCGGCCGTAAAACGAGGTTCGGACCTCGGAATTGACTCCCGTCTTCTCCGACGTTCGACTGTCGCACGTATGTAATGCATCATTCCAAAATCCCGCACCGCCCCGGAAACGCGAAAGTTGGCCAAGATCCGTGAGCTACAGCACACGCCCTTGGCCGCGGGGTGGCTGCGTGTCTAGGCCTTGGCAGCGGCGTGGCTGGGTGCCATGGCCTTGCCCTTGTCCACGGGGTGGCTGCGTCCCTTGGCCTTGGCCACGGGGTGGCTGCATGCCTAGGCCTTGGCCACGGGGTGGCTGCGTGCCTAGGCCTTGGCAGCGGCGTGGCTGGGTGCCATGGCCTTGGCCTTGGCCGCAGGGTGGCTGCATGCCTAGGCCTCGGCCGCGGGGTGGCTGGGTGCCATGGCCTTGGCCTTGGCCGTGGAGTGGCTGCGTGCCTAGGACTTGGCCGCGTGGTGGCTGGGTGCCATGGCCTTGCCCTTGGCCGCGGGGTGGCTGCGTGCCTTGCCTTGGCCGCGGGCTGGCTGCGTGCCTTGCCTTGGCCGCGGGCTGGCTGCGTGCCTTTCTCGAAATGCAGCACATGCTCGCGACCAAGGCACGTCGCACACTCTCGCACACACACAACACACACTTGGGCCGCGCTCCCGGGGCAAGGATAGTGTGTTCGAGCGTGGCCCTGTGCCTTGGCCTTGGCCGCGGGGTGGCCGCGTGCTTTGGCCGCAGGCGAGCATTTGGCCAAAGTGTGAGCACACGGTCCTCGCCGTTGCTTCGTATTCTTGGACCAAAAACTGAGATCCACACCTACCTTCCACTTCTTTCTCTGGTTTTGCCTGAATCCGACGAGTTGGCTCACTGTTGTGCAAATTTTATTGAACTCGCAAGTGCACGAATCTATTGTAGAATAGATTAATGGTGACGAGTGTCGATCCCACGAGGAGGTGGATTTTAATTATGTGTAGAATTAATTTTCTGAGTTGGTGGTTGGATTTATAATGACAATTATGTAGGCAATGTATTAATTTGAATTAAAGCTATTGGAATAAACTATTAAAATAAAATGCTTGGATCTCCGGATCTGTCTCAACATGTACCATCGGCTTAATATTCATTATTAGTACCAATTAAATCATGAAGGGGGAACTTCCACTCATCATGAACCACACTTTAATAGATATGGTGCTAAGGGCTTCCCGTGCCAAATAGTAATAACCTTGCCTAGGGAGGCAGTTATTCCAGATATCCGGACAAGATTATTACTATCCTGTCTCTGAAAAGTCAAAACAACCACATAAATTAAAGGGGAAGGAAAAGTAAATTTACCAAATTAAGCCCATGGAGCATGTTGAGACTTCACCTTCAACCCAAGCTTGAAAGGAAATTAGCCACTCATATTTAAACTAGGGGTAAAATGGGAATTTTATTAAAATACGTAGAAAATACAAGATGGAGATGGAATTACAGAAAATGGAGTCCAAAAATGGATTCAGGGGTGTCAAATTAGGGGGGGGAGCCCCCTTTTTATAGATAAACTGAGTAAATCATGGCCATCGGATTAAAACAATTTGGACGCTCAGGATTGCGCCACGTGGCAAGTTCCTATTGGATGGAACACATCATCAGGGGCTGTTATTCTGTGTATATGCATGTACCGTACACACGTTTTTTCGATCCACTAATATTCTGCCACGTCACCGGTCAACATTTTTGGTTCAATAGGATCATGACACGTCATCAGTCAACGCCACATCATCAGTCAATGCCACATAAGCGGTCAATGCCACATCATTCGTCCAATCAAATGCCGCCACGTCATCGTATAGTGCCACGTCATCGTACAGTGCCACGTCATCGTACAGTACAGGTGAACAGTGCTGTGAATAGCATCGTGTACAGTACCGTATATATCAACCGTACCGTATGTGTGAACAGTACCGTATATGTGAACAGTACCATTTTTCTTTTTATGCTCCTCCTAAGGTTTTCGACTGTCCTGAGTTCAAAAGTGCTGTCCGTTTTTCCATCTGATCTCTCGTTTATTGTGAAATGACCATGATATCCCCTAAAATACATAAAATACTTAATTAAAATAAAACATACATAATTAAATTACAAGGGACTTAAAGACATAAAAATAGGGATGTTAGTGAGACTTGGAGTGTAAAATGATGATTTTCTCCATTATAAATACACACTTTCTAGTACTCAACACTCACCCGTTTGGGCACCCGTTCTCTGGCGGTAAAATGGCCGTAAAACGAGTTTCGGAGCTCGGAATTGGATTCCGTTTTCTCCCACCAATTTCGAGCAAGGCACGCAGCCAGCCCGCGGCCAAGGTCAAGGCACGCAGCCACCCCGAGGCCAAGGCCAAGGCACGCAGCCCGCACGCAGCCCGTACGCGCGCGGCATCAACGGCCAATGCATATAGCGGGCGTGGCCCAAGCGTCTGTCCGACTTTGTTTGGGCCGAAATTTTAGGAGGTGATGTATTTCGACCGAAGTTATCTTACGGGACTCAAAAGTGGGGGAAACAGCGCGGAAGCTCCGGGCCCCATTTTTCGGGCCAAAATGGCCAAAGACCGTGTGCTGTAGCTCGTGGATCTGGTCCAACTTTCGTGCCGCGGCCAATGCCCAGGTATGGTGCAGCCAACGCGCGCTCCCGAGGCAAGGATAGGGAGCTTGAGCGTGGCCCCGTGCCTTGGCCGTGAGCACTCGTTTGCCCCCACTCCCAAAGATGCCACGTGAGGCCAAAAACACCTCTTTTCGTGCTACGAAATATTTTTCTCTTTCTATTTAATAGTATTTCACATTTTTTCTACCATCATGGAAAAAATCACACCGTAATTCAATATACTTTTTTTTTTGGGGGTTGAGAGTCAGCTCAAGGGACTGACTGTGGTGTCTCTTCTGGTGGGTCCAAAATTGCTCTAATACCTCAATTGTCGATTGCATATATATCCTAATATGCAGCAGAAAATAATTTTTAAATTAAATGTGAAATATTCAGATATGTTGTTTTTGAAATTAATGTAATAATATTTGAAGAGAATATTCGAAGCTTTAGCTCTCGCTTGAACCCCTAACATGTAGGTCAAAAATGCAAATAAATTTTCAAGCCTACCATTGAGACAACTTAAAATATCAATATACAACTCGCAAATAAAATTTATATTTGGATCTAAGATACAAATTAATTATAAATCAAATAATTAACGATTTCACATCACAATTGGACATTTAAGTTGCTGCTTTCTGTGGTCAAATCCAAATTAAAATGTCTTATTGTTGAAAAAAGTTAGGGTTAAAAAATTCGTGCTACAAAAAATGTGTGAAAACATAAGAGAAACACAAAATTAAGGTTCGGGAAAGCCCCGCAAGCTCCTACGAGAGGCCCTGCGCCCATTTTTCCGCCCGAAAAGGCCAAATTCCGTGAGCTATAGCACACGGATTGTGGCCAAATTTAGTGTTTCGGGGGCGGCGTGGGATTTTTGGCTGGCGTGGTCGGGTTTGGTGGGAGTCGGTGGCGGGAGAAAACGGAATCCAATTCCGAGCTCCGAAACTCGTTTTACGGCCATTTTACCGCCAGAGAACGGGTGCCCAATCGGGTGGGCCAACTCGTCCGATTCAGGCAAGATCGGACGAGTTGGCCTGAATCGGACGAGTTGGCCCACCCGTTTGGGCACCCGTTCGCTGCCGGTAAGATGGCCGTAAAACTAGTTTCGGAGCTCGGAATTGGATTCCGTTTTCTCCCAGCACCGACTCCCACCAAACCCGACGACGCCAGCCCAAAATCCCACGCCGCCCCCTAAACGTGAATTTTGGCCTTTTCTGGCGGAAAAATGGGCGCAGGGCCTCCCGCATTATTTTTGCCATTTCTTCGAGCGGAAAGCAGTACTTGCGCCGTGAGGAGGCTCCCGGCCCAGTTCTACCACAATCGGACCAATTCGAGGGCACGTTTCGTCCCCTTTTCGCACCCCCGCACCCTCGGTAAATCGGCCGTAAAACGACGTTCAGACCTCGAAATCGACTTCCCTCTTTTCCGACGTTTGACTGTCGCACGTATCTAATGCATCACCCCAAAATCCCGCACCGCCCTGGAAACGGGAAAGTAGGCCAAAATCCGTGAGCGACAGCACACGGGCTTGGCCTTGCTCGCGTGGTGGCTGCGGGCCATGGCCTTGTCCTTGGCCTCGGGGTGGCTGCGTGCCATGGCCTTGGCCTTGGCCACCTGGTGGCTGTATGCCAAGGCTTTGGCCGCGGGCTGGCTGGGTGCCATGGCCTTGGCCGCGGGCTGGCTGGGTGCCATAGCCTTGGCCGCGGGGTGGAGGCGTGCCTAGGCCTTGGCCACGGGGTGGCTGTGTGCCTCGGCCTTGGCCTTGGCCGCGGGCTGGCTACGTGCCTTTCTCGAAATGCAGCATATGCTCGCGACCAAGGCAGGTCACCCCAAAATCCCGCACCGCCCCGGAAACGCGAAAGTTGGACAAGATCCGTGAGCGACAGCACACGGCCTTGGCCTTGGCCGCGGGGTGGCTGCGAGCCATGGCCTTGGCCTTGGCCACCAGGTGGCTGTGTGCCAAGGCCTTGGCCGCGGGCTGGCTGGGTGCCATGGCCTTGGCCGCAGGGTGGACGCGTGCCTTGGCCTTGGCCACGGGGTGGCTGCGTGGCTCGGCCTTGGCCTTGGCCGCGGGCTGGCTCCGTGTCTTCTTCGAAATGCAGCACATGCTTGCGACCAAGGCAGGTCGCACACACAACACACACTCCGGCCGCGCTCCCGAGGCAAGGATAGGGAGCTCGACCGTGGCCCTGTGCCTTGGCGTTGGCCGCGGGGTGGCTGCGTGGCTTGGCCTTGGCCGCGGCCGAGCATTTGGCCAAAATGTGAGCACACGGTCCTCGCCGTTTCTTCGTATTCTTGGTCCAAAAACTGAGATCCACACCTACCTTCCACTTCTTTCTCCGGTTTTGCCTGAATCCGACGAGTTGGCCCACCCGTTTGGGCACGCGTTCGCTGCCGGTAAGATGGCCGCAAAATGAGTTTCGGAGCTCGGAATTGGATTCCGTTTTCTCCCGCCACCGACTCCCACCAAACCCGACGACGCCAGCCCAAAATCCCACGCCGCCCCCTAAACGTGAAATTTGGCCACAATCCGTGTGCTATAGCTCATGGATTTTGGCCTTTTCTGGCGGAAAAATGGGCGCAGAGCCTCCCGCATTATTTTTGTCATTTCTTTGAACGGAAAGCTGTACTTGCGCCGTGAGGAGGCCCCCAGCCCAGTTCTACCACAATCGGACCAATTCGAGGGCACGTTTCGTCCCCTTTTCGCACCCCCGCACCCTCGGTAAATCAGCCGTAAAACGAGGTTCGGACCTCAAAATAGACTCCCCTCTTTTCCAACGCTCGACTGTCGCACGTATCTAATGCATCACCCCAAAATCCCGCACCGCCCTGGAAACGCAAAAGTTGGCCAAGATCCGTGAGCTACAGCACACGGCCTTGGCCTTGGCCGCGGGGTGGCTGCGTGCCAAGGCCTTGGCCGCGGGCTGGCTGCGTGCCTAGGCCTTGGCCGTTGACTGGCTGGGTGCCATGGCCTTGGCTACGGGCTGGCTGGGTGCCATGGCCTTGGCCGCGGGGTGGACGCGTGCTGTGGCCGCGGGCTGGCTCCGTGCCTTGCTCGAAATGCAGCACATGCTCGCGACCAAGGCAGGTCGCACACTCTCACGCACACACAACACACACTCCGGCTGCACTCCCGAGGCAAGGATAGGGAGCTCGAGCGTGGCCCTGTGCCTTGGCGTTGGCCGCGGGGTGGCTGCATTGCTTGGCCTTGGCCGCGGGCGAGCATTTGTCCAAATTGTGAGCACACGGTCCTCGCCGTTTCTTCGTATTCTTGGACCAAAAACTGAGATCCACACCTACCTTCCATTTCTATCTCCGGTTTTGCCTGAATCGGACGAGTGGGCCCACCCGTTTGGGCACCCGTTCGCTGCCGGTAAGATGGCCGTGAAACGAGTTTCGGAGCTCGGAATTGGATTCCGTTTTCACCCGCCACCCACTCCCACCAAACCCGACCACTCAGCCCAAAATCCCACGCCGCCCCCGAAACGCGAAATTTGGCCACAATACGTGGGCTATCGCTCACGGATTTTGGCCTTTTCCGGGGGAAAAATGGGCGCACGGCCTCCCGCATTATCTTCGCCATTTCTTCGAGCGGAAAACATTACTTGCGCCGTGAGGATGCGCCCGGCCCAGTTCTACCACAATCGGACAAATTCGCGAGCACGTTTCGTGCCCTTTTCGCACCCCCGCACCCTCGGTAAATCGGCCGTAAAACGAGGTTCGGACCTCGAAATCGACTCCCCTCTTTTCCAACGCTCGACTGTCACACGTATCTAATGCATCACCCCAAAATCCCGCACCGCCCCGGAAACGCGAAAGTTGGACAAGATCCGTGAGCGACAGCACACGGCCTTGGCCTTGGCCGCGGGGTGGCTGCGGGCCATGGCCTTGGCCGCGCGCTGGCTGGGTGCCATGGCCTTGGCCGCGCGCTGGCTGGGTGCCATGGCCTTGGCCGTAGGGTGGACGCGTGCCTTGGCCTTGGCCACGGGGTGGCTGCGTGGCTAGGCCTTGGCCTTGGCCGCCGGCTGGCTCCGTGTCTTGCTCGAAATGCAGCACATGCTCGCGACCAAGGCAGGTCGCACACACAACACACACTCCGGCCGCGCTCCCTAGGCAAGGATAGGGAGCTCGATCCTGGCCCTGTGCCTTGACGTTGGCCGCGGGGTGTGTGCATGGCTTGGCCTTGGCCGCGGGCGAGCATTTGGCCAAAATGTGAGCACACGGTCCTCGCCGTTTCTTCGTATTCTTGGACCAAAAACTGAGATCCACACCTACCTTCCACTTCTTTCTCCGGTTTTGCCTGAATCGGACGAGTGGGCCCACCCGTTTGGGCACCCGTTCGCTGCCGGTAAGATGGCCGTGAAACGAGTTTCGGAGCTCGGAATTGGATTCCGTTTTCACCCGCCACCCACTCCCACCAAACCCGACCACTCCAGCCCAAAATCCCACGCCGCCCCCGAAACGCGAAATTTGGCCACAATCCGTGTGCTATAGCTCACGGATTTTGGCCTTTTCCGGGGGAAAAATGGGTGCAGGGCCTCCCGCATTATTTTCGCCATTTCTTCGAGCGAAAAACAGTACTTGTGCCGTGAGGAGGCCCCTGGCCCAGTTCTACCACAATCGGACCACTTCGCGGGCACGTTTCGTCCCCTTTTCGCACCGCCGCACCCTCGATAAATCGGCCGTAAAACGAGGTTCGGAACTCAAAATCGACTCCCCTCTTTTCCAACGCTCGACTGTCGAACGTATCTAATGAATCACCCCAAAATCCCGGACCGCCCCGGAAACGCGAAAATTGGCCAAGATCCGTGAGCTACAGCACACGGCCTTGGCCTTGGCCGCGGGGTGGCTGTGTGCCATGGCCTTCGCCTTGGCCTCGGGGTGGCTCCGTGCCAAGGCCTTAGCCGCGGGCTGGAAGCGTGCCTAGGCCTTGGCCGAGGGCTGGCTGGGTGCCATGGCCTTGGCCGCGGGGTGGACGTGTGCCTTGGCCTTGGCCACGGGGTGGCCGCGTGCCTTGGCCGCGGTCGAGCATTTTGCCAAAATGTGAGCACACGGTCCTCGCCGTTGCTTTGCATTCTTGGACCAAAAACTGAGATCCAAACTCACCTTCCACTTCTTTCCGGTTTTGCCTGAATCGGACGAGTTGGCCCACCCGTTTGGGAACCCGTTCTCTGGCGGTAAAATGGCCGTAAAACGAGTTTCGGAGCTCGGAATTGGATTCCGTTTTCTCCCGCCACCGACTCCCACCAAACCCGACCACGCCCGCCAAAAATCCCACGCCGCCCCCGAAACGCGAAATTTGGCTGCAGTCCGTGTGCTATAGCTCACGGATTTTGCCCTTTTCGGGCGGAAAAATGGGCGCAGGGCCTCCCGCATTATTTTCGCCTTTCCCTTGGCCTTGGCCGCGGGGTGGCTGGGTGCCATGGCCTTGGCCGTGGCCGCGGGGTGGCTGGGTGCCATGGCCTTGGCCGTGGCCGCGGGGTGGCTGCGTGCCTAGGCCTTGGCCGCGGGGTGGCTGGGTGCCTAGGCCATGGGCGAGGGGTGGCTGCGTGTCTAGGCCTTGGCTGCGGGGTGACTGGGTGCGATGGCCTTGGCGAAGAAACGGCGAGGACCGTGTGCTCACATTTTGCAAAATGCTCGCCCGCGGCCAAGGGCAAGGCCATGGCACCCAGCCGCCCCGCGGCCAAGGCCTAGGCACGCAGCCACCCCGCGGCCAAGGCCTAGGCACGCAGCCGCCCCGTGGCCAAGGCCAAGCCCATGGCACCCAGCCACCCCGCGGCCAAGGCCTAGGCACGCAGCCACCCCGCGGCCATGGCCTAGGCACGCAGCCACCCCTCGGCCATGGCCTAGGCACGCAGCCACCCCGCGGCCAAGGCCCTGTGATGTAGCTCACGGATCTTTGCCAACTTTCGCATTTTTCCGCCCGAAAAGGCCAAAATCCGTGAGCTATGGCACACGGATTGCGGCCAAATTTCGTGTTTCGGGGGCGGTGTGGGATTTTTGGCTGTCATGGTCGGGTTTGGTGGGAGTCGGTGGCGGGAGAAAACGGAATCCAATTCCGAGCTCCGAAACTCGTTTTACGGCCATTTTACCGCCAGAGAACGGGTTCCCAAATGGGTGGGCCAACTCGTCCGATTCAGGCAAAACCGGAGAAAGAAGTGGAAGGTAGGTGTGGATCTCCGTTTTTGGTCCAAGAATGCGAAGCAACGGCGAGGACCGTGTCCTCACATTTTGGCCAAATGCTCGCCCGCGGCCAAGGCACAGGGCCACGCTCGAGCTCCCTATCCTTGCCCCGGGAGCGCGGCCCAAGTTTGTGTTGTGTGTGTGCGAGAGTGTCCGACGTGCCTTGCTCACGAGCATGTGCTGCATTTCGAGCAAGGCAAGCAGCCAGCCCGCGGCCAAAGCCAAGGCACGCAGCCACCCCGCGGCCAAGGCCAAGGCGATGGCACCCAGCCACGCCGCTGCTAAGGCCTAGGCACGCAGCCACCCCGTGGCCAAGGCCAAGGCCATGTCACCCAGCCACGCCGCTGCTAAGGCCTAGGCACGCAGCCACCGCGCGGCCAAGGCCGTGTGCTGTAGCTCACGGATCTTAGCCAACTTTCGATGTTTCCGGGGCGGTGCAGGATTTTGGGGTGATGCATTAGATACGTGTGGCAGTCGAACATCGCAGAAGACGGGAGTCGATTACGAGGTCCGAACCTCGTTTTACGGCTGATTTACCGAACGTGCGGGGGTGCGAAAAGGGGACGAAACGTGCCCGCGAATTGGTCCGGTTGTGGTAGAACTGCACCGGGGGCCTCCTCACGGTGCTAGTACTGTTTTGCGTTCGAAGAACGGGCGAAAATAATGCGGGAGGCCCTGCACCCATTTTCCGCCCGAAATGGCCAAAATCCATGAGCTCTAGCACACGGATTGCGGCCTAATTTCGTGTTTCGGGGGCGGTGTGGGATTTTTGGCTGGCGTGGTTGGGTTTGGTGGGAGTCGTTGGCGGGAGAAAACGGAATCCAATTCCGAGCTCCGAAACTCGTTTTACGGCCATTTTACCGCCAGAGAACGGGTTCCCAAACGGGTGGGCCAACTCATCCGATTCAGGCAAAACCGGAGAAAGAAGTGGAACGTAGGTGCGGATCTCAGTTTTTGGTCCAAGAATGCGAAGCAACCGCGCGGACCGCGACCTGACATTTTGGCCAAATGCTCGCCCGTGGCCAAGGCCAAGGCACAGGGCCACTCTCGAGCTCCCTATCCTTGCCCCGGGAGCGCTGTCCAAGTGTGTGTTGTGTGTGTGCGAGAGTGTGAGACGTGCCTTGGTCGCGAGCATGTGCTGCATTTCGAGCAAGGCACGCAGCCAGCCCGCGGCCAAAGCCAAGGCATGCAGCCACCCCGCGGCCAAAGCCAAGGCATGCAGCCACCCCGCGGCCAAGGCCAAGGCCATGGCACCCAGCCACCCCGTGGCCAAGTGCTAGGCACGCAGCCACCCCGAGGCCAAGGCCAAGGCCATCGCACCCAGCCACCCCGCGGCCAAGGCCTATGCACGCAGCCACCCCGTGGCCAAGGCCAAAGCCATGGCACCCAGCCACGCCGCGGCCAAGGCCTAGGCACGCCGCCACCCCGCGGCCAAGGCCGTGTACTGTAGCTCACGGATCTTGGCCAACTTTCGCGTTTCCGGGGCGGTGCGGGATTTTGGGGATATGCATTAGATACGTGCGACAGTCGAACGTCGGAGAAGACGGGAGTCGATTCTGAGGTCCGAACCTCGTTTTACGGCTGATTTACCGAAGGTGCGGGGGTGCGAAAAGGGGACGAAACGTGCCCGCGAATTGGTCCGGTTGTGGTAGAACTGGACCGGGGGCCTCCTCACGGTGATAGTACTGTTTTCCGCTCAAAGAAATGGCGAAAATAATGCGGGAGGCCCTGCACCCATTTTTCCGCCCGAAAAGGCCGAAATCCGTGAGCTATAGCACACGGATTGCGGCCAAATTTCGCGTTTCGGGGGCGGCGTGCGATTTTTGGCCGGCGTGGTCGGGTTTGGTGGGTGTCGGTGGCGGGAGAAAACGGAATGCAATTCCAAGCTCCGGAACTCGTTTAACAGGCATTTTACCGCCAGAGAACGGGTTCCTAAACGGGTGGGCCAACTCGTCCGATTCAGGCAAAACCTGAGAAAGAAGTGGAAGGTAGGTGTGGATCTCAGTTTTTTGTCCAAGAATATGAAGCAACGCCGAGGACCGTGTGCTCACATTTTGGCCAAATGCTCGCCCGCGGCCAAGGCACGCGGCCACCCCGCGGCCAAGGCCAAGGCACAGGGCCACGCTCGAGCTCCCTATCCTTGCCACGGGAGCGCGGCCGAAATGTGTATTGTGTGTGCGTGAGAGTGTACGGCGTGGCTTGGTCGCGAGCATGCGCTGCATTTTGAGCAAGGCACGCAGCCAGCCCGCCGCCAAAGCCAAGGCACGCAGCCACCCCGCGGCCAAGGCCGAGGCCATGGCACCCAGACACCCCACGGACAAGGCCTAGGAACGCAGCCACCCCGCGGCCAAGGCCAAGGCCATGGCACCAAGCCACCCTGCGGCCAAGGCCAAGGCCATGGCACCCAGCCACCCCGCGGCTAAGGCCAAGGCCATGGCACCCAGCCACCCCGCGGCCAAAGCCAAGGACTTGGCACCCAGCCACCCCGCGGCCAAGGCCAAGGCCATGGCACCCAGCCACCCCGCGGCCAAGGCCAAGGCACGCAGCCACCCCGTGGCCAAGGCCAAGGCCATGGCACCCAGCCACGCCACTGCCAAGGCCTAGGCACGCAGCCACCCCGCGGCCAAGGCAGTTTGCTGTAGCTCACGGATCTTGGCCAACTTTCGCGTTTCCGGGGCGGTGCCGGATTTTGGGGTGATGCATTAGATACGTGCGACAGTCGAACGTCGGAGAAGACGGGAGTCGATTCCGAGGTCCGAACCTCGTTTTACGGCCGATTTACCGAACGTGCGGGGGTGCGAAAAGGGGACGAAACGTGCCCGCGAATTGGTCCGGTTGTGGTAGAACTGGGCCGGGGGCCTCCTCACGGTGCTAGTACTGTTTTGCGCTCGAAGAAATTGAGGAAATAATGCGGGAGGCCCTGCGCCCATTTTTCCGCCCGAAAAGGCCAAAATCCGTGAGCTATATAGCACACGGATTGCGGCCAAATTTCGTGTTTCGGGGGCGGCGTGGGATTTTTGACTGGCGTGGTCGGGTTTGGTGGGAGTCGGTGGCGGGAGAAAACGGAATCCAATTCCGAGCTCCGAAACTCGTTTTACGGCCATTTTACCGCCAGAGAACGGGTGCCCAAACGGGTGAGCCAACTCGTCGGATTCAGGCAAAACCAGAGAAAGAAGTGGAAGGTAGGTGTGGATCTCAGTTTTTGGTCCAAGAATACGAAGCAACGGCGAGGACCGTGTGCTCACATTTTGGCCAAATGCTCGCCCGCGGCCAAGGCACGCGGCCACCCCGCGGCCAAGGCCCACGCACAAGGCCACGCTCGAGCACACTATCCTTGCCCCGGGAGCGCGGCCCAAGTGTGTGTTGTGTGTGCTTGAGAGTTTGCGACGTGCCTTGGTCGCGAGCATGTGCTGCATTTCGAGAAAGGCACGCAGCCAGCCCGCGGCCAAGGCAAGGCACGCAGCCACCCCGCGGCCAAGGGTAAGGCCATGGCACCCAGCCACCCCGCGGCCAAGTCCTAGGCTCGCAGCCACTCCACGGCCAAGGCCAAGGCCATGGTACCCAGCCACCCCGCGGCCAAGGCCGTGTGCTGTAGCTGATGGATCTTTGCCAACTTTTGCATTTCCGGGGCGGTGCGGGATTTTGGGGTGATGCATTAGATACGTGCGACAGTCGAACGTCGGAGAAGACGGGAGTCGATTCTGAGGTCCGAACCTCGTTTTACGGCTGATTTACCGAACGTGCGGGGGTGCGAAAAGGGGACGAAACGTGCCTGCGAATTGGTCCGGTTGTGGTAGAACTGGGCCGGGGGCCTCCTCACGGCGCTAGTGCTGCTTTCCGCTCGAAGAAATGGCGAAAATAATGCGGGAGGCCCTGCGCCCATTTTTCCGCCAGAAAAGGCCAAAATCCGTGAGCTATAGCACACGAATTGTGGCCAAATTTCGTGTTTCGGGGGGGGCCTGGGATTTTTGCTGGCGTGGTCGGGTTTGGTGGGAGTCGGTGGCGAGAGAAAACGGAATCCAATTCCGAGCTCCTAAACTCGTTTAACGGCCATTTTACCGCCAGAGAACGGGTGGGCCAACTCATCCGATTCAGGGAAAACCGGAGAAAGAAGTGGAAGGTAGGTGTGGATCTCAGTTTTTGGTCCAAGAATACGAAGCAACGGCGAGGACCGTGTACTCACTTTTTGACCAAATGCTTGCCCGCGGCCAAGGCACGCGGCCACCCCGCGGCCAAGGCCAAGGCATAGGGCCACGCTCGAGCTCCCTACCCTTGCCCCGGGAGCGCTGCCCAAGTTTGTGTTGTGTGTGAGCGAGAGTGTGTGACGAGCCTTGGTCGCGAGCATGTGCTGCATTTCGAGCAAGGCACACAGCCAGCCCACGCCCAAAGCCAAGGCACGCAGCCACCCCGCGGCCAAGGCCAAGGCCATGGCACCCAGCCACCCCACGGACAAGGCCTAGGCACGAAGCCACCCCGTGGCCAAGGCCAAGGCCATGGCACCCAGCCACCCCACGGCCAAGGCCTCGGCACGCAGCCACCCCGTGGCCAAGGCCAAGGCCTAGGCACGAAGCCACCCCGCGGCCAAGGCCGTGTGCTGTAGCTCACGGATCTTGGCCAACTTTCGCGTTTCCGGGGGGGGCGGCATTTTGCGGTGATGCATTAGATACGTACGACAGTCGAACGTCGGAGAAGACGGGAGTCAATTCCGAGGTCCGAACCTCGTTTTACGTCTGATTTAACGAACGTGCGGGGGTGCGAAAAGGGGACGAAACGTGCCCGCGAATTGGTCAGGTTGTGGTAGAACTGGGCAGGGGGCCTCCTCACGGTGCTAGTACTGTTTTCCTCTCGAAGAAATCACGAAAATAATGCGGGAGGCCCTGCGCCCATTTTTCCGCCTGAAAAGGCCAAAATCCGTGAGCTATAGTACACGGATTGCGGCCAAATTTCAAATTTCGGGGGCGGTGTGGGATTTTTGGCTGGCGTGGTCGGGTTTGGTGGGAGTCGGTGGCGGGAGAAAACGGAATCCAATTCCGAGCTCCGAAACACGTTTTACAGTCATTTTACCGCCAGAGAACGGGTGCCCAAAAGGGTGGGCCAACTCATACGATTCAGGCAAAACCGGAGAAAGAGGTGGAAGGTAGGTGTGGATATCAATTTTTGGTCCAAGAATACGAAGCAACGGCAAGGACCGTGTGCTCACATTTTGGCCAAATGCTCACCCGCGGCCAAGGCCAAGGCACAGGGCAAGCCTCGAGCTCCCTATCCTTGCCCCGGGAGCACGGCCCAAGTTTGTGTTGTGTGTGCGCGAGATTGTGCGACGTGCCTTCGTCGCGAGCATGTGCTGCATTTCGAGCAAGGCACCCAGCCACCCCGCGGCTAAGGCCAAGGCATGCAGCCACCCCGTGGCCAAGGCCAAGGCACGCAGCCACCCCGTGGACAAGGACAAGGCCATGGCACCCAGCCACGCCGCTGCCAAGGCCTAGGCACGCAGCCACCCCGCGGCCAAGGCCGTGTACTGTAGCTCACGGATCTTGGCCAACTTTCGTGTTTCCGGGGCGGTGCGGGATTTTGGAATGATGCATTAGATACGTGCGACAGTCGAACGTCGGAGAAGACGGGAGTCGATTCCGAGGTCCAAACCTCGTTTTGCGGCCGATTTACAGAACGTTCGGGGGTGCGAAAAGGGGACGAAACGTGCCCGCGAATTGTTCCGGTTGCGGTAGAACTGGGCCGGGGGCCTCCTCACGGTGCTAGTACTGTTTTGCGCTCAAAGAAATGGCGAAAATAATGCGGGAGGCCCTGCGCCCATTTTTCCGCCCGAAAAGGCCAAAATCGTGAGCTATAGCACACGGATTGCGGCCAAATTTCGGCCAAATCCGTGAGCCATAGCCTTGTCCTTGGCCACCGGGTGGCTGTGTGCCAAGGCCTTGGCCTCGGGGTGGCTGCGTGCCTAGGCCTTGGCCGCGGGCTGGCTGGGTGCCATAGCCTTGGCCGAGGGTGGACGCGTGCCTAGGCCTTGGCCACGGGGTGGCTGCGTGCCTCGGCCTTGGCCTTGGCCGCGGGCTGGCTCCGTGCCTTGCTCGAATTGCAGCACATGCTCGCGACCAAGGCACGTCGCACACTCATGCGCACAGACAACACACACTTGGGCCGCGCTCCCGGGGAAAGGATAGGGAGCTCGAGCGTGGCCCTGTGCCTTGGCCTTGGCCGCGGTGTGGCCGCGTGCCTTGGCCTTGGACTTGACCGCGGGCGAGCATTTGTCCAAAATGTGAGGACGCGGTCCTCGCCGTTGCTTCGCATTCTTGGACCAAAAACTGAGATGCACGCCTACCTTCCACCTCTTTCTCCAGTTTTGCCTGAATCGGACGAGTTGGCCCACCCGTTTGGGAACCCGTTCTCTGGCAGTAAAATGGCCGTTAAACGAATTTCGGAGCTCGGAATTGGATTCTGTTTTCTCCCGCCACCGACTCCCACCAAACCCGACCACGCCAGCCAAAAATCCCAAGCCGCCCCCGAAACACAAAATTTGGCCGCAATCCGTGTGCTATAGCTCATGGATTTTGGCCTTTTCGGGCGGAAAAATGGGCGCAGGGCCTCCCGCATTATTTTCGCCATTTCTTTGAGCGCAAAACAGTACTAGCACCGTGAGGAGGCCCCCGGCCCAGTTCTACCACAACCGGACCAATTCGCGGGCACGTTTCGTCCCCTTTTCGCACCCAGCCAGCCCGCGGCCAATGCCATGGCACCCAGCCAGCCCGCGGCCAAGGCCTAGGCACGAAGCCAGCCCGCGGCCAAGGCCATGGCATGCAGCCACCCCGCGGCCAAGGCAAAGGCCGTGTGCTGTAGCTCACGGATCTTGGCCAACTTTCGCGTTTCCGGGGCGGTGCGGGATTTTGGGGAGATGCATTAGATACGTGCGACAGTCGAGCGTTGGAAAAGAGGGGAGTGGATTTCGAGGTCCGAACCTCGTTTTATGGTCGAGGGAGCGGGGGTGCGAAAAGGGGACGAAACGTGCCCGCGAATTGGTGCGATTGTGGTAGACCTGGGCCGGGGGCCTCCTCAAGGCGCAAGTACTGTTTTCTGCTGAAAGAAATGGCAAAAATAATGCGGGAGGCCCTGCGCCCATTTTTCCCCCGGAAAAGGCCAAAATCCGTGAGCTATAGCACACGGATTGTGGCCAAATTTCGTGTTTCGGGGGCGGCGTGGGATTTTGGGCTGGCATCGTCGGGTTTGGTGGGAGTCGGTGGCGGGAGAAAACGGAATCCAATTCCGAGCTCCGATACTCGTTTTACGGCCATTTTACTGCCAGAGAACGGGTGCCCAAACGGGTGGGCCAACTCGTCGGATTCAGGCAAAACCGGAGAAAGAAGTGGAAGGTAGGTGTGGATCTCAGTTTTTGGTCCAAGAATACGAAGAAACGGCGAGGACCGTGTGCTCACATTTTGCAAAATGCTCGCCCGCGGCCAAGGCCAAGGCCAAGGCACGCGGCCACCCCGCGGCCAAGGCCAAGGGAAAGGGCCACGCTCGAGCTCCCTATCCTTGCCCCGGGAGCGCGGCCCAAGTGTATGTTGTGTTTGCGCGAGAGTGTGCGACGTGCCTTGGTCGCGAGCATGTGCTGTATTTCGAGCAAGGCACGCAGCCACCCCGCGGCCAAGGGCAAGGCCATGGCACCCAGCCACCCCGCGGCCAAGGCCTAGGCACGCAGCCACCCCGCGGCCAAGGCCTAGGCACGCAGCCGCCCCGTGGCCAAGGCCAAGGCCATGGCACCCAGCCACCCCGCGGCCAAGGCCTAGGCACGCAGCCACCCCGCGGCCAAGGCCTAGGCACGCAGCCACCCCGCGGCCAAGGCCTAGGCACGCAGCCACCCCGCGGCCAAGGCCTAGGCACGCAGCCACCCCGCGGCCATGGCCTAGGCACGCAGCCACCCCTCGGCCATGGCCTAGGCACGCAGCCACCCCGCGGCCAAGGCCGTGTGCTGTAGCTCACGGATCTTTGCCAACTTTCGCATTTTTCCGCCCGAAAAGGCCAAAATCCGTGAGCTATGGCACACGGATTGCGGCCAAATTTCGTGTTTCGGGGGCGGCGTGGGATTTTTGGCTGGCGTGGTCGGGTTTGGTGGGAGTCGGTGGCGGGAGAAAACGGAATCCAATTCCGAGCTCCGAAACTCGTTTTACGGCCATTTTACCGCCAGAGAACGGGTTCCCAAATGGGTGGGCCAACTCGTCCGATTCAGGCAAAACCGGAGAAAGAAGTGGAAGGTAGGTGTGGATCTCAGTTTTTGGTCCAAGAATGCGAAGCAACGGCGAGGACCGTGTCCTCACATTTTGGCCAAATGCTCGCCCGCGGCCAAGGCCAAGGCCAAGGCACGCGGCCACCCCGCGGCCAAGGCCAAGGCACAGGGCCACGCTCGAGCTCCCTATCCTTGCCCCGGGAGCGCGGCCCAAGTTTGTGTTGTGTGTGTGCGAGAGTGTGCGACGTGCCTTGGTCGCGAGCATGTGCTGCATTTCGAGCAAGGCAAGCAGCCAGCCCGCGGCCAAAGCCAAGGCACGCAGCCACCCCGCGGCCAAGGCCTAGGCACGCAGCCACCCCGCGGCCAAGGCCAAGCCACGCAGCCACCCCGTGGCCAAGGCCAAGGCACGCAGCCACCCCGTGGCCAAGGACAAGACCATGTCACCCAGCCACGCCGCTGCCAAGGCCTAGGCACGCAGCCACCCCGCATCCAAGGCCGTGTGCTGTAGCTCACGGATCTTGGCCAACTTTCGCGTTTCCGGGGTGGTGCGGGATTTTGGGGTGATTCATTAGATACATGCGACAGTCGAACGTCGGAGAAGACGGGAGTCGATTCCGAGGTCCGAACCTCGTTTTACGGCTGATTTACCGAACGTACGGGGGTGCGAAAAGGGAACGAAACATGCCGGTGAATTGGTCCGATTGTGGTAGAACTGGGCCGGGGGCCTCCTCACGGTCCTAGTACTTTTTTCCTCTTGAAGAAATGGCGAAAATAATGCGGGAGGCCCTGCGCCCATTTTTCCGCCCAAAAAGGCCAAAATCCGTGAGCTATAGCACACGGATTGAGGCCAGATTTCGCGTTTCGGGGGCGGCGTGGGATTTTTGGCGGGTGTGGTCGGGTTTGGTGGGAGTCGGCACCGGGAGAAAACGGAATCCAATTCTGAGCTCCGATACTCATTTTACGGCCATTTTACCGCCAGAGAACGGGATCCCAAACGGGTGGGCCAACTCGTCGGATTCAGGCAAAACCCGAGAAAGAAGTGGAAGGTAGGTGTGGATCTCAGTTTTTGGTCCAAGAATACAAATCAACGGCAAGGACCGTGTGCTCACATTTTTGGCCAAATGCTCGCCCGCGGCCAAGGCCAAGGCCAAGGCCAAGGCACGCGGCCAAGACCAAGGCACAGACCCACGCTCGAGCTCCATATCCTTGCCCCGGGAGCGCGGCCCAAGTGTGTGTTGTCTGCGCGCGAGAGTGTACGACGTGCCCTGGTCGCAGGCATGTGCTGCATTTCAAGCAAGGCACGCAGCCAGCCCGCGGCCAAGGCCAAGGCACGCAGCCACCACGCGGCCACGGCCAAGGCCATGGCACCCAGCCACCCCGCGGCCAAGGCCTAGGCACGCAGCCACCCCGCGGCCAAGGCCAAGGCACGCTGCCAACCCGTGGCCATGGCCAAGGCCATGGCACCCAGACACGCCGCTGACAAGGCCTAGGCCCGCAGCCACCGCGCGGCCAACCCCGTGTGCTGTAGCTCACGGATCTTTGCCAACTTTTGCGTTTCCGGGGCGGTGCAGGATTTTGGGGTGATGCATTAGATACGTCCGGCAGTCGAACATCGCAGAAGACGGGAGTCGATTACGAGGTCCGAACCTCGTTTTACGGCTGATTTACTGAACGTGCGGGGGTGCGAAAAGGGTACGAAACGTGCCCGCGAATTGGTCCGGTTGTGGTAGAACTGCGCCGGGGGCCTCCTCACGGTGCTAGTACTGTTTTGCGCTCGAAGAAATGGCGAAAATAATGCGGGAGGCCGTCCGCCCATTTTTCCGCCCGAAAAGGCCAAAATCCGAGAGCTATAGCACACGGATTGCGGCCAAATTTCGCGTTTTGGGGGCGGCGTGGGATTTTTGGCTGGCGTGGTTGGGTTTGGTGGGCGTTGGTGGCGGGAGAAAACGGAATCCAATTCCGAGCTCCGAAACTCGTTTTACGGCCATTTTACCGCCAGAGAACGGGTTCCCAAACGGGTGGGCCAACTCATCCTATTCAGGCAAAACCGGAGAAAGGAGTGGAAGGTGGGTGCGGATCTCAGCTTTTGGTCCAAGAATGCGAAGCAACCGCGAGGACCGCGACCTCACATTTTGGCCAAATGCTCGCCCGTGGCCAAGGCCAAGGCACAGGGCCACGCTCGAGCTCCCTATCCTTGCCCCGGGAGCGCTGCCCAAGTGTGTGTTGTGTGTGCGCGAGAGTGTACGACGTGCTTTGGTCGCGAGCATGTGCTGGATTTCGAGCAAGGCACACAGCCAGCCCGCGGCCAAGGCCAAGACACGCAGCCACCCCGCGGCCAAGGGCAAGGCCATGGCACCCAGCCACCCTGCGGCCAAGGCCTAGGCACGCAGCCACCCCACGGCCAAGGCCAAGGCCATCGCACCAAGCCACCCTGCGGCCAAGGCCAAGGCCATCGCACCCAGCCACCCCGCGGCCAAGGCCTAGGCACGCAGCCACCCCGCGGCCAAGGCCAAGGACATGGCACCCAGCCACCCCGCGGCCAAGGCCTAGGCACGCAGCTACCCCGCGGCCAAGGCCGTGTGCTGTAGCTCACGGATCTTGGCCAACTTTCGCGTTTCCGGGGCGGGGCGGGATTTTGCGGTGATGCGTTAGATACGTGCGACAGTCGAATGTCGGAGAAGACGGGAGTCGATTACGAGGTCCGAACCTCATTTTACGTCTGATTTACCGAACGTGCGGGGGTGCGAAAAGGGGACGAAACGTGCCCGCGAATTGGTCCGGTTGTGGTAGAACTGGGCCGGGGGCCTCCTCACGGTGCTAGTAATATTTTCCTCTCGAAGAAATGGCGAAAATAATGCGGCAGGCCCTGCACCCATTTTTCCGCCCGAAAAGGCCAAAATCTGTGAGCTATAGCACACGGATTGCGGCCAAATTTCGCGTTTCGGGGGCGGCGTGGGATTTTTGGCGGGCGTGGTCGGGTTTGGTGGGAGTCGGTGGCGGGAGAAAACGGAATCCAATTCCGTGCTCCCAAACTCGTTTTACGGCCATTTTACCGCCAGAGAACGGGTGCCAAAACGGGTGGGCCAACTCGTCGGATTCAGGCAAAACCAGAGAAAGAAGTGGAAGGTAGGTGTGGATCTCAGTTTTTGGTCCAAGAATACGAAGCAACGGCGAGGACCGTGTGCTCACATTTTGGCCAAATGCTCGACCGCGGCCAAGGCCAAGGCACGCGGCCACCCCGCGGCCAAGGCCAAGGCACAGGGCCACGCTCGAGCTCCCTATCCTTGCCCCGGAAGCGCGGTCCAAGTGTGTGTTGTGTGTGTGCGAGAGTGTGCGACGTGCCTTGGTCACGAGCATGTGCTGCATTTCGAGCAAGGCGAGCAGCCAGCCCGCGGCCAAAGCCAGGGCACGCAGCCACCCCGCGGCCAAAGCCAGGGCACGCAGCCACCCCGCGGCCAAAGCCAAGGCCATGGCACCCAGCCACCCCACGGCCAAGGCCTAGGCACGCAGCCACCCCGCGGCCAAGGCCTAGGCACGCAGCCACCCCGCGGCCATGGCCTAGGCACGCAGCCACCCCGCGGCCATGGCCTAGGCACGCAGCCACCCCGCGGCCAAGGCCAAGGCACGCAGCCACCCCGCGGCCAAGGCCAAGGCACGCAGCCACCCCGTGGCCAAGGCCAAGGCCATGGCACCCAGCCACGCCGCTGCCAAGGCCTAGGCACGCAGCCACCCCGCGGCCAAGGCCGTGTGCTGTAGCTCACGGATCTTGGCCAACTTTCGCGTTTCCGGGGTGGTGCAGGATTTTGGGGTGATGCATTAGATACGTGTGACAGTCGAACGTCGGAGAAGACGGGAGTCGATTCCGAGGTCCGAACCTCGTTTTACGGCCGATTTACCGAACTAGCGGGGGTGCGAAAAGGTGACGAAACGTGCCCGCGAATTGGTCCGGTTGTGGTAGAACTGGGCCGGGGGCCTCCTCACAGTGCTAGTACTGTTTTGCGCTCGAAGAAATGGCGAAAATAATGCGGGAGGCCATCCGCCCATTTTTCCGCCCGAAAAGGCCAAAATCTGAGAGCTATAGCACACGGATTGCGGCCAAATTTCGCGTTTCGGGGGCGGCGTGGGATTTTTGGCTGGCGTGATCGGGTTTGGTGGGAGTCGGTGGCGGGAGAAAACGGAATCCAATTCCGAGCTCCGAAACTCGTTTTACGGCCATTTTACCGCCAGAGAACGGGTTCCGAAATGGGTGGGCCAACTCGTCCGATTCAGGCACAACCGGAAAGAAGCGGAAGGTGAGTGTGGATCTCAGTTTTTGGTCCAAGAATGCGAAGCAACGGCGAGGACCGTGTCCTCACATCTTGGCCAAATGCTCGCCCGCGGCCACGGCCAAGGCCAAGGCACGCGGCCACCCCGCGGCCAAGGCCAAGGCACAGGGCCACGCTCGAGCTCCCTATCCTTGCCCCGGGAGCGCGGCCCAAGTGTGTGTTGTGTGTGCGCGAGAGTGTGTGACGTGCCTTGCTCGCAAGCATGTGCTGCATTTCGAGCAAGGCACGCAGCCAGCCCGCCACCAAGGCCAAGGCACACAGCCAGCCCGCGGCCAAGGCCAAGGCCATGGCACCCAGCCAGCCCGCGGCCAAGGCCTAGGCACGCAGCCACCCCGCGGCCAAGGCCAAGGCCATGTGCTGTCGCTCACGGATCTTCGCCAACTTTCGCGTTTCTGGGGCAGTGTGGGATTTTGGGGTGATGCATTGGCTACGTGCGACAGTTGAATGTCGGAAAAGAGGGGAGTCGATTTCGAGGTCCGAACCTCGTTTTACGGCCCATTTACCGAGGGTGCGGGGGTGCGAAAAGGGGACGAAACGTGCCCTCGAATTGGTCCGATTGTGGTAGAACTGGGCCGGGGGCCTCCTCACGGCGCAAGTACTGCTTTCTACTCGAAGAAATGGCAAAAATAATGTGGGAGGCCCTGCGCCCATTTTTCCGCCAGAAAAGGCCACAATCCGTGAGCTATAGCACACGGATTGTGGCCAAATTTCGCGTTTAGGGGGTGGTGTGGGATTTTGGGCGGGCGTCGTCGGGTTTGGTGGGAGTCGGTGGCGGGAGAAAACGGAATCCAATTCCGAGCTCCGAAACTCGTTTTACGGCCATCTTACCGGCAGCGAACGGGTGCCCAAACGGGTGGGCCAACTCGTCTGATTCAGGAAAAACCGGAGAAAGAAGTGGAAGGTAGGTGTGGATCTCAGTTTTTGGTCCAAGTATACGAAGAAACGGCGAGGACCGTGTGCTCACATTTTGGCCAAATGCTCGCCCGCAGCCAAGGCCAAGCGACGCTGCCACCCCGCGGCCAACGCCAAGGCACAGTGCCACGCTCGAGCTCCCTATCCTTGCCTCGGGAGCGCGACCCGAGTGTGTGTTGTGTGTGCGTTAGAGTGTGCGACCTGCCTTGGTCACGAGCATGTGCTGCATTTCGAGCAAGGCACCGAGCAGCCCGCGGCCAAGGCCAAGGCCGAGGCACGCAGCCACCCCAATGCCAATGCCACAGCACGCGTCCACCCCGCGGCCAACGCCAAGGCACAGGGCCACACTCGAGCTCCCTATCCTTGCCTCGGGAGCGCAGCCGGAGTGTGTGTTGTGTGTGCGTGAGAGTGTGCGACCTGCCTTGGTCGCGAGCATATGCTGCATTTCGAGAAAGGCACGTAGCCAGTCCGCGGCCGAGGCCAAGGCCATGGCACCCAGCCAGCCCGCGGCCAAGGCCTAGGCACGCAGCCACCCCGCGGCCAAGGCCTTGGCAGACAGCCACCCGGTGGCCAAGGCCCAGGCCAAGGCACCCAGCCACCCCGCGGCCAAGGCCAAGGCCGTGTGCTGTCGCTCACGGATCTTCGCCAACTTTCGCGTTTCTGGGGCAGTGCGGGATTTTGGGGTGATGCATTGGCTACGTGCGACAGTCGAATGTCGGAAAAGAGGGGAGTCGATTTCGAGGTCCGAACCTCGTTTTACGGCCCATTTACCGAGGTATGGCTGGGTGCCATGGCCTTGCCCGCGGGGTGGCTGCGTGCCTTGGCCTTGGCCGCGGGGTGGCTGCATGCCTTGGCCTTGGCCGCGGGGTGGCTGGGGGCCATGGCCGGGGGGTGGCTGTTGTTGAGTACTAGAAAGTGTGTATTTATAATGGAGAAAATCATCATTTTATACTCCAAGTCTCACTAACATCCCTATTTTTATGTCTTTAAGTCCCTTGTAATTTAATTATGTATGTTTTATTTTAATTAAGTATTTTATGTATTTTAGGGGATATCATGGTCATTTCACAATAAACGAGAGATCAGATGGAAAAACGGACAGCACTTTTGAACTCAGGACAGTCGAAAACCTTAGGAGGAACATAAAAAGAAAAATGGTACTGTTCACATATACGATCGCTTCACACATACTGTGATGCGGTTGATATATACGATGCATCGCATACCGCGACTACACTGTTCACATGTATCTTGTATGCTGACGTGGCACTCGCATGCGATGTCGTGGCACTATACGATGACGTGGCGGCATTTGATTGGACGAATGATGTGGCATTGACCGCTTATGTGGCATTGACTGATGATGTGGCGTTGACTGATGACGTGTCACGAGCTTATTGGACCAAAAATGTTGACCGGTGACGTGGCAGAATGTTAGTGGACGAAAAAAACGTGTGTACGGTACATGCATATACACAGAATAACAGCCCTGATGATGTGTTCAATCCAATAGGAACTTGCCACGTGGCGCAATCCTGAGCGTCCAAATTGTTTTAATCCGATGGCCATGATTTACTCAGTTTATCTATAAAAAGGGGGCTCCCCCCCCTAATTTGACACCCCTGAATCCATTTTTGGACTCCATTCTCTCTAATTCCATCTCCATCTTGTATTTTCTACGTATTTTAATAAAATTCCCATTTTACCCCTAGTTCAAATATGAGTGGCTAATTTCCTTTCAAGCTTGGGTTGAAGGTGAAGTCTCAACATGCTCCATGGGCTTAATTTGGTAAATTTACTTTTCCTTCCCCTTTAATTTATGTGGTTGTTTTGACTTTTCGTAGACAGATAGTAATAATCTTGTCTGGATATCGGCTGGAATAACCGCCTCCCTAGGCAAGGTTATTACTATTTGGCACGGGAAGCCCTTAGCACCATATCTATTAGAGTGTGGTTCATGATGAGTGGAAGTTCCCCCTTCATGATTTAATTGGTACTAATAATGAATATTAAGCCGATGGTGCATGTTGAGTACAGATCCGGAGATCCAAGCATTTTATTTTAATAGTTTATTCCAATAGCTTTAATTCAAATTAATACATTGCCTACATAATTGTCATTATAAATCCAACCACCAACTCAGAAAATTAATTCTACACATAATTAAAATCCACCTCCTCGTGGGATCGACACTCGTCACCATTAATCTATTCTACAATAGATTCGTGCACTTGCGAGTTCAATAAAATTTGCACAACAAGTTTTTGGCGCCGTTGCCGGGGAGGTAAGTATTTTAATTTGTAGAATTTTTTTTCTTCTTTATTTATTTATTTTATTTGTTTCCTTGTAATATTTTTTTTATTTATTATTATTAAAAAAAAAGAGAAAAAAAAAGTGAAATTACATTCTGAAGTAGGTATTATTTTCTTTTCTTTTCTTCTCTTCTTTAAATTTCTGTAATTTAATTTTCATGTTATTTTTTTTTTATTTTGTGAAATCGGCAGGTTCAACCGCCTCTTAATTTATTTTAATTTGTTTCACGCATTTTCTTTTCTATATCTAGCGCTTGAGTTATTTTCATAGCAAATTTGTAACAGCATAATAAGGTTAGTATTGTAATTTCTCCCTCTTATTTATCTTTATTAATTTTGTTATCATTTTTTTTTTCTTTGCATGCATGGTCGTAGGTCGCAATTACCAAATCTTGAGCCTATAAACTTTGAATTAGAAAAAACACTTCGCACACACAAACACGTTGAAATTAAAAATAAATTTGAAATGGATTTGCAACCAGCACCACAAGAGAGGCCATTTAAGGACTACTTCAGTCCCTTAGCTAACTTGAGCACATCATGCATACGATACCCAAATGTAGCTGCTAGGAGTTTTGAATTAAAACCTAGTGTGCTAAATTGTCTCCCAACATTCTATGGCCTAGAAAATGAAGATCCATATAATCATCTGAATGATTTCCATGCTATTTGTCAAACTTTTAAATATGAGAATTTTTCAGATGATGATGTTAAGCTTAGATTATTTCCATTTTCTTTAAAGGATAGAGCTCATTCATGGTTCAATGCATTGCCTGCTAATAGCATTACATCATGGGAACAAATGGTAACAAAATTTTTGAATAAATATTTCCCAGTACATAAAACCAATGCTATTCGCAGGGAAATTTCAGAGTTTACCCAAAGAGAAGACGAGCAATTTTTCGAAGCATGGGAGCGATTCAATGGGCTACTCCTAAAGTGTCCACATCATGGTTATGAGAAATGGCACCAATGCCAATACTTTTTGGAGGGATTATTGCCGAATGTGCAAGAATGGCTAATGGCAACAAGTGGAGGAGAGCTAATGTCAAAAAGTGCATCAGAGATTTGGGATTTCTTCCAGCGACAAGCAGATAATTCCCAACAACGGAGTCGTTCACTCAGGAGTACTAGAAGAGTTAAGGGAGTGAATGAGGTTCACATTGGCGAGTCAAGTTCGGAAATTAAAGAAGTCAAAGATATAGTTGAAGGTCTTTCCCGACAAATAGCATCGTTAACAGCTGCTAAATTGACGGAGCCACATGACCAGGACTCATACTCAGATCAAGCCAATGCCATAGATGTAATGAGAAAGCCATCAAACTACAACCCTTACTCCAACACGTACAATCCCGGATGGAGAGACCACCCCAATTTTTCATGGTCTCAAGGATTCCAACAGAATGGACCAGCAGCTCCAGCTCCACCAATGCAACCAATTCCTCAAAATCCTCAAGCCTCTCAACCACCATTTAAACCATATAATCAGAACCCAAACCATTCTCAGCCTAGACCATGGGAGGATGCATTTCAGAATTTCAAGAATCTTATTCACTCCAAAATCGACCAACAAAACCGCACCATTGATGAACTACGAAATGAGATGAGAGCGGGTTTCAACTCACAAACCCAATCAATTTCAAACCTTGAGAAAATGGTGGGACAACTTGCTTCGTCAGTTCAGACCTTGGCAATGACTGTTGAGAAAGGTAAATTCCCAAGTCAACCAGTGCCTAATCCTAAAGGAGTGCATGAAGTAAGTACCAGTTCACCTCAGCAGTATGGAGAGGTCAAAGCCGTCATGACCTTGCGAAAAGGAAAAGAAATCGACAACAAAGTGGAGATGCCGGTACCAAAAACAACTCAAATTGTACCGGTAAATGAAGAAGATTCATCCTCAGAGGAGAAAGAAGAAACCAACCCACGAGAATACGTTCCAAAAGCTCCATTTCCCCAGAGGTTAGCTAAAGCAAAAAAGGGAAAATCTACAAGTGAGATTTTTGAAATCTTTAAACAGGTAAGTGTTAACATCCCTTTGCTTGATGCTATAAAACAAGTGCCATCTTATGCCAAGTTTCTTAAAGACCTTTGTACTAAAAAGAGAAACATTCATGTTCAAAAGAAGGCATTTTTAACAGAAAACGTGAGCTCTATACTCCAACACAAACTTCCTCTAAAATATAAAGACCCAGGCTCCCCCACTATCTCATGTAGTATAGGGAACCACACAATTGAGAATGCTTTGTTGGACTTAGGAGCTAGTGTAAATCTGTTGCCTTACTCGATTTGTGAAACTTGGGTCGGGAGAATTACACCCAACTCAAATGGTGTTACGACTGCAGATCGGTCCATGAAAAAACCTCGTGGTATTGTGGAGGACGTGCTTATACAGGTAGATAAGTTTTATTTTCCTGTTGATTTCATTGTAATTGACACTCAACCAGTCCAGGATTCAAGGAAGCAGATCCCCATTATCTTAGGACGACCTTTCTTGGCAACTGCCGATGCTCACATTCAATGCAGGACTGGAAATATGCAGTTGTCCTTTGGCAATATGACGATGGAGCTAAATATCTTCAACATTGCCAAACAACCTCCCAATGCAGATGATGAAATTGTTGATGTGGATTTAATTGAAGAATTAGTTGATAATACTTTTCTTTCAAATCTTAGTGATGACCCTTTACAAACATGTTTAACTCACTTTGGTTTGAATTTTGATATTGACAGATCAATAGATGAGGTTAACGCCTTACTTGATTCAGCACCATCCATGGACATTAACAAATGGAAGTCAAGAGTGGAACAACTAGCACCATCAGAGAAGAAACTGAGTCCATCATCAGAATCACCACCAAAACTTGAGCATTGTGCATATTGGGCCAGTAAGAAATTCAACTTTGACATGCAGCAAGCTAACTTAGAAAGAAAATCACAACTGGCAGAACTTGAAGAAAGTCGTAATGATGTATACAAAAATGCCAAGATTTACAAACAGCGAATGAAAGTCTTTCATGACAAGCAAATTATGAGAAAATCTTTCACACCAGGTCAGAAAGTACTTTTATTCAATTCTCGCTTGCGCCTATTCCCAGGTAAGTTACGCTATCGATGGACTGGTCCCTTTATAGTCCACACTGTTTTTTCATATGGAGCAGTTAAAATTAAGGATCCAAAGAACGGTGTAATTTTTAAAGTTAATGGTCAAAGATTGAAGCCATATCTAGAGTACCAACCACGTGAAAAAAGGCACCGAAATAGATTTGAGTGACCCACCAAATTTAAATTAAGAATTTTTCTTATTTATTTCTTCTTTTCGGTGATTTAAATTATTGTGAAAGTGTGTTTATTTAATCATTCAGTTTTCTTTTATCACTTCTAATTATGTGTTCCTCAACTAGACAGTTCCTCTTGAACATTCTCAGACAACTTCAACGTGTACAATCTCATCTGAGAAGCCAGATACGATTTTGTAAAACGCATCGTATTTGGAAGCTACAACCTCCAGAGTTGGTATCCCACGTTGAAGATCTAGAAAGACAACTCAAAGAAATTGAGGTATCAACGAAACCCAAATCGAACTTGAGGAAAACTCAATAAGAGGACAATTGTGAGATTATTATTTTTCTTTTCTTTTCTTTTCTTTTCTTTTTTGTGTGTTCTCTAGTTTGTTACCCCGGTTAAGTGGCGGATAACGGTACTCCGTGACAATCAAAGTCGGTTACTTTAGTTTCCCATAATAACTAATATTCTGAGAAGAAGGTATGGACAGAAACGCGATTCTAGCAAAGCTTCACAAGCGATTTCCTTCACTTCCTCAGAATGCCCTCCTTACAATCTATAAAGCTCGGTCCGAACGCATGCGATTGCTTATGAGAAATAACGTCCCTGCTGACATCCGTTGGTTAATCGAGGCCAAGGTACGTTTGGCAGGTGAGTTACCTCCTAAATTTATTGCATACATGCCTGGTTGTGGTAAAGGAAATTACTCGAGAAAACGAAGAGCTGAAAAACTTCATGTTAATTGTCATAAGTGTGCCAGGATGAAATGCGATAAAAATCCTTGTTCTTTCGGAATGATGTCTGATAATAGGGAAGATAAGATTCAATTCATTAGGGATGGCTTGAATAAAGAGTCATTGGATGATATCCTTTTGTCTCTTGAAACGCATCCCAGTGGATACGTACAAACAAAGAATTCTCCGATTATTATGGCCATTATTTCAGAAAGAACGTGTCCAGGTATAGTCTTGGGAATCTGACTATAAACGACCCTGTTTGCCAGTTTATAAGAAAACTGGATGGGAAGCCTATCCTCGACCCATAGAGGGCGTTCAAGCCGTTTCTGGACGTAAAACCAGAGGAAGATGTGAGCCACAATCACAACTACTTGTAAATATCCTTTTACTGTTGTTTTACTTTACTGTTGTTTTATTTCACTGTTGTTTTATCAATTGCATTATTGTCTTTAATAATTGAGTGCTTTTTCTTTTACTATTTCCTTTTTGACTCTCGAGCCATGTGCTTTACGCGTTAATAAGTTATTGACATTTAACAAACCGATGGGTTTCTGATGAATGTTCAGATGGGCCCAAGATGCTAATGTGATTAGTGCCTCTAGAGTTGCAAGATCTCCTGGTAAGAAAATAAAAGCATTAGCATGATTCAACATTTCAGTTATTCTTTCTTGCATACCTGAGACGACTAATTCTTTCTTGCATGATTCAACGGTTTGAGGCTTCTTGGGATGATGCCTAACACTTGGCTCCCTCTGAGATAAACAGCTTCTGAGACTAGTTTTGATAACCCTCGGTCACCTCCTCCATAAACAAGATGCAAATTTCTTTCTGCTATGCGTTGACCAAGATCGATGGCTGCCTCAACGAACTCTTTATGTTTGCCATAGTTAAATCCAGAGAGCACACAAATGTTCTTGAATTGTTTAATAGACATGCTACCTCCTATACAGCTGTAAATCATTGTCATAAAGATCTTTGATATATGATCATTTTCTTTTAGACTCACAAATTGTTTTTGAGAAGCATACCAATGGCAGCTACTCCCAATAAACAATTCAAGAACATTTGTGTGCTCTCTGGATTTAACTATGGCAAACATAAAGAGTTCGTTGAGGCAGCCATCGATCTTGGTCAACGCATAGCAGAAAGAAATTTGCATCTGGTTTATGGAGGAGGTGACCGAGGGTTATCAAAACTAGTCTCAGAAGTTGTTTATCTCAGAGGGAGCCAAGTGTTAGGCATCATCCCAAAAAGCCTCAAACCGTTGGCCTGTATGTCTGACTCACCAACTGGCGAAGAGTTAGTTGTCTCAGGTATGCAAGAAAGAATAACTGAAATGCTAAATCATGCTGATGCTTTTATTTTCCTACCAGGAGATCTTGTAACTCTAGAGGCACTAATCACATTAGCATCTTGGGCCCATCTGAACATTCATCAGAAACCCATCGGTTTGTTAAACGTCAATAACTTTTATGATGGCTTCATCGCATTTCTTAACCATGCAATAAAAAATCATTTCATCCCTTTCACAGCGAAAAAAATCTTTATTTGTGCTCATACTGCTAACGAGTTAATTGATCTGTTACAAGATTATAGACCAGAGCGGATCCCAAGCCCTTGTCTTTGGAATGGCCAACTAATGATGGTAATGGAAATGTAGTAAGTAGTAAGTGCAAATTAGATTTAACTCTCCGCTTGTAAATATTTTCTTCTGTGATCCAGCACTCAGGTGATGTCTTCTAAACCCTATTTTCTTTCAACATTGAGGACAATGTTCCGTTCAGGTTGGGGGGAGGGAATAGTTGACAATTGTGGAATATCTCAATCTTAGTGTAGTTTTTACTAATTTTTGTTTTAGAAACTAACTGTGGTTAAATTTTTTGAGTCGAAGATGGCTGAATATGGAGTGCAGTGACTCTAGAAACGCATCTTCTTATTAAAAAAAAAAAAAAAAGCATTTTGTGTGATCTTTTCATAATTAGATGACATGATAACTTTCAAATTTTAGTATTTGTATTATCTTTGGTCTTTAGTTATGTTACACCATGTTTGTTACTCTACATGTTGATGTTGGAGACAAATATAAGTTGCTTGAAAGAATGCACATGTCATAGGAATTTCCAAGTGAGTTTTTGAGCCTGTCATTTTTCTTGGAGAGTAACCCTTTTTGCCCATTCTTCATTCAGCTTAGCAGTTTATTGCTTTATACATTATCTCCAAAAAAAAAAAAAAAAGTATATGTTGCCACATCCGAAGGTCCATCTAACTAGTAGATATGGAAGATTATTTAGAACTCTAAAAGATGACAGAAAGGCCATCTTTGGTCCGTTTGAGCCTTTCTAGCCAACCCTATTAATATGTATCCATAGTTAACCCCTTTGAGCCTTTAAAAAAAAAAATAATAATAATAATAAAATAATAAAAATAAAGACTTTTTCTTTGGCAACCTATTATCTTGTCCCACTCCAATGTGGAGTATCACCTTATATTTTGTATTTCTCACCACCCATTTATGTTTGAAAATAGAGATAATTTTGCATTCACAAAAAAAAAAAAAAAAAAAAAGAGAGAAAAAGAAACAAAAGAAAAAAAAAATGTTTACAAATAAAAAAAAAAAGAAAAATCAAGTGAAAAGAACCTTACAATCTCCAAAGTTCTCTATTTTTCAAACATATATTTTGTTTTTCCTATTATCCTTTCTTTGTTAGCCACGTCCCTAGCCTACGTTACATCCTAATAAAAGTCCTTCTTGATTTTGGGGAACTATAGTCTGAAATAGAAACTAGTTATATGGGTTGAAAAGATGTGGTAATGCATACTAAAAAAAAAAAAAGAATGATAAATGTATTGGTTTGATTAGCATTTTTAAATTAAAATCGTAATATTTCTAAGCTGAGGGCATATTATTGTCACCTTGGTGAGAGTGTGTGATATTTCTTCTTTATTATTTTCACTCAATTTACCATTCACTGGAGTGATTATTTTTGGGTTTAATGTCTTTGTGAGAGTATCACTACTACCGGTGAGATTTTGGGGTTTGCATGTCATTCTTAAAAGTAACTAGATTACTGAAGTTGTGACAAAGTTTTCTAAACTGATTCATGTGGAGAGTTGATGTGGGAATGATATTTCTTTAGACTGCAGATAATGCTTATACTTTTATTTGATTGTTATCATTAGTCTGATTGAATAAATACCACAGTATAAAAAAAAAAAAAAAAATTTCAGTTTTGTTTTCGCTCAAATTGCTAGGGACTAGCAACAAGCTGGTTGGGGGGTGTGTTGAGTACTAGAAAGTGTGTATTTATAATGGAGAAAATCATCATTTTATACTCCAAGTCTCACTAACATCCCTATTTTTATGTCTTTAAGTCCCTTGTAATTTAATTATGTATGTTTTATTTTAATTAAGTATTTTATGTATTTTAGGGGATATCATGGTCATTTCACAATAAACGAGAGATCAGATGGAAAAACGGACAGCACTTTTGAACTCAGGACAGTCGAAAACCTTAGGAGGAGCATAAAAAGAAAAATGGCACTGCTTCATATACTGATCTTTGTTCACACATACGGTATGGTTGATATATACGATCTTCGCATACCTACACTGTTCACATGTATCTTGTATGCTAACGTGGCACTTTGTCACGATGACGTGGCACTATACGATGACGTGGCGGCATTTGATTGGACGAATGATGTGGCATTGACCGCTTATGTGGCATTGACTGATGATGTGGCGTTGACTGATGACGTGTCACGAGCTTATTGGACCAAAAATGTTGACCGGTGACGTGGCAGAATGTTAGTGGACGAAAAAAAACGTGTGTACGGTACATGCATATACACAGAATAACAGCCCTGATGATGTGTTCAATCCAATAGGAACTTGCCACGTGGCGCAATCCTGAGCGTCCAAATTGTTTTAATCCGATGTCCATGATTTAATCAGTTTATATATAAAAAGGGCTCCCCACCAATTTGACACCCCTGAATCCATTTTTGGACTCCATTTTCTCTAATTCCATCTCCATCTTGTATTTTCTACGTATTTTAATAAAATTCCCATTTTACCCCTAGTTCAAATATGAGTGGCTAATTTCCTTTCAAGCTTGGGTTGAAGGTGAAGTCTCAACATGCTCCATGGGCTTAATTTGGTAAATTTACTTTTCCTTCCCCTTTAATTTATGTGGTTGTTTTGACTTTTCATAGACAGATAGTAATAATCTTGTCTGGATATCGGCTGGAATAACCGCCTCCCTAGGCAAGGTTATTACTATTTGGCACGGGAAGCCCTTAGCACCATATCTATTAGAGTGTGGTTCATGATGAGTGGAAGTTCCCCCTTCATGATTTAATTGGTACTAATAATGAATATTAAGCCGATGGTGCATGTTGAGTACAGATCCGGAGATTCAAGCATTTTATTTTAATAGTTTATTCCAATAGCTTTAATTCAAATTAATACATTGCCTACATAATTGTCATTATAAATCCAACCACCAACTAAGAAAATTAATTCTACACATAATTAAAATCCACCTCCTCGTGGGATCGACACTCGTCACCATTAATCTATTCTACAATAGATTCGTGCACTTGCGAGTTCAATAAAATTTGCACAACAGCTGTGTGCCTAGGCCTTGGCTGCGGGGTGGCTGGGTGCCATGGCCTTGGCCTTGGCCGCGGGTTGGCTGCGAGCCTTGGCCTTGGCCGCGGGTTGGCTGCGAGCCTTGGCCTTGGCCGCGGGTTGGCTGCGAGCCTTGGCCTTGGCCGCTGGCTGGCTAAGTGCCTTGCTCGAACTGCAGCACATGCTCGCGACCAAGGCACGTCGCACACTCTCGCGCACACAAAACACACACTTGGGCCGCGCTCCCGGGGCAAGGATAGGGAGCTCGAGCATGGCCCTGTGCCTTGGCCTTGGCCGCGGGGTGGCCTCGTGCCTTGGCCGCGGGCGAGCATTTGGCCAAAATGTGAGCACACGGTCCTCGCCGTTGCTTCGTATTCTTGGACCAAAAACTGAGATCCACACCTACCTTCCACTTCTTTCTCTGGTTTTGCCTGAATCCGACGAGTTGGGCCACCCGTTTGGGCACCCGTTCCCTGGCGGTAAAGTGGCCGTAAAACGAGTTTGGGAGCTCGGAATTGGATTCCGTTTACTCCCGCCACCGACTCCCACCAAAGTCGACCACGCCCACGAAAAATCCCACGCCGCCCCCGAAAAGGGAAATTTGGCCGCAATCCGTGTGCTATAGCTCACAGATTTTGGCCTTTTCGGGCGGAAAAATGGGCGCAGGGCCTCCCGCATTATTTTCGCCATTTCTTCGAGAGGAAAACGGTACTAGCACCGTAAGGAGGCCCCCGGCCCAGTTCTACCACAACCGGACCAATTCGCGGGCACGTTTCATCCCCTTTTCGCACCCCCGCACGTTCCGTAAATCGGTCGTAAAATGAAGTTCGGACATCGGAATTGACTCCCGTCTTCTCCGACGTTCAACTGTCGCATGTATCTAATGCATCACCCCAAAATCCCGCACCGCCCCGGAAACGCGAAAGTTGGCGAAGATGCGTGAGCTAGAGCACACGGCCTTGGCCGCGGGGTGGCTGCGTGCCTAGGCCTTGGCAGCGGAGTGGCTGGGTGCCATGGCCTTGGCCTTGGCCACAGGGTGGCTGCGTGCCTTGGCCTTGGCCACGGGGTGGCTGCGTGCCTTGGCCTTGGCCGCGGGGTGGCTGCGTGCCTTGGCCTTGGCCGCGGGGTGGCTGGGTGCCATGGCCTTGGCCTTGACCGCGGGGTGGCTGCGTGCCTAGGCCTTGGCCGCGTGGTGGCTGCGAGCCTTGGCCTTGGCCGCGGCCTGGCTAAGTGCCTTGCTCGAAATCCAGCACATGCTCGTGACCAAGGCACGTTGCACACTCTCGCGCACACACAACAGACACTTGGGCCGCACTCCAGGGGCAAGGATAGGGAGCTCGAGCGTGGCCTTGTGCCTTGGCCTTGGCATTGGCCGCGGGCGAGCATTTGGCCAAAATGTAAGCGCACGGTCCTCGCCGTTGCTTCGTATTCTTGGCCCAAAAACTGGGATCCACACCTACCTTCCACTTCTTTCTCTGGTTTTGCCTGAATCCGACGAGTTGGCCCACCCGGTTGGGCACCCGTTCTCTGGCGGTAAAATGGCCGTAAAACGAGTTTGGGAGCTCGGAATTGGATTCTGTTTTCTCCCGCCACCGACTCCCACCAAACCCGACCATGCCCGCCAAAAATCCCATGCCGCCCCCGAACCGCGAAATTTGGCCGCAATCCGTGTGCTATAGCTCACAGATTTTGGCCTTTTCGGGCGGAAAAATGGGCGCAGGGCCTCCCGCATTATTTTCGCCATTTCTTCGAGAGGAAAACAGTACTAGCACCGTGAGGAGGCCCCCGGCCCAGTTCTACCACAACGGACCAATTCGCGGGCACGTTTCATCCCCTTTTCGCCCCCCCGCACGTTCCGTAAATCGGTCGTAAAATGAGGTTCGGACATCGGAATTGACTCCCGTCTTCTCCGACGTTCAACTGTCGCACGTATCTAATGCATCACCCCAAAATCCCGCACCGCCCCGGAAACGCGAAAGTTGGCGAAGATCCGTGAGCTAGAGCACACGGCCTTGGCCGCGGGGTGGCTGCGTGCCTAGGCCTTGGCAGCGGCGTGGCTGGGTGCCATGGCCTTGGCCTTGGCCACAGGGTGGCTGCGTGCCTTGGCCTTGGCCACGGGGTGGCTGCGTGCCTTGGCCTTGGCCGCGGGGTGGCTGGGTGCCATGGCCTTGGCCTTGGCCGCGGGGTGGCTGCGTGCCTAGGCCTTGGCCGCGTGGTGGCTGCGAGCCTTGGCCTTGGCCGTGGCCTGGCTAAGTGCCTTGCTCGAAATCCAGCACATGCTCGTGACCAAGGCACGTTGCACACTCTCGCGCACACACAACAGACACTTGGGCCGCACTCCCGGGCCAAGGATAGGGAGCTCGAGCGTGGCCTTGTGCCTTGGCCGCGGGCGAGCATTTGGCCAAAATGTAAGCGCACTGTCCTCGCCGTTGCTTCGTATTCTTGGCCCAAAAACTGGGATCCACACCTACCTTCCACTTCTTTCTCTGGTTTTGCCTGAATCCGACGAGTTGGCCCACCCGTTTGGGCACCCGTTCTCTGGCGGTAAAATGGCCATAAAACGTGTTTGGGAGCTCGGAATTGGATTCTGTTTTCTCCCGCCACCGACTCCTACAAAACCCGACCATGTTCGCCAAAAATCCCATTCCGCCCCCTAAACGCGAAATTGGCCGCAATCCGTGTGCTATAGCTCATGGATTTTTGCCTTTTCGGGCGGAAAAATGGGCGCAGGGCCTCCCGCATTATTTTCGCCATTTCTTCGAGAGGAAAACAGTACTAGCACCGTGAGGAGGCCCCCGGCCCAGTTCTACAACAACGGGACCAATTCACGGGAACGTTTCGTCCCCTTTTCGCACCCCCGCACGTTCGGTAAATCGGCCGTAAAACGAGGTTCGGACCTCGGAATCGACTCCCGTCTTCTCCGACGTTCGACTGTCGTAAGTATCTAATGCATCACCCCAAAATCCCGCCCCGCCCCGGAAACGCGAAAGTTGGCCAAGATCCGTGAGCTACAGCACACGGCCGTGGCAGCGGGGTGGCAGCGTGCCTACGCCTTGGCCGCGGGGTGGCTGGGTGCCATGGCCTTGGCTTTGGCCGCGGGGTGGCTGCGTGGCTTGGCTTTGGCATCGGGATGGCTGCGTGCCTTGCTCGAATTGCAGCACATGCTCGTGACCAAGGCACGTCGCACATTCTCACACAGACACAACACACACTTGGACCGCGCTCCCGGGGCATGGATAGGGAGCTCGAGCGTGGCCCTGTGCCTTGGCCTTGGCCGCGGGGTGGCCGCGGGCCTTGGCCTTGGGCTTGGCCGCGGGCGAGCATTTTGCCAAAATGTGAGCACACGGTCCTCGCCATTGCTTCGTATTCTTGGACCAAACTGAGATCTACACCTACCTTCCACTTCTTTCTCCGGTTTTGCCTGAATCCGACGAGTTGGCCCACCCGTTTGAGCACCCGTTCTCTGGCAGTAAAATGGCCGTAAAACGAGTTTCGGAGCTCAGAATTGGATTCCATTTTCTCCTGCCACCGACTCCCACCAAACCCGACCACGCCTTCCAAAAATCCCACGCCGCCCCCGAAACGCGAAATTTGGCCGCAATCCGTGTACTATAGCTCACGGATTTTGGCCTTTCCGGGCGGAAAAATGCAGAAGTTGGCCAAGATCCGTGAGCTACAGCACACTGCCTAGGCCGCGGGGTGGCTGCGTGCCTAGGCCAGGGCCGCGGGGTGGCTGCGTGCCTAGGCCATGGCCGCGGGGTGGATGCGTGCCTAGGGCTTGGCCGCGGGGTAGCTGCGTGCCTAGGCCTTCACCGCGGGGTGGCTGGGTGCCATGGCCTTGGCTTTGGCCGCGGGGTGGCTGCGTGCCTTGCTCGAAATGCAGCACATGCTCGCGACCAAGGTACGTCGTACACTCTCGCACACACACAACACACACTGGGACCGCGCTCATGGATTCTCGCCTTTTCGGGCGGAAAAATGGGCGCAGGGCCTCCCGCATTATTTTCGCCATTTCTTCCAGAGGAAAACAGTACTAGCACCGTGAGGAGGCCCCCGGTTCAGTTCTACCACAACCGGACCAATTCCCGGGCACGTTTCGTTCCCTTTTCGCAACCCCGTACGTTCGTTAAATTAGACGTAAAACAAGGTTCGGACCTCGGAAACGACTCCCATCTTCTCCGACGTTCGACTGTTGCACATATCTAATGCATCACCCCAAAATCCTGCCCCGCCCCGGAAACGCGAAAGTTGGCCAAGATCCGTGAGCTACAGCACACGGCCTTGGCCTAGGGGTGGCTGCGTGCCTAGGCCTTGGCCGCGGGGTGGGTGGGTGCCATGGCCTTGGCCTTGGCCGCGGGGTGGCTGCGTGCCTTGGCCTTGGCCTCGGGCTGGCTGCGTGCCAAGCTCGAAATGCAGCACATTCTCGGGACCAAGGCACGTCGCACACTCTCGCGCACACACAATACACACTTCGCCCGCGCTCCCGGGGCAAGAATAGGGAGCTCGAGCGTGGCCTTGTGCCTTGGCCCTGGCCGCGGGGTGGCCGCGTGCCTTGGCCGCGGGCGAACATTTTGCCAAAATGTGAACACACGGTCCTCGCCGTTGCTTTGTATTCTTGGACCAAAAACTGAGATCCACACCTACCTTCCACTTCTTTCAACGGTTTTGCCTGAATCGGATGAGTTGGCCCACCCGTTTGGGCACCCGTTCTCTGGCGGTAAAATGGCCGTAAAACGAGTTTCGGAGCTCGGAATTGGATTCCGTTTTCTCCCACCACCGACTCCCACAAAACCCGACCACGCCGGCCAAAAATCCCACGCCGCCCCCGAAACGCGAAATTTGGCCTCAATCCGTGTGCTATAGCTCACGGATTTTGGCCTTTTCGGGTGGAAAAATGGGCGCAGGGCCTCCCGCATTATTTTCGCCATTTCTTAGAGAGGAAAACAGTACTAGCACCGTGAGGAGGCCCCCGGCCCAGTTCTACAACATCCGGATCAATTCGCGGGCATGTTTCGTCTCCTTGTCGCACCCCCACACGTTCGGTAAATCAGACTTAAAACGAGGTTCGGACCTCGGAATCGACTCCCGTCTTCTCCGACGTTCGACTGTCACACGTATCTAATGCATCACCCCAAAATCCCGCCACGCCCCGGAAACACGAAAGTTGGCCAAGATCCGTGAGCTACAGCACACGGCCTTGGCCGTGGAGTGGCTGCGTGCCTAGGCCTTGGCGGCGGGGTGGCTGGGTGCCATGGCCTTGGACTTGGCCGTGGGCTGGCTGCGTGCCACGCTCGAAATGCAGCACATGCTCGCGACCAAGGCACGTCACACACTCCCGCGCACACACAATACACACTTGGGCCGCGCTCCCGGGGCAAGGATAGGGAGCTCCAGCGTGGCCCTGTGCCTTGGCCGTGGCCGCGGGGTGGCCGCGTCCGCGGGGTGGCCACGTCCGCGGGGTGGCCGCGTGCCTTGGCCGCGGGCGAGCATTTGGCCAAAATGTGAGCACACGGTCCTCGCACCCCCGCACGTTCGGTAAATCAGACGTCAAACGAGGTTCGGACCTCGGAATCGACTCCCGTCTTCTTCGACGTTCGACTGTCGCACGTATCTAATGCATTACCCAAAAATCCCGCCCCGCCCCGGAAACGCGAAAGTTGGCCAAGATCCGTGAGCTACAGCACACGGCCTCGGCCGCGGGGTGGCTGCGTGCCTAGGCCTTGGCCGCGGGGTGGCTGGGTGCCATGGCCTTGGCCTTGGCCACGGGTTGGCTGCGTGGCTAGGCCTTGGCCGCGGGGTGGCTGGGTGCCTTGCTCGAAATGCAGCACATGCTTGCGACCAAGGCACGTCGCACACTCTCGCGCACACACAACACAAACTTGGGCCGCACTCTCGGGGCAAGGATAGGGAGCTCGAGCGTGGCCCTGTGCCTTGGCCTTGGCCGCGGGGTGGCCGCGTGCCTTGGCCTTGGCCTTGGCCGCGGGCGAGCATTTTGCCAAAATGTGAGCACACGGTCCTCGCACCCCCGCACGTTCGGTAAATCAGACGTCAAACGAGGTTCGGACCTCGGAATCGACTCCCGTCTTCTTCGACGTTCGACTGTCGCACGTATCTAATGCATTACCCAAAAATCCCGCCCCGCCCCGGAAACGCGAAAGTTGGCCAAGATCCGTGAGCTACAGCACACGGCCTCGGCTGCGGGGTGGCTGCGTGCCTAGGCCTTGGCCGCGGGGTGGCTGGGTGCCATGGCCTTGGCCTTGGCCACGGGTTGGCTGCGTGGCTAGGCCTTGGCCGCGGGGTGGCTGGGTGCCTTGCTCGAAATGCAGCACATGCTTGCGACCAAGGCACGTCGCACACTCTCGCGCACACACAACACACACTTGGGCCGCACTCTCGGGCCAAGGATAGGGAGCTCGAGCGTGGCCCTGTTCCTTGGCCTTGGCCGCGGGATGGCCGCGTGCCTTGGCCTTGGCCTTGGCCGCGGGCGAGCATTTTGCCAAAATGTGAGCACACGGTCCACGCCGTTGCTTCGTATTCTTGGACCAAAAACTGAGATCCACACCTACCTTCCACTTCTTTCTCCGGGTTTTGCCAGATTCGGACGAGTTGACCCACCCGTTTGGGCACCCGTTCTCTGGCAGTAAAATGGCCGTAAAACGAGTTTCGGAGCTCGGAATTGGATTCCATTTTCTCCCGCCACCGACTCCCAGCAAACCCGACCACGCCAGCCAAAAATCCCACGCCGCCCCCGAAACGCGAAATTTGGCCGCAATCCGTGTGCTATAGCTCACGGATTTTGGCCTTTTCGGGCGGCAAAATGCGAAAGTTGGCCAAGTAGCTCATTGCCTTGGCTGCGGGGTGGCTGGGTGCCATGGCCTTGGCCTTGGCCGCGGGGTGGCTGCGTGCCTTGGCCTTGGCCGCGGCGTGGCTGGGTGCCATGGCCTTGGCCTTGGCCACGGGGTGGCTACGTGCGTTGGCGTTGGCCGCGGGCTGGCTGCGTCCCTTGCTCGAAATGCAGCACATGCTCGCGACCAAGGCACGTCGCACACTCTCGCGCACACACAACACAAACTTGGGCCGCGTTCCAGGGGCAAGGATAGGGAGTTCGAGTGTGGCCCTGTGCCTTGGCCTTGGCCGCGGGGTGGCCGCGTGCCTTGGGCTTGGCCTTGGCCACGGGGTGGCCGCATGCCTGGGCCTTGGCCTTGGCCGCGGGCGAGCATTTGGCCAAAATGTGAGCACATGGTCCTCGCCGTTGCTTCGTATTCTTGGGCCAAAAACTGAGATCCACACCTACCTTCCACTTCTTTCTCCGGTTTTGCCTGAATCCGACGAGTTGGCCCGCCCGTTTGGGAACCCGTTCTCTGGCGGTAAAATGGCCGTTAAACGAGTTTCGGTGCTCGGAATTGGATTCCGTTTTCTCCCGCCCAGTTCTACCACAACCGGACCAATTCGCGGGCACATTTCGTCCCCTTTTCGCACCCCCGCACGTTCGGTAAATCGGCCGTAAAAGGAGGTTCGGACCTCGGAATTGACTCCCGTCTTCTCCGACGTTTGACTGTCGCACGTATCTAACGCATCACCCCAAAATCCCGCACTGCCCCGGAAACGTGAAGGTTGGCCAAGATCCGTGAGCTAGAGCACACGCCCTTGGCCGCGGGGTGGCTGCGTGCCTAGGCATTGGCAGCGGCGTGGCTGGGTGCCATGGCCTTGGCCTTGGCAGCGGCGTGGCTGCGTGCCTTGGCCGTAGCCACGGGGTGGCTGGGTGCCATGGGCTTGGCCTTGGCCGCGGGGTGGCTGCGTGCCTTGGCCTTGGCCGCGGGGTGGCTGGGTGCCATGCCCTTGGCCTTGGCCGCGGGGTGGCTGCGTGCCTAGGCCTTGTCCGCGGGGTGGCTGGGTGCCATGGCCTTCGCCTTGGCCGCGGGGTGGCTGCGTGCCTTGAATGGCCTTGGCCTTGGCCGCGGGGTGGCTGCGTGCCTTGACTTTGGCCGCGGGCTGGCTTCGTGCCTTGCTCGAAATGCAGCACATGCTCGCGACCAAGGCACGTCGTACACTCTCGCACACACACAACACAAACTTGGGCCGTGCTCCCGGGGCGAGGATAGGGAGCTCGAGCGTGGCCCTGTGCCTTGGCCATCGCTGCGGGGAGGCCGCGTGCCTTGGGCTTGGCCTTGGCCGCGGGCGAGCATTTGGTCAAAATGTGAGCACACGGTCCTTGCCCGTTATACCGTATTCTTGGACCAAAACTGAGATCCACACCTACCTTCCACTTCTTTCTCCGGTTTTGCCTGAATCCGACGAGTTGGCCCACCCGTTTGGGCACCCGTTCGCTGCCGGTAAGATGGCCGTAAAACGAGTTTCGGAGCTCGGAATTGGATTCCGTTTTCTCCCGCCACCGACTCCCACCAAACCCGACAACGCCATCCCAAAATTCCACACCGCCCCTGAAACGCGAAATTTTGCCACAATCCGTGTGCTATAGCTCACGGATTTTGGCCTTTTTTGGCGGAAAAATGGGCGCAGGGCCTCCCGCATTATTTTTGTCATTTCTTCAAGCGGAAAGCAGTACTTTCGCCGTGAGGAGGCCCCCGGCCCAGTTCTACCACAATCGGAACAATTCGAGGGCACGTTTCGTCCCCTTTTCGCACCCCCGCACTCTCGGTAAATCGGCCGTAAAACGAGGTTCGGAGCTCGAAATCGACTCCCCTCTTTTCCAACGCTCGACTGTCGCACGTATCTAATGCATCACCCCAAAATCCCGCACCGCCCCGGAAACGCGAAAGTTGGCCAAGATCCGTGAGCTACACCACGCGGCGTTGGCCTTGGAAATGGGGTGGCTGCGTGCCAAGGCCTTGGCCGCGAGCTGGCTGCGTGCCTAGGCCTTGGCCGCGGACTGGCTGGGTGCCATGGCCTTGGCCGCGGGGTGGACGCGTGCCTTGGCCTTGGCCGCGGGGTGGACGCGTGCCTTGGCCTTGGCCACGGGGTGGCTGCATGCGTTGGGCGCGGGCTGGCTCCGTGCCTTGCTCGAAATGCAGCATATGCTCGCGACCAAGGCAGGTCGCACACTATCACGCACACACATCACACACTCCCGCCGCGCTCCCGAGGCAAGGATAGGGAGCTCGAGCGTGGCCCTGTGCCTTGACGTTGGCTGCGGGGTGGATGCATGGCTTGGCCTTGGTCGCTGGCGAGCATTTGGCCAAAATGTGTGCACACGGTCCTCGCCGTTTCATCGTATTCTTGGACAAAAAACTGAGATCCACACCTACCTTCCACTTCTTTCTCCGGTTTTGCCTGAATTGGACGAGTTGGCCCACCGGTTTGGGCACCCGTTCTCTGGCGGTAAAATGACCGTAAAACGAGTTTTGGAGCTTGGAATTGGATTCCCTTTTCTCCCGCCACCGACTCCCACCAAACCCGACCACGCCAGCCAAAAATCCCACGCCGCCCCCGAAACGCGAAATTTGGCCGCAATCTGTGTGCTATAGCTCACGGATTTTGGCCTTTTCGGGTGGAAAAATGGGCGCAGGGCCTCCCGCATTTTCGCCATTTCTTCGAGAGGAAAACAGTACTAGCACCGCGAGGAGGCCCACGGCCCAGTTCTACCACACCCGGACCAATTTGCGGGCACATTTCGTCGCCTTTTCGCACCCCCGCACGTTCGGTAAATCAGAGGTAAAACGAGGTTCGGACCTCGGAATTGACTCCCGTCTTCTCCGACGTTCGACTGTCGCACGTATCTGATGCATCACCCCAAAATCCTGCACCGCCCCGGAAACGCGAAAGTTGGCCAAGATCCGTGAGCTACAGCACACGGCCTTGGCCTTGGCCGTGGGGTGGCTGGGTGCCATGGCCTTGGCCTTGGCCGCGGGGTGGCTGCGTGCCTAGGCCTTGGCCGCGGGGTGGCTGGGTGCCATGGCCTTGGCCTTGGCCGCGGGGTGGCTGCGAGCCTTGGCCTTGGCCGCTGGCTGGCTCAGTGCCTTGCTCGAAATGCAGCACATGCTCACGACCAAGGCACGTCGCACACTCTCGCGCACACACAACACACACTTGGACCGCGCTCCCGGGCCAAGGATAGGGAGCTCGGGCGTGGCCCTGTGCCTTGGCCTTGGCCGCGGGGTGGCCGCGTGCCTTGGCCTTGGCCGCGGTCGAGCATTTGGCCAAAATGTCAGCACACGGTCCTCGCCGTTGCTTCGTATTCTTGGACCAAAAACTGAGATCCACACCTACCTTCCACTTCTTTCTCTGGTTTTGCCTGAATCCGACGAGTTGGCCCACCCGTTTTGGCACCCGTTCTCTGGCGGTAAAATGGCTGTAAAACGAGTTTGGGCGCTCGGAATTGGATTCCGTTTTCTCCCGCCACCGACTCCCACCAAACCAGACCACGCCCGCCAAAAATCCCACGCCGCCCCCTAAACGCGAAATTTGGCTGCAGTCCGTGTGCTATAGCTCACGGATTTTGGCCTTTTCGGGCGGAAAAATGGGCGTAGGGCCTCCCGCATTATTTTCGCCATTTCTTCATGAGGAAAATATTACTAGCACCGTGAGGAGGCCCCCGGCCCAGTTCTACCACAACCGGACCAATTGGCGGGCACGTTTCGTCCCCTTTTCGCACCCCCGCACGTTCGGTAAATCAGACGTAAAACGAGGTTCGGACCTCGTAATCGACTCCCGTCTTCTCCGATATTCAACTGTCGCATGTATCTAATGCATCACCGCAAAATCCCGCCCCGCCCCGGAAACGCGAAAGTTGGCCAAGATCCGTGAGCTACAGCACACGGCCTTGGCCAAGGGGTGGCTGCGTGCCTAGGCCTTGGCCGCGGGGTGGCTGGGTGCCATGGCCTTGGCCTTGGCCACGGGGTGGCTGCGTGCCTAGGCCTTGGCCGCGGGGTGGCTGGGTGCGATGGCCTTGGCCTTGGCCGCGGGGTGGCTGAGTGGCTAAGCCTTGGCTGCAGGGTGGCTGGGTGCCATGGCCTTGCCCTTGGCCGCGGGGTGGCTGCGTGCCTTGGCCTTGGCCGCGGGCTGGCTGTGTGCCTTGCTCGAAATCCAGCACATGCTCGCGACCAAGGCACGCCGCACACTCTCGCGCACACACACACACACTTGGGCCGCTCTCCGGCGCAAGGATAGGGAGCTCGGCGTGGCCCTGTGCCTTGCCCTTGGCAGCGGGGTGGCCGCGTGCCTTGGCCTTGGCCTTGGCCGCGGGCGAGCATTTGGCCAAAATGTCAGGTCGCAGTCCTCGCGGTTGCTTCGTATTCTTGGACCAAAAACTGAGATCCGCACCTACCTTCCACTTCTTTCTCCGGTTTTCCCTGAATCGGACGAGTTGGCCCACCCCTTAGGGAACCCGATCTCTGGCGGTAAAATTGTCGTAAAACGAGTTTCGGAGCTCGGAATTGGATTCCGTTTTCTCCCGCCACCGACTCCCACCAAACCCGACCACGCCGCCCCCGAAACGCGAAATTTGGCCGCAATCCGTGTGCTATAGCTCACGGATTTTGGACTTTTCGGGCAGAAAAATGGGCGCAGGGCCTCCTGCATTATTTTTGCCATTTCTTCGAGCGCAAAACAGTACTAGCACCGCGAGGAGGCCCCCGGCCCAGTTCTACCACAACCGGACCAATTCGCGGGCACGTTTCGTCACCTTTCGCTCCCCCGCTAGTTCGGTAAATCGGCCGTAAAACGAGGTTCGGACCTCGGAATCGACTCCCGTCTTCTCCCACGTTCAACTGTCGCACGTATCTAATGCATCACCCCAAAATCCCGCACCGCCCGGAAACGAAAAGTGGCCAAGATCCGTGAGATACAGCACACGGCCTTGGCCGCGGGGTGGCTGCGTGCCTAGGCCTTGGCAGCGGCGTGGCTGGGTGCCATGACCTTGGCCTTGGCCACGGGGTGGCTGCGTGCCTTGGCCTTGGCCGCGGGGTGGCTCCGTGCCTTCGCATTGGCCTCGGGGTGGCTGGGTGCCATGGCTTTGGCTTTGGCCGCTGGGTGGCTGGGTGCCATGGCCTTGGCCTTGGCCGCGGGCTGGCTGCGTGCCTTGCTCGAAATGCAGCACATGCTCCCGACCAAGGCAGGTTGCACACTCTCGCGCACACACAACACAAACTTGGGCCCCGCTTCTGGGGCAAGGATAGGGAGCTCGCGCGTGGCCGTGTGTCTTGGCCTTGGCCGCGGGGTGGCCGCATGCATTGGCCGCCGGCGAGCATTTGGCCAAAATGTGAGCACACGGTCCTCGCCGTTGCTTCGTATTCTTCGACCAAAAACTGAGATCCACACCTACCTTCCACTTCTTTCACCGGTTTTGCCTGAATCGGACGAGTTGGCCCACCCGTTCTCTGGCGGTAAAATGGCCGTAAAACGAGTTTTGGAGCTCCAAATTGGATTCCTTTTTCTCCTGCCACCGACTCCCACCAAACCCGACCACACCCGCCAAAAATCCCATGCCACCACCGAAACGCAAAATTTGGCTGCAATCTGTCTACTATAGCTCACGGATTTTGGCCTTTTCGGGCTGAAAAATGGGCGCAGAGCCTCCCGAATTATTTTCGCCATTTCTTCGATCACAAAATAGTACTAGCACCGTGAGGAGGCCCCCGGCCCAGTTCTACCACAACCGGACAAATTCACGGGCACATTTCGTCCCCTTTTCGTACCCCCGCACGTTGGGTAAATCGGCCGTAAAATGAGGTTCGGACCTCGGAATCGACTCCCGTCTTCTCCGACGTTCGACTGTCGTACGTATCTAATGCATCAGCCCAAAATCCCGCCCCACCCCGGAAACGCGAAATTTGGCCAAGATCCGTGAGCTACAGCAGACGGCCTTGCCCGCGGGGTGGCTGCGTGCCTAGGCCTTGGCACCGGCGTGGCTGGGTGCCATGGCCTTGCCCTTGCCCACGGGGTGGTTGCGTGCCTTGGCCTTGGCCACGGGGTGGCTCCGTGCCTTCGCATTGGCCTCGGGGTGGCTGGGTGCCATGGCCTTGGCCTTGGCCGCGGGGTGGCTGGGTGCCATGGCCTTGGCCTTGGCCGCGGGCTGGCTGCGTGCCTTGCTCGAAATGCAGCACATGCTCGTGACCAAGACACGTCGTGCACTCTCGCGCACACACAACACAAACTTGGGCCGTGCTTCGGGGGCAAGGATAGGGAGCTCGTGCGTGGCCCTGTGCCTTGGCCTTGGCGGGGGTGGACGCGTGCCTTGGCCACCCCTTGACGGGCGAGCATTTTGCCAAAATGTGAGCACACGGTCCTCGCCGTTGATTCGTATTCTTGGACCAAAAACTGAGATCCACACCTACCTTCCACTTCTTTCTCCGGTTTTGCCTGAATCGGACGAGTTGGCCCGCCCGATTTGGCACCCGTTCTCTGGCCGTAAATCGAGTTTACGAGATCGGAATTGGATTCCGCGCACACACCGCCCTGGAAACGCTAAAGTTGGCCGAGATCCGTGAGCTATAGCACACGGCCTTGGCCGGAAAAATGGGTGGCTGCGTGCCTAGGCCTTGGCAGCGGCGTGGCTGGGTGCCATGGCCTTGGCCTTGGCCACAGGGTGGCTGCGTGCCTTGGCCTTGGCCGCGGGGTGGCTGGGTGCCATGGCCTTGGCCTTGGCCGCGGGGTGGCTGGGTGCCATGGCCTTGGCCTTGGCCGCGGGGTGGCTGCGTGCCTAGGCCTTGGCCGTGGGGTGGCTGGGTGCAAAGTCCTTGGCTTTGGCCGCGGGTTGGCTGCGTGCCTAGGCCTTGTCCGCGGGGTGGCTGGGTGCCATGGCCTCGGCCTTGGCCGCGGGGTGGCTGCGTGCCTTGCTCGAAATGCAGCACATGCTCGCGACCAAGGCACGTCGCACACCTCGCGTACACACAACACAAACTTGGGCCGCGCTCCCGGGGCAAGGATAGGGAGCTCGAGCGTGGCCCTGTGCCTTGGCCTTGGCGGCGGGGTGGCCGCATGCCTTGGACGCGGGCGAGTATTTGGCCAAAATGTGAGCACACGGTCCTCGGCGTTGGTTCGTATTCTTCGACAAAAACTGAGATCCACACCTACCTTCCACTTCTTTCTCCGGTTTTGCCTGAATCGGATGAGTTGGCCCACCCGTTTGGGAACCCGTTCTCTGGCGGTAAAATGGCCGTTAAACGAGTTTAGAGCTCGGAATGGATTCCGGTTTCTCCCGCCACCGACTCCCACCAAACCCGACCACGCCAGCCAAAAATCCACGCCGCCCCGAAACACGAAATTTGGCCACAATCCGTGTGCTATAGCTCACGGTTTTGGCCTTTCGAACGGAAAAATGGGCGCAGGGCCTCCGCATTATTTCCGCCATTTCTTCGTGCGAAAACAGTACTACCACCGTGAGGAGGCCCCGGCCCAGTTCTACCACAACCGGACCAATTCGCGGGCACATTTAGTCCCCCTTTTCGCACCACCGCACGTTCGGTAAATCGGCCGTAAAATGAGGTTCGGACCTCGGAATCGACTCCCATCTTCTCTGATGTTCGACTGTCACACGTATCTAATGCATCACCTCAAAATCCCACCCGCCTGGAAACGAAATTTGGCCAAGATCCGTGAGCTACAGCAGACGGCCTTGGCCGCGGGGTGGCTGCGTGCCTACACCTTGGCAGCGGCGTGGCTGGAGTGCCATGGCCTTGGCCTTGGCCGGGGGGTGGCTGCGTGCCTTGGCCTTGGCAGCGGGGTGGCTGCGTGCCTAGGCCTTGGCCGCGGGGTGGCTGCGTGCCTTGGCCTTGGCCGCGGGCTGGCTGCGTGCCTTGCTCGAAATGCAGCACATGCTCGCGACCAAGGCACGTCGCACACTCTCGCCAGTGTGTGTTGTGTGGGCGTGAGTGTGCGACCTGCCTTGTCGCGAGCATGTGCTGCATTTCTAGCAAGGCAGGAGCCAGCCGAGGCCAAGGCAAAGGTCGAGGCACGCAGCCACCCGTGGCCAAGGCCAAGGCAGCGTCCACCCGCGGCCAAGGCCATGGCACCCAGCCAGCCAGCGGCCAAGGCCTTGGCACAAAGCCACCCGAGGCCAAGGCCGAGGCCGCGGGCACTCCACCCGCGAAAAGGCCAAAGCCATGGCATCGTGGCCACTTGCGCAAGGCCAAGGCCGTGTGCTGTAGCTCACGGATCTTGGCCAACTTCGCGTTTCCAGGGTGGTCTTCGGGATTTTGGGGTGATGCATTAGATTTCGTCGCGACAAGGTCGAACGTTGGAAAAAGGGAGTCGATTTAGAGGTCCGATCCTCGTTTACGGCCGATTTACTGAGAAGTGCGGGTGCGAAAGGGGACGAAACGTTCCCCGAATTAGTCGATTGTGGTAGAACTGGGCCAAGGGGCCTCCTCACGGTGCTAGTACTGTTTTCCGCTCAAAGAAATGGCGAAAATAATGCGGGAGGCCCTGCGCCCATTTTCCGCCGAAAAGGCCAAAATCCGTGAGCTATAGCACACGGATTGCCAAACCAAATTCGTTTTCGGCGGTGTGGGATTTTGGCTGCGTGGTCGGGTTTGGTGGGAGTCGGTGGCGGAAAACGGTCCAATTCCGAGCTCGAACTCGTTTAACGCCATTTACTAAATGGGACGCGGTTCCCAAGCGGGTGGGCCAATTAAGCCGATTCAGGCAAAACCAGGAAAGTTGTGGAAGGTAGAACTGTGGATCTCACCTCCTCTTGAACCAGCGCCGAGCCATGGCACTCTTGTTTTCCAGAAGAAATGGCCAAATAATGACCCGCCAGCGACCCAAGGCCAAGGCATGTGCCTCATCTTGCCCGGGAGCGGTTCAAGTGTGTGTTGTGTGTGTTCAGGGGTGTCGGCGTGCCTGTGGTCGCGAGCATGTGCTGCATTCAGCAAGACGCAGCCAGCGCCCAAAGCCAAGGCACAGAGCCACCCCGCCGCCAAGGCCAGGCCATGGCACCCAGCCACCCCTGGACAAGGCCGAGGCCATGGCACCCAGCCACCCGCGGTTAAGGCCAAGGCCATGGCACCCAGCCACCCGCGGCCAAAGCCAAGGACTTGGCACCCAGCCACCCAGCCCAAGGACTAGGCACGCAGCCACCCCTTTGCCAAGGCCAAGGCATAGGGACCTTTCGAGCTCCTATCCTTGCCCGGGGCTGTGACCCAAGTTTGTGTTGTGTGTGCGCAAAGGGTGTGCGGCGTGCCTTGGTCGCGAGCATGTGCTGCATTTCGAGCAAGGCACGCAGCCAGCCCGCTTCCAAAGCCAAGGCACGCAGCCACCCCGCGGCCAAGGCCGAGGCCATGGCACCAACCACCCAACGGACAAGGCCGAGGCCATGGCACCCAGCCCCACGGTTAAGGCCAAGGCCATGGCACCCAGCCACCCAGCGGCCAAAGCCAAGGACTTGGCACCCAGCCACCCGCGGCCAGGACTAGGCACGCAGCCACCCGCGGCCAAGGCCAAGGCCATGGAACCCCAGCCACCCGCGGCCAAGGCCAAGGCCATGGTGCCCAGCCACCCGGCCAAGGCCAAGGCACGCCACCCGCAGCCAAGGCCAAGGCCATGGCACCCAGCCACGCCGCTGCCAAGGCCCTAGGCATCGCAACCACCCGCTGACAAGGCCGTGTGCTATAGCTCACGGATCTCGGC
>JASUUG010001106.1:0-143408 GCA_030449905.1 Luvunga scandens | reverse complement strand
CGGCCAAGGCCTAGGCAGGCAGCCAGCCCGCGGCCAAGGCCAAGGCCAAGGCACGCAGCCACCCGCGGCCAAGGCCAACGCCAAGGCACGTAGCCAGCCCGCGGCCAAGGCCAAGGCACGGGGCCACGCTCGAGCTCCTGTCCTTGCCTCAGGGCGTGGCCCGAGTGTGTGTTGTGTGTGCGTGACAGTGTGCGGCGTACCTTGGTCGCGAGCATGTGCTGCATTTCGAGCAAGGCACGGAGCCAGCCCGCGGACAAGGCCAAGGACAAGGCATGCAGTCGCCCGTGGCCAAGGCGATGGCACGGAGCCAGTCCGCGACCAAGGCCTAGGTACATGGCCAGCCCGCGTGGTTGGGTTTGGTGGGAGTCGGTGGTGGGAGAAAACGGAATCAATTCCGAGCCCCGAAACTCATTTTAGGGCCATTTTACCGGCAGAGAACGGGTGCCCAAACGGGTGGGCCAACTCGTCCGACTCAGGCAAAACCAGAGAAAGAAGTGGAAGGTAGGTGGATCTCAGTTTTTGGTCCAAGAATACGAAGCAACGGTGAGGACCGTGTGCTCACATTTTGGCCAAATGCTCGCCCGCAGGCAAGGCCAAGGAAGGCCGCCACCCCGCGGCCAAGGCCGAGGCACAGGGCCACGCTCGAGCTACCTGTCCTTGCCTCGGGAGCGCAGCCCGAGTGTCTATTGTGTGTGTGTCAGAGTGTGCGACGTGCCTTGACGCGAGCATGTGCTACATTTCGAGCAAGGCACGGAGCCAGCCCGCGGCCAAGGCACGTGGCCACGCCGCGGCCAATGCCAGGGCACGCGGCCGCCCCGTGGCCAAGGCCAAGGCACCCAGGGCCAAGGCCATGGCACCCAGCCAGCCCGCGGACAACGCACCCAGGGCCAAGGCCATGGCACCCAGCTAGCCCACGGCCAAGGCAGGCAGCCAGCCCGCTGCCAAGGCCTCGGCACGCAGCAAGCCGCCGGCCAAGGCCAAGGCACGCAACCACCCCACCTGCGCCAAAGGCCTTGGCGAAGGCACGCAGCCACCCCACGGCCAAGGCACGCAGCCAGCCCGCGGCCAAGGCCATGGCACCCAGCCACCCGCGGCCAAGGTGTAGGTATGCAGCCACCCCGCGCCCAAGGCCAAGGGTGTGTGCTGTAGCTCACGGATCTTGGGCAAATCTCGCGTTTCCGGGGAGGTGCGGGATTTTGGGGTGATGCATTAGATACGTGCAACAGTCAAATGTCGGAAAAGACGGGAGTCGATTCCGAGGTCCGAACATCATTTTACGGCCGATTTACCGAACGTGTGGGGGTGCGAAAAGGGGACGAAACGTGCACGCGAATTCGTCCGGTTGTGGTAGAACGGGGCCGGGCACCTCCACACGGCGTAAGTACTGTTTTCCGCTCAAAGAAATGGTGAAAATAATGCAGGAGGCCCTGCGCCCATTTTTCAGCCCTAAAAGGCCAAAATCCGTGAGCTATAGCACACGGATTGTGGCCAAATTTCGTGTTTCGGGGGCGGCGTGGGATTTTGGGCTGGCATGGTCAGGTTTGGTGGGAGTCGGTGGCCGGAGAAAAAGGAATCCAATTCTGAGCTCCGAAACTCGTTTTACGGCCATTTTATCGGCAGAGAACGGGTGCCCAAACGGGTGCGCCAACTCGTCCAATTCAGGCAAAACCGGAGAAAGAAGTGGAAGATAGGTGTGGATCTCAGTTTTTGGTCCAAGAATACGAAGCAACGGCGAGGACCGTGTGCTCACATTTCGGCCAAATGCTCGCCCGCGGCCACGGCCAAGGCACAGGGCCACGCTCGAGCTCCCTGTCCTTGGCTTGGGGGAGCGGCCCGAGTGTGTGTTGTGTGTGCATGAGAGTGTGCGACGTGCCTTGGTCGCGAGAATGTGCTGCATTTTGATCAAGGCACAGAGCCAGCCCGCGGCCAAGGCCAAGGCACGTGGCCACCCCGCGGCCAAGGCCAAGGCACGTGGCCGCCCTGTGGCCAAGGCCTAGGCACCCAGGGCATTTACCATGGCACCCAGCCAGCCCGCGTCCAAGGCCTAGGCACGCAGCCAGCCCGCAGCCAAGGCCAAGGCACGCAGCCACCCCGCGCCCAAGGCCTAGGTACGCAGCCAACCCGCGCCCAAGGGCAAGACCGTGTGCTGTAGCTCACGGCTCTTGGGCAACTTTCGCGTCTCCGGGGCGGGGCGCGATTTTGGGGTGATGCATTAGGTACGTGCGACAGTCGAACATTGGAAAAGACGTGAGTCGATTCCGAGATCCGAACCTCATTTTACGGCAGATTTACCGGCAGAGAACGGGTCCACTGTGACCAGGCCAGGCATCAGCAACAACTACCAGTGTATCAGGCTATGGCCACCCTTATGCCCAGCGACAAATGGCCATGGCCATGGCACGCAGCCACCCTGGTGGCCAAGGCCAAGGACAGGGGCCACTCGGGCTCCCAAACTCTTGCCCACCGGGGCGCGGACCGAGTGTGTGTTGTGTGTGGTGAGAGTCACGACCTACTTGGTCATGAGCATGTGTTGCATTTCGGAGTAAGGCACGGAGCCACACGCAGTTCAGGCCAGGCCAAGGATAAGGCAAGCAGCACCCGTGGGCCAAGGCCTAGGCACCCAGGGCCAAGGCCATGGGACCAGCCAGCCAGCGGCCACGGCCTAGGAACGCACCAGCCCGCTGCCAAGGCCTAGGCACGCAGCCACCCACGGACAAGGCCAAGGCACGCAGCCACCTACATGACCAAAATACATATGTCATTACGCAGCCAACACCAGCAGCGCCAAGGCCAAGGCCGTGCTGTGCTCACGGATCTTGGCCAATCCTCGTTTCTGTGGCAGTGCGGGATTTTTAGCGGTAATGCATTACATACGTCGGATTGTCAGCGTTGGAAAATGGGCGCAAGGAGTCGAACCGCATTATTTTCGCCATTACTTCGAGCGGGTTAAAGTACTTGCGCCCGGGAAAGGAGCTGCCCTGTTCATCCACAATGTGGTAGAACTGGGCGGGCACTCCTCACCTTTTCGCGAGCCCTAACGCTCGCAACGAAGAAATCAGGCGAATGGAATCAACTGCGCTCTTTCCCTGCGCTTGACAATTTCCTCATCGAAAGGCTGCAAAATCCGTGAGCTATAGCACACGGATTTGCTGCCAAATTTCGCGTTCCGAGCGTGGGATTTTGGGCTGGCGCCCGTCGGGTTTGATGGGAGTCGGGTGGCGGGAGAAAACGGAATCAATTCAAGCTCAAAACTCGTTTTACGACCATCTTACCGGCAGAGAACGGGTGCCCAAACGGGTGGGCCAACTGTCCGATTCAGAGCCAAAACCCGGAGAAAGAAGTGGAAGGTAGGTGTGGATCTCAGTTTTTTGTCCAAGATGAAGACCTGCAGCGAGGACCGTGTACTCACATTTTGGCCAAATGCTCGCCAGCTGGCCAAGCCTGGGCGTGCACTACAGCACACCTCGCGGCCAAGGCCATGAACAGGCCACTAGCTCAGTGTCCTACACTGGGCGGCCTGAGTGTGTGTTGTGTGTGCGTGAGAGTGTGTGATGTGCCTGGTCACGAGCATGCGCTGTACTGAGCAGCGCACGGAGTCAGCCCGTGGCTGCTACGTGGCCACCCCGCGGCCAAGGCCAAGGCGGCATGCATGTCGCCGCGGGCCAAGGCCAAGGCACCCAGCCAGCCCGCGGCTGACTTAAGGCACGCACCACCCCACACCTAATGCCAAGGCTAAGGTCATGGTACCCCAGCCACCCCGCCGACAAAGGTGTAGGCACGCAGCCACCTCAGGCCCAAGGCCAAGTCCGTGCTGTAGCTCACGGGTCTTGGCCAACAAATGCTTGCCCGAGGCCAAGGCCAAGGCACGCAGCCACCCCGCGGGCCATGGCCAAGGCACAGGGCCAAGGCACTAGCCACACTCGAGCCCCAGTCCTTGCCTCGGGCGCGTCCGAGTGTGTGTTGTGTGTGCGTGAGTGTGCGAGACGTGCCTTGGTTGCAGCATGTGCTACATTTCGAGCAAGGCACGGAGCCAGCCCACGGCCAAGGCGAAGGCACGCCAAGTCGCTTCCGCGGCCAAGGCCTAGGCACCCAGGGCCAAGGCCATGGCACCCAGCCAGCCCGCGGCCAAGCCGTAGGGCACGCCGCCAGCCCGCGGACAAGGCAAAGGCACGCAGCCACCCCTACTGCCAAGGCCTATGTACGCAGCATACCAAGACCAGCACAAGGCCAGGAAGTTGTAGTCACGGATCTTGGGCAAATTTCGCTTTCCGGCGAAAAGGGATTTTGGGGTGATGCATTAGATACGTGCAACAGTCAAATGTCGGAGAAGACGGGAGTCAATTCCAGGTCCAACATTGTTTTACGCCCGATTTATCGAACGTACGGGGTGCGGTAAAGGGGACAAAACGCGCCCAAGCCAATTGTTCCAGTCGTGGTAGAACAGGGCCGCACCCCACACGGTGTCCGCACTGTTTTCCGCCGCTCAAAGAAATGGTGAAAATAAAGGGAGGCCCTGCGCCCATTTTTCCGCTGGAAAGGCCAAAATCGTGAGCTATAGCACACGGATTACCGCCAAATTTGTGTTTTGGGGGCGGCATGGGATTTTTGGCTGGCGTGGTCAGGTTTGGTGGAAGTCGGTGGCCGGAGAAAACGGAATCAATTCCGAGCTCCCAAACTTCGTTTTTACGGCCATTTTACCGCAGAGAACGGGTGCCCAAACGGGTGCGCTAATCCGTCCGATTCAGGCAAAACCAGAGAAAGAAGTGGAAGATAGGTGTGATCTCAGTTTTTGGTCCAAGAATACGAAGCAACGGCGAGGACCGTGCTCACATTTTGGCCAAATGCTCGCCCCGCGGCCCTGAGCAAGGCATAGGGCCACGCCGAGCTCCCTCGTCCTTGGCTCGGGAGCGGCCCGAGTGTGTGTGTTGTGTGTGCGTGAGAGTAAAAAGGACGTGCCTTGGTCACGAGAATGTGCTGCACTTTGACCAAGGCACGGAGCTGTTTCTGCAAGCTGGTGTCATGGCAAAGGCATGCAGCCAAGCCAAGGCACGCGGCGCCTGGGTGCCAGGCTGGCACACCTGCCAGCCAGGGCACCCCAGCGCCTAGGCATGCAGCCAGCCTGTGGCCAAGGCCAAGGCAGCCACCCCGCGGCCAGGCCAACCCAACCCACGCCCAAGGCCAAGGCCGTGTGCTGTAGTCACTGATCTTGGCCAACCTCGTCCGCTTCTGGGTGATTTTGGAGTGATGGATTAGACATGTGACAGTCGAGCGTTGGAAAGGCGAGTCAATTCCAGGTCGAACCTCGTTTACGGCCGAAGGAATATGGGGGAGGGTGCGAAAAGTGGGCTAAAAGCCAGCCCGAGGAATTGATGTCTGAATTGTAGTAGAACGGGGCGGCGCCCTCCCGCGCAAGTACTGTTTTCCGCTCAAAGGATTGGCGAAAATGTGCGGAGGCCCTGCGACCATTTTCTGCGAAGGAAAAGGCCAAAATCCGTGAGCTTTATAACTTTACACTGATTATGGCCAAATTTCGCGTTGAGGCGGCATGGGGATTTTGGGCTGGCGTGGTGGGTTTGGTGAGTCGGTGGTGGGAGAAAAGGAACAATTCAGAGCTCAAAACTCGTTTTACAGCCATTTTACCGGAGAGAATGGGTGCCCAAACGGCACCAACTGGAGTCGATTCAGGCCAAACCAGAGAAAGAAGTGGAAGATAGGTGGGATCTCAGTTTTGGTCAGAATACGAAGGAATGGCGAGGACCGTGTGCCACATTTTGGCCAAATGCTCGGCCCGTGTGTGTTGTGTGTGCATGAGAGTGTGCGATCTCGCCTGGTCACGAGCATGTGCTGCATTTCGAACAAGGCACGCAGCCACCCCATGGCCAAGGGAGCAAGGCATGCGGCCGCTGTCGCCACCCAGGCCCAAGGCCAAAGCCATGGGACCCAACCATCCCGCGGCCAAGGACTAGGCAGAGCCAGCCAGCGGTAGGACTCAGGCACGCAGGCCAGCCAGCGGCCAGGCATAGGCACGCGAGCCAGCCAGCGGCCAGGCGAGGCACGCAGCCACCCGCAGCCAAGGCCAAGACTTAAGGCACGCGCAGCCGCCCGCGGCCAAGGCCAAGGCCATTGGCACCCAGCCACCCGCGACCAAGGTGTGTAGTGGTGCCCAGCCACGCAGCCAATTACGTAAGGCCAAGGCCGTTTGCTGTAGCTCCACGGATCTTGGCCAACAAATCTTGCCAGCAAAAGGCAAGGCACCCAAAATCCCGAGTGTGTGTTGTGTGTGCGTAAGAGTGTGCGGCGTGCAGCATGTTGCATTTCGATGGCACGGAGCTGTGCCCACGGCTAAGGCATTGGGAGCAAGGCCAAGGCCAGGAACGCCCCATCCACGCGCATCCACGGCCAAGAGCCTGAGCGTCTATCCGACTTTGTTTGGGCTCAAAAATTTGGAGGTGACGTATTTTATTTGAGTTATCTTACGGCACTGAAAATTTGCCAAACAGCGAAGCTCCGGGCCCCATTTTCGGGCCAAAATGGCAAGACCGTGTCTTTAGCTCATCGGATTGGGCCAATCCGTGTTTCCGGGCGATGCGGATTTTGGGGTTGTGCATTAGATATGTGGGAACAGTCAAGCGTCGGAAAAGACATGTGCTGCATTCCAGCAAGGCACGGAGCCAGCCGCGGCCAGAGCGTGGCCCCCGTGCAAGGCCAAGGCATGTGGTCGCCCCGTGACCAAGGACGGCACCCAGGCCAAGGCCATGGCACCCAGCCAGCCTGCGGCCAAGGCCTAGCACCCAGCCAGCCCGCGGCCAAGACCTGGCACGCAGCCAGCCCGGCCAAGGCCAAGGCACGCAACCACCCCGCGGCCAAGGCCAAGGCCATGGCCTTCATCCACCCCACGGACAAGGCCTAGAGCATCGGCAACCCGCCCAAGGCCAAGGCCGTCTCTCTTCATGCTCCACGGATCTTGGGCAACTTCCACGTTTCAGGGCGGTGTGGGATTTTAGAGGTGATGCATTAGATACGTGCGACAGTGAACATCGGAAATGACGGGAGTCAATTCCAGAAGGTCCGAAACCCGTTTTATGGCCGATTTACACTGAGCGTGCGGTGCGAAAAGGGGATGAAACATGCCCGTGAATTGGTCCGTTGTTCTAGAACTGGGCGGGTGCCTCCTCACGGCGCAAGTACTGTTTTCCGCTCGAAGAAATGGCGAAAATAATGCGGGCCCTGCGCCAATTTTCTGCCGGAAAAGGCAAAAATCCGTGAGCTATAGCACACGGATTGCGCCAAGTTTCGCGTTTCGTGGGCGGCATGGGATTTTGGGCTGGCGTGGTTGGGTTTGGTGGGAGTCGGTGGCGGGAGAAAACGGAATCGAATTCTGAGCTCGAAACTCATTTTACGGCCACTATACCGGCAGAGAAACGGGTGCGCCAACTCGTCCGATTCAGGCCAAACCGGAGAAAGAAGTCGAAGATAGGTGTGGATCTCAGTTTTTGGTACAAGAATATGAAGCAACGGTGACGGGAGAAAATGGAATCGAATTCGAGCTCGAAACTCGTTTTTACGGCCATTTTGCCGGCAGAGAACGGGTGCCCAAACAGGTGAACCAACGGCCAAGCCCTAGGCACGCAGCCAGCCCGCAGCCAAGGCCAAGGCACCTATCCACCCCGCGGCCAAGGCCAAGGCCGTGTTCTGTGGCTCGCGGATCTTGGCCAACTTTTGTGTTTCCGTGGCCGGCGTGGATATTGGGCTGGCGTGGTCGGGTTTGGTGTGAGTCGGTGGTGGGAGAAAACGGAATCCAATTCCGAGCTCCGAAACTTGTTTGACGGCCATTTTACCATCAGCGAACGGGTGGGCCAACTCGTCCGATTCAGGCAAAACCGGAGAAAGAAGTGGAACGTAGGTGTGGTTCTCAGTTTTTGCTCCAAGAATACGAAGCAACGGCGAGGACCGTGTGCTCACATTTTTGCCAAATGCTCGCCCGCGGCCAAGGCTATGGCACCGGGCCACACTCGAGCTCCGTATCCTTGCCTCGGGATAGCAGCCCGAGTGTGTGTTGTGTGTACGTGAGAGTGTGCGACGTGGCTTGGTCGCGAGCATGTGCTGCATTTCGAGCAACGCATGGAGCCAGCCCGCGGCCAAGGCCAAGGCACCCAGCCATCCCGCGGCCAAGGCGTAGGCACGCAGCCAGCCCGTGGCCAAGGCAAAGACACCCAGCCACCCGGCGGCCAAGGTCATGGCACGCAGCCACCCCGCGGCCATGGTCATGGCACCCACCACCCCGCGGCCAAGGCCAAGGCCGTGTGCTATGGCTTGCAGATCTTGGCCAACTTTCGCGTTTCCGGGGCGGTGCAGGATTTTCAGGTGATGCATTAGATACATACGACAGTCGAACGTCGGAAAAGACGGGAGTCGATTCCGAGGTCCGAACCTCATTTAACAGCCGATTTACCGAACGTGCGGGGGTGCGAAAAGGGGACGAAACGTGCCCGCAAATTGGTCCGATTGTGGTAGAACTGGGCCTGGGGCCTCCTCATGGCGCAAGGACTGTTTTCCACTCGAAGAAATGGCGAAAATAATGTGGGAGGCCCAGCGCCCATTTTTCCGCCGGAAAAGCCCAAAATCCATGAGCTATAGCACACGGATTGTGGCCAAATTTCGCGTTTTTGGGGCGGCGTGTATTTTGGGCTGGCGTGGTCGGGTTTGGTGGGAGTCGGTGGCGGGAGCAAACGGAATCGAATTCTGAGCTCCTGAACTCATTTTACGGCCATTTTACCGGCAGTAAACGGGTGCCCAAACGGGTGGGCCAACTCGTCCGATTCAGGCAAAACCGGAGAAAGAAGTGGAAGGTAGGTGTGGATCTCAGTTTTTGGTCCAAGAATACGAAGCAACGGCGAGGACCGTGTGCTCACATTTTGGCCAAATGCTCGCCCGCGGCCAAGGCTATGGCACAGGGCCACGCTTGAGCCGCCTATCCTTGCCTCGGGATCGCAGCCCGAGTGTGTGTTGTGTGTGTGTGAGAGTGTACGACGCGCCTTGGTCGCGAGCATGTGCTGCATTTCGAGCAAGGCACGGAGCCAGCCCGCAGCCAAGGAACGCAGCCACCAAGTGGCCAAGGCCAAGGCACCAAAGGCCAAGGCCATGCGCCCAGCCAGCCCGCGGCCAAGCCCTAGGCACGCAGCCAGCCCGCAGCCAAGGCCAAGGCACCCAGCCACCCCGCGGCCAAGGCCAAGGCCGTTTGCTGTGGCTCGCGGATGTTGGCCAACTTTTACGTTTCCGGGGGCGGCGTGGGATTTTGGGCTGGCGTGGTCGGGTTTGGTGGGAGTCGGTGGCGGGAGAAAACGGAATCCAATTCCGAGCTCCAAAACTCATTTTACGGCCATTTTACCGTCAGCGAACGGGTGCGCCAACTCGTCCGATTCAGGCAAAACCGGAGAAAGAAGTGGAACGTAGGTGTGGATCTCAGTTTTTAGTCCAAGAATACGAAGCAACGGTGAGGACCGTGTGCTCACATTTTAGCCAAATGCTCGCCCGCGGCCAAGGCTATGGCACAGGGCCACACTCGAGCTCCCTATCCTTGCCTCGGGATAGCAGCCCGAGTTTTTGTTGTGTGTGCGTGAGAGTGTGCGACGTGCCTTGGTCGCGAGCATGTGCTGCATTTCGATCAAGGCACGGAGCCAGCCCGCGGCCAAGGCACGCAGCCAACCCCTGGCCAAGGCCAAGGCACTCGTCCACCCCGCGGCCAAGGCCAAGGCCATGCACCCAGCCAGCCCGCGGCCAAGGCCTAGGCACGCAGCCACCCCGTGGCCAAGGCCAAGGCACGCAGCCACCCCAAGGCCAGGGCCTAGGCACGGAGCCACCCCGCGGCCAAGGCCAAGGCCGTGTGCTGTAGATACGTACGACAGTCGAACGTCGGAAATGCATTAGATACGTGCGACAGTCGAACGTCGGAAAAAGGGGAGTCGATTTCGAGGTCCGAACCTCATTTTACGGCCGATTTACCGAGGGTGCGGGGGTGCGAAAAGGGGACGAAACGTGCCTGTAAATTGGTCCGATTATGGTAGAACTGGGCCGGGGGCGTCCTCACGGCGCAGGTATTTTTTTCCGCTCGAAGAAATGGTGAAAATAATGCGGGAGGCCCTGCGCCCATTTTTCCGCCGGAAAAGGCCAAAATCCATGAGCTATAGCACACGGATTGTGCCCAAATTTTGCGTTTTGGGGGCGGCGTGGGATTTTGGGCTGGCGTGGTCAGGTTTGGTCAGAGTTGGTGGTGGGAGAAAACGGAATCCATTTCCGAGCCCCGAAACTGGTTTTACGGCCATTTTACCGGCAGCGAACGGGTGGGCCAACTCGTCCGATTTAGGCAAATCCGGAGAAAGAAGTGGAAGGTAGGTGTGGATCTCAGTTTTTGGTCCAAGAATACGAAGCAACGGCGAGGACTGTGTGCTCACATTTTGCCTACATGCTCACCCGCAGCCAAGGCTATGGCACAGGATCACGCTCGAGCTCCCTATCCTTGCCTCGGGAGCGCAGCCCAAGTGTGTGTTGTGTGTGTGTGAGAGTGTGGGACCTGCCTTGGTCGCGAGCATGTGCTGCATTTCGATCAAGGCACGGAGGCAGCCCGCGGCCAAGGCACGCAGCCACCCCGTGGCCAAGGCCAAGGCACGCGTCCACCCCGCGTCCAAGGCCAAGGCGCCCAAGGCCAAGGCCATGCACCCAGCCAGCCTGCGGCCAAGGCCTATCACGCAGCCAGCCCGCGGCCAAGGCCAAGGCACGCAGCCACCCCAAAGCCAAGGCCTAGGCACGCAGCCACCCCGCGGCCAAGGCCAAGGCCGTGTGCTGTGGCTCGCAGATCTTGGCCAACTTTTACATTTCCGGGGTGGTGCGGCATTTTGGGGTGATGCATTAGATACGAGCGACAGTCGAACGTCGGAAAAGACGGGAGTCGATTCCAAGGTCCGAACCTCATTTTACGGCCGATTTACCGAACGTGCGGGAGTGCGAAAAGGTGACGAAACGTGCCCGCGAATTGGTCCGATTGTGGTAGAACGGGGCCGGGGGCCTCCTAACGGCGTAAATACTGTTTTCCGCTTGAAGAAATGGCGAAAATAATGCTGGAGGCCCTGCGCCCATTTTTCCACCGGAAAAGGTTTAAGAATATGAAGAAACGGCGAGGACCGTGTGCTCACATTTTGGCCAAATGGGATTTTGCACTCATGTGGTCAAGGCCAAGCCACGCAGCCACCCCGTGGCCAAGGAGAAAACAGAATCCATGCTCGAGCTCCCTATCCTTGCCTTTTATCGGGAGTGAGGCCCGGGTGTGTGTTGTATGTGCAAAACCAGAGAAAGTGTGGAAGGTTGGTGCGGGCATGTTATTTGAGCAAGGCACGGAGCCAGCCCGGACCGTGCCAATGCCATGGCCGAATGCAGCCACCCCGTGGCCAAGGCCAAGGCACACGTCCACCCCGCGGCCAAGGCCATGGCACCCAGCCAGCCACGCGGCCAAGGCCTGCCTCGGGAGCCAACCCGCAGCCAGCCCGCGGCCAAGGCGTTGGCATGCAGCCACCCCTTGGCCAAGTCAAGGCATGTGCTGTAGCTCACGGATCTTAGCCAACTTTCGCGTTTCCCGGGCGGTGCAGGATTTTGGGGTGATGCGTTAGATACATGCGACAGTCGAGCGTCGGAAAAGACGGTGGTCGATTCCGAGGTCTGAACCTCGTTTTGGCCGATTTACCTTACGTGCAGGGGTGCCAAAAGGGGATGAAACGTGCCAGCCCGTTGGTCAATTGTGGTAGAACTGGGCGCAGGGCCTCCTTAGGGGCCAAGTACTGTTTTCCAGCCAAGAAATGGCAAAAATAATGCTAGAGGCCCTGCGCCCATTTTCCGTCGGAAAAGGCCAAAATCCGTTAGCTATAGCACACGGATTGCGGCCATATTTCGCGTTTCGGGCGGCGTGGGTTTTGGGCTGGCGTGATCGGGTTTCGTTGGAGTCGGTGGTGGGAGAAACTGCATTTCGAGCAAGGCACGGAGCCAGCCCGCGGCCAAGGTCACGCAGCCACCCCGTTTCACGCCAAGGCCAAGGCACGCGTCCACCCCGCGGTCAAGGCCAAGGCACCCAAGGCCAAGGCAATGCACCCAGCCAGCCCGCGGCCAAGGCCTAGGCACACAGCCAGCCCGCGGCCAAGGCCAAGGCACGCACGCAACCACCCCATGGCCAAGGCCAAGGCCAACGCATGCAGCCAAGGCCTAGGAACGCAGCCACCCCACGGCCAAGGGCAAGGCCGTGTGCTGTAGCTCATGGATCTTGGCCAACTTTCGTGTTTCTGGGGCCTGCGCCCATTTTTCAGCATTAGAAGGCCAAAATCCGTCAGAAAAGCACAGTGGATTCCGAGGTCGAACCTCGTTTTTTACGGCCGATTTACGAGCGTGGGGGTGCGAAAAGGGGACAAATCGTGCCCGGTGGGATTCTGATTGTGGTAGAACTGGGCCGGGGCCTCCTCATGGAACAAGCACTGTTTTCCCATTTCGAAGAAATGGTGAAAATAATGTGGGCGAACTCGTCCGATTCAGGCAAAACCAGAGAAAGAAGTGGAAGGTAGGTGTGGATCTCAGTTTTGGTCCAAGAATACGAAGAAACGGCGAGGACCGTGTGCTTACATTTTGGCCAAATGCTCACCCGCGGCCAAGGCATAGCCACCCAGCCACCCCGCGGCCAAGCCCAAGGCACAGGGTCACACTTGAGCTCCCTATCCTTGCCTAGGGAGCGCGGCCTGAGTGTTTGTTGTGTGTGCGTGAGAGCATGCGACGTGCCTTGGTCGCGAACATGTGCTGCATTTCGAGCAAGGCACGGAGCCAGCCCGCTGCCAAGGCACGCAGCCACCCTGTGGCAAGGGCAAGGCACGCGTCCAACCCATGGACAAGGCCAAGGCACCCAAGCCCGCGCCAAGGCCATGCACCCAGCCCCCCGCGGCCAAGGCCTAGGCTCACAGCCAGCCCGCGGCCAAGCCCAAGGCACGCAGTCACCCCGTGGCCAAGGCCAAGGCCAAGGCCCCAGCCAGCCACCCCAAGGCCAAAGCCTAGGCTCGCAGCCACCCGCGGCCAAGGCCAACGCCGTGTGCTGTAGATCACAGATCTTGGCCTACTTTCGCGTTTCGGGGTGGTGCGGGACTTTGGGGTGATTCATTAGATACGTCGACAGTCGAGCGTCGGAAAAGACGGGAGTGTATTCCGAGGTCCAAACCTCGTTTTACGCCCGTTTTACCGATGGTGCGGGGTGCGAAAAGGGGAGAAATCGTGCCCGCGAATTGGTCCGATTGTGGTAGAACTGGGCCGGGGGCCTCCTCATGGCACAAGCACTGTTTTCCGCTCGAAGAAATGGTGAAAATAATGCGGGACGCCCAGCGCCCATTTTTGCGCCGGAAAAGGCCAAAATCCATGAGCTATAGCACACGAACTGTGGCCAAATTTCGCGTTTTGGGCGGCCTAGGATTTTGGGCTGGTGTGGTAGTGTTTAGTGGGAGTCGGTGGTGGGAGAAAATGGAATCCAATTCAGAGCTCGAAACTCGTTTTACGACCATTTTACCTTCCGCGAACGGGCGCCCAAATGGGTGGGCCAACTCGTCCGATTCAGGCAAAACCAGAGAAAGAAGTGGAAGGTAGGTGTGGATCTCAGTTTTGGTCCAAGGCCAAGCCACGCAGCCACCCTGCGGACAAGGCTAAGGCACAGGGCCACGTTCGAGCTTCCTATCCTTGCCTCGGGAGCGCGGTCCGAGTGTGTGTTGTGTGTGCATGGGAGTGTGCGACGTGCCTTGGTCGCGACCATGTGCTGCATTTCGATCAAGGCACGGAGCCAGCCCGCGGCCAAGGCACGCGTCCACCCCGCGGCCAAGGCCAAGGCAGTGAAGGCCAAGGCCATGCACCCAGCCAGCCCGCGGCCAAGGCCTAGGCACGCAGCCAGCCCGCGGCCAAATCAAAGGCACGCAGCCACCCCGTTGCCAAGGCCAAGTCCAAGGCACGCAGCCACCCCAAGGCCAAGGCCTGGGCACGCAGCCACCCCGCGGCCAAGGCCAAGGCCGTGTGCTGTAGCTCACGGATCTTGGTCAACTTTCGCGTTTCCGGGGCGGTGCGGGATTTTGGGATGATGCATTAGATACGTACAACAGTTGAACGTCAGAAAAGAGGGGAGTCGATTTCGAGGTCCGAACCTCGTTTTACGGCCAATTTACCGAGGGTGCGGGGGTGCGAAAAGGTGACGAAACGTGCAAGTACTGTTTTCCACTCAAAGAAATGTTGAAAATAATGCGGGAGGCCCTGCGCCCATTTTTCCGCCGGAAAAGGCCAAAATCCGCGAGCTATAGCACACGGATTGTGGCCAAATTCGCGTTCGGGGCGGCGTGGGATTTTGGGCTGGCGTGGTCGGGTTTGGTGGGAGTCGGTGGTGGGAGAAAACGGAATCCATTTCCGAGCTCCGAAACTCGTTTCATGGCCATTTGACCAGCAGCGAACGGGTGCGCCAACTCGTCCGATTCAGGCTAATCTGGAGAAAGAAGTGGAAAGTACGTGTGGATCTCAGTTTTTGGTCCAAGAATACGAAGCAACGGCGAGGACTGTGTGCTCACATTTTGGCCAAATGCTCGCCCGCGGCCAAGGCTATGGCACAGGGCCACGCTCGAGCTCCCTATCATTGCCTCGGAATCGCAGCCCGAGTGTGTGTTGTGTGTGCGTGAGAGTGTGCGACGTGCCTTGGTCGCGAGCATGTGCTGCATTTCGAGCATGGCACGGAGCCAGCCCGCGGCCAAGGCACGCAGCCACCCTGTGGCCAAGGCCAAGGCACGCGTCCACCCCGCGTCCAAGGCCTTGGCACCCAGCCAGCCCGCGGCCAAGGCCATTGCACCCAGCCAGCCCGCGGCCAAGGCCATGGCCGTGTGCTCTAGCTCACAGATCTTAGCCAACTTTCGCATTTCCAGGGCGGCGCGGGATTTTCGGGTGATGCATTAGATACGTGAGACAGTCGAACGTCGGAAAAGATGGGAGTCGATTCCGAGGTCTGAACCTCTTTTTACGGCCGATTTACTGAACGTGCAAAGGTGCAAAAAGAGGACGAAACGTTCCCGCGAATTGGTCCGATTGTGGCGGAACTGAGGCCGTGGCCAAATTTCGCGTTTCAGGGGTGGCGCGGGATTTTCAGCTGGCGTGGTCGGGTTTGGTGGGAGTCAGTGGCGGGAGAAACCGGAATCCAATTCCGAGCTCCGAAACTTGTTTTACGGCCATTTTACCGGCAGGGAACGGGTGCCCAAATGGGTGGGCCAACTCGTTGATTCAGGCAAAACCGTAGAAAGAAGAGGAAGGTAGGTGTGGATCTCAGTTTTTGGTCCAAGAATACGAAGCAACGGCGAGGACCGTGTGCTCACATTTTGGCCAAATGCTCACCCGCAGCCAAGGCTATGGCACAGGACCACCCCCGAGCTCCATATCCTTGCCTTGGGATCACAGCCCGAGTGTGTGTTGTGTGTGCGTGAGAGTGTGCGACGTGCCTTGGTCGCGCGCATGTGCTGCATTTTGAGCAAGGCACAGGGCCAGCCCGCGGCCAAGGCACGCAGCCACCGCGTGGCCAAGGCCAAGGCACGCGTCCACCCCGCGGCCAAGGCCTAGGCACCCAGCCAGCCCGCGGTCAAGGCCTAGGCACGCAGCCAGCACGCGGCCAAGGCCAAGGCACCCAGCCACGCCGCGGCCAAGGCCATGGCACCCAGCCACCCCGTGGCCAAGGCCAAGGCCATGTGCTGTAGCTCGCGGATCTTGGCCAACTTTCGCGTTTCCGGGGAGGTGCGGGATTTTTGGGTGATGCATTAGATACGTGCGACAGTCGAACGTCGGAAAAGACGGCAGTCGATTCTGTGGTCCGAACCTCGTTTTACGGCCGATTTACCGAACGTGCGGGGTGCGAAACGGGGACGAAACGTGCCTGCGAATTGGTCCGATTCTGGTAGAACTGGGCCGGCGGCCTCCTCACGGCGCAAGTACTATTTTCTGCTCGAAGACATGGCGAATGGGTGCCCAAACGGGTGGGCCAACTCGTCCGATTCAGGCAAAACCAGAGAAAGAAGTGGAAGGTAGGTGTGGATCTCAGTTTTTGGTCCAAGAATACGAAGAAACGGAGACGACCGTGTGCTCACATTTTGGCCAAATGCTCGCCCGCGGCCAAGGCCAAGCCACGCAGCCACCCCGCGGCCAAGGCCAAGGCACGGGCCACGCTCGAGCTCCCTATCCTTGCCTTGGGAGCGCGGCCCGAGTGTGTGTTGTGTGTGCGTGAGAGTGTGTGACGTGCCTTGGTCGCGAGCATGTGCTGCATTTCGAGCAAGGCAAGTTGCCAGCCCGCGTCCAAGGCATGCGTCCACCCCCGGCCAAGGCCAAGGCCGCCAAGTCAAGGCGATGCACCCAGCCAGCCCGCGGCAAAGCCCTAGGCACTCAGCAAGCCCACGGCCAAGGCCAAGGCACGCGGCCACCCCGTGGCCAAGACACGCAGCCACCCCAAGGCCAAGGCCTAGCCACACAGCCACCCGCGGCCAAGGCCAAGGCACGCAGCCACCCCATGGCCAAGGCCTAGGCACGCAGCCACCCCATGGCCAAGGCCTAGGCACGCAGCCACCCCGCGGCCAAGGCCAAGGCCGTGTGCTGTAGCTCACGGATCTTGGCCAACTTTCGCGTTTCCAGGGTGGTGCGGGGTTTTGGGGTGATGCATTAGATACGTGCGACAGTCGAACGTAGTAAAAGACGGTAGTCGATTTTGAGGTCCGAACCTCGTTTTATGGCCGATTTACCAAACGCGTAGGGGTGCGAAAAGGGGACAAAACGTGCCCACGAATTGGTACGATTGTGGTAGAACTGGGCCGGGGGCCTCCTCACGGGGCAAGTACTGTTTTTCACTCGAAGAAATGGCGAAAATAGTGCGGGAGGCCCTGCGCCCATTTTTCCGCCAGAAAAGGCCAAAATCCGTGAGGTATAGCACACAGATTGTGGCCAAATTTCGCATTTCGTGGGCGGCACGGCATCTTTGGCTGGCGTGATCGGGTTTGGTGGGATTCGGTGGCTGGAGAAAATGGAATCCAATTCCGAGCTCCAAAACTCGTTTTACGGCCATTTTACCGGCAGCAAACGGGCGGGCCAACTCGTCCGAATCAGGCAAAACCAGAGAAGGAAGTGGAAGGTAGGTGTCGATCTCAGTTTTGGTCCAAGAATACGAAGCAACGGCGAGGACCGTGTGCTCACATTTTGGCCAAATGCTCGCCCGCGGCCAAGTCTATGGCACAGGGCCACGCTCGAGCTCCCCATCCTTGCCTCGGGATCGCAGCCCGAGTGTGTGTTGTGTGTACGTGAGAGTGTGCGACGTGCCTTGGTCGGGAGTATGTTCTGCATTTCGAGCAAGGCACGGAGGCGGCCCGCGGCCAAGGCACGCAGCCACCCCGTGGCCAAGGCCAAGGCACGCGTCCACCCCGCCGCCAAGGCCAAGGCCATGGCACCCAGCCAGCCCGCGGCCAAGGCCTAGGCACGCAGCCAGCCCACGGCCAAGGCCAAGGCACCCAGCCACCCCGCTGCCAAGGCCATGGCACCCAACCACCCCGCGCCAAGGCCAAGGCCAAGGCCGTGTGCTGTGGCTCGCGGATTTTGGCCAACTTTCGCGTTTCCGGGCGGTGCGGGATTTTCGGTGATGCATTAGATACGTCGCGACAGTCGAACGCGTCGGAAAAGAGGGGAGTCGATTCTGAGGTCCGAAAATCGTTTTACGGCCGATTTACGAACGCGTGCAGGGTGCGAAAATGGGACGAAACGTGCCCGCGAATTGGTCCGATTGTGGTAGAACTGGCCAGGGGTCCTCCTCATGGCGCAAGTACTGTTTTCTGCTCGAAGAAATGGCGAAAATAATGCAGGAGGTCCTGCGCCCATTTTTCCGCCGGAAAAGGCCAAAATTCGTGAGCTAGCACACGGATTTTGCCCAAATTTCGCGTTTCGGAGGCGGCGTGGGATTTTGGGCTGGCATGGTCGGGTTTGGTGGGAGTCGGTGGCGGGATAAAATGGAATCCAATTCTGAGCTCTGAAACTCGTTTTACGGCCGTTTTACCAGCAGCGAACGGCTGCCCAAACGGGTGTATTCAGGCAAAACCGGAGAAAGAAGTGGAATGTAGGTGTGTGTTGTGTGTGGCTGAGAGTGTGCAACGTGCCGCGGGCTGGCTGCGTGCCAAGGCCTTGGCCGCTGGCTGGCTGCGTGCCTAGGCCTTGGCCATAGGCTGGCTGCGTGGCTAGGCCTTGGCCGCAGGCTGGCTGGGTGCCATGGCCTTGCCCACGGGCTGGCTGGGTGCCATGGCCTTGGCCGCGGGGTAGACGCGTGCCTTGGCCTTGGCCACGGTGTGGCTGCGTGCCTTGGCCTTGGCCTTGGCCGCGGGCTGGCTCCGTGCCTTGCTCGAAATGCAGCACATGCTCGCGACCAAGGCAGATCGCACACTCTCATGCACACACAACACACACTCAGGCCGCGCTCCCGAGGCAAGGATAGGGAGCTCGAGCGTGGCCCTGTGCCTTGGCTTTGGCCGTGGGGTGGCTACGTGGCTTGGCCTTGGCCACGGGGTGCCTCCGTTTTCTCCTGCCACTGACTCCCACCAAACCCGACCACGCCAGCCAAAAATCCCACCCGACCACGCCAGTTCTACCACAATCGGACCAATTTGCGGGCAAGTTTCGTCCCCTTTTCGCACCCCTGTACGTTCGGTAAATCGGCCGTAAACTTAGGTTCGGACGTTGGAATCGACTCCCGTCTTTTCCGACGTTCGACTGTCGCACGTATCTAATGCATCACCCCAAAATCCCGCACCGCCCCGGAAACGCGAAAGTTGGCCAAGATCCGTGAGCTACAGCACACGGCCTTGGCCTTGGCCGCGGGGTGGCTGCGTACCATGCCCTTGGCCTTGGGGTGGCTGCGTGCCTTGGCCACGGGGTGGCGGCATGCCTTGGCCTTGGCCGTGGGCTGGCTGGGTGCATGGCCTTGGCCTTGGCCGCGGGCTGGCTGGGTGCATGGCCTTGGCCTTGGCCGCGGGGTGGACGTGTGCCTTGGCGTTGGCCACGGGTGGCTGCGTGGCTTGTCCTTGGCCGCGGGCGAGCATTTGGCCAAAATGTGTGCAAACGGTCCTCGCCGTTTCTTCGTATTCTTGGACCAAAAACTGAGATCCACACCTACCTTCCACTTCTTTCTCCGGTTTTGCCTGAATCGGACGAGTTGGCCCACCCGTTTGGGCACCCGTTCGCTGCCGGTAAAATGGCGGTAAAACGAGTTTCGGAGCTCAGAATTGGATTCCGTTTTATCCCGCCACCGACTCCCACCAAACCCGACCACGCCAGCCGAAAATCCCACGCCGCCTCCGAAACGCGAAATTTGGACACAATCCGTGATTTTGGAATTTTCCGGCGGCAAAATGGGAGCAGGGCCTCCCGCATTATTTTCGCCATTTCTTCAAGTGGAAAACAGTACTTGCGCCGTGAGGAGACCCCAGGCCCAGTTCTACCACAATCGGACAAATTCGCAGGCACGTTTCGTCCCCCTTTCGCACCCCCGCACGTTCGGTAAATCAGGCGTAAAACGAGGTTCGAACCTCGGAATCGACTCCCGTCTTTACCGACGTTCGACTGTCACACGTATCTAATGCATCATCCCAAAATCCCGCACCGCCCCAGAAATGCGAAAGTTGGCCAAGATCCGTGAGCTACAGCACACGGCCTTGGCCTTGGCCGCGGGGTGGCTGCGTGCCTTGGCCGCAGGCTGGCTCCGTGCCTTGCTCGAAATGCAGCACATGCTTGCGACCAAGCCACGTCGCACACTCTCACGCACACACAACACACACTCGGGCCGCGCTCCCAAGGCAAGGATAGGGAGCTCGAGCGTGGCCCTGTGCCTTGGCCTTGGCCGTAGGGTGGCTGCGTGGGTTGGCCTTGGCGGCGGGTGAGCATTTGGCCAAAATTTGAGCACACGATCCTCGCCGTTTCTTCGTATTCTTGGACCAAAAATTGAGATCCACACCTACCTTCCACTTCTTTCTCTGGTTTGCCTGAATCGGACGAGTTGGCCACCTGTTCGCTGCCGATAAAATGGCCGTAAAATGAGTTTCGGAGCTCAGAATTGGATTCCGCTTTCTCCCGCCACCGACTCCCACCAAACCCGACCACGCCAGCCCAACATCCCACACCGCCACCGAAACGCGAAATTTGGCCACAATCCGTGTGCTATAGCTCACGGATTTTGGCCTTTTCCGGTGGAAAAATGGGCGCAGGGCCTCCCGCATTATTTTCGCCATTTCTTCGAGAGTGTGCGACGTGCCTTGGTCGCGAGCATGTGCTGCATTTCAAGCAAGGCACGGAGCCAGCCCGCGGCCAAGGCACGCAGCCACCCCGTGGCCAAGGTCAAGGCACGCGTCCACCCCGCGGCCAAGGCCAAGGCACCCAAAGCCAAGGCCATGCACCCAGCCAGCCCGCGGCCAAGGCCTAGGCACGCAGCTAGCCCGCAGAAAAGGCCAAGGCACCCAGCCACCCCGCAGCCAAGGCATTAGATACGTGGGACAGTCGAACGTCGGAAAAGAGCGGAATCGATTTCGAGGTCCGAACCTCGTTTTACGGCCGATTTACCGAGGGTGCGGGGGTGCGAAAAGGGGATAAAACGTGCCCGCGAATTGGTCCGATAGTGGTAGAACTGGGCCGGGGGCAAGTACTGTTTTCCACTCGAAGAAATGGAAAAAATAATACGTGAGGCCCTGCGCTTATTTTTCCACCGGAAAAGTCCAAAATCCGTGAGCTATAGCACACGGATTGTGGCCAAATTTCGCGTTTCGGGGGCGGCGTGGGAGTTTGGGCTGGCGTGGTTGGGTTTGGTAGGAGTCAGTGGTGTGGGAAAACGGAATCCAATTCCGGGCTCTTAAACTCGTTTTACGGCCATTTTTCCGGCAGCGAACGGGTGCCCAAACGGGTGGGCCAACTTGTCCGATTCAGGAAAAACCGGAGAAAGAAGTGGAAGGTAGGTGTGGATCTCAGTTTTTTGTCCAAGAATACGAAGAAACGGCGAGGACCGTGTGCTCACATTTTGGCCAAATGCTCGCCCGCAGCCCAGGCTATGGCACAGGGCCACGCTCGAGCTCCCTATCCTTGCCTCGGGATTGCAGCCCAAGCGTGTGTTGTGTGTGCGTGAGAGTGTGCGACGTGCCTTGGTCGCGAGCATGTGCTGCATTTCGAGCAAGGCACGGAGCCAACCCGCGGCCAAGGAACGCAGCCACCCCGTGGCCAAGGCCAAGGCACGCGTCCACCCCGCGGCCAAGGCCAAGGCACCGAAGGCCCAGGCCATGGCACCCAGCCAGCCCGCGGCCAAGGCCTTGGCACGCAGCCGCCCAGAGGCCAAGGCCAAGGCCATGGAACCCAGCCACCCCGCGGCCAAGCCATAGCCGCGCAGCCACCCCGCGGCCAAGGCCTAGGCACGCAGCCGCCCCACGGCCAAGGCCAAGGCCGTGTGCTGTAGCTCACGGATCTTGGCCAACTTTTGCGTTTCCGGGGCGGTGCGGGATTTTGGGGTGATGCATTAGATACGTGGGACAGTCGAATGTCGGAAAAGAGCGGAGTCGATTTCGAGGTCCGAACCTTGTTTTACGGCCGATTTACCGAGGGTGCGGGGATGCGAACAGGGGACGAAACGTGCCCGCGAATTGGTCCGATTGTGGTAGAATTGGGCCGGGGGCCTCCTCACTGTGCAAGTACTGTTTTCCGCTCGAAGAAATGGCAAAAATAATGTGGGAGGCCCTGCGCTTATTTTTCTGCCGGAAAAGGCCAAAATCCGTGAGCTATAGCACACGGATTGTCTCCAAATTTCGCGTTTCGGGGGGGCATGGGATTTTGGGCTGGCGTGGTCGGGTTTCATGGGAGTCGGTGGTGGGAGAAAACAGAATCCAATTCCGAGCACCGAAACTCGTTTTACGGCCATTTTACCGGCAACAAACGGGTGGGCCAACTCGTCCGATTCAGGCAAAACCGGAGAAAGAAGTGGAAGGTAGGTGTGAAGTGGAAGGTGGGTGTGGATCACAGTTTTTGGTCCAAGAATATGAAGCAACGGCGACGACCATGTGCTCACATTTTGGCCAAATGCTCGCCCGCGGCCAAGGCCAAGCCACGCAGCCACCCCGCAGCCAAGGCCAAGGCACAGGGCCACGCTCGAGCTCCCTATCCTTGCCTCGGGAGCGCGGCCCGAGTATGTGTTGTGTGTGTGTGAGAGTGTGCGACGTGCCTTGGTCGCGAGCATGTGCTACATTTCAAGCAAGGCACGGAGGCAGCCCGCGGCGAAGGCACGCAGCCACCCCGTGGCCAAGGTCAAGGCACGCGTCCACCCCGCGGCCAAGGCCAAGTCACCCAAGGCCAAGGCCATGCACCCAGCCAGCCCGCGGCCAAGGCCTAGGCACGCAGCTAGCCCGTGGAAAAGGCCAAGGCACCCGGCCACCCCGTGGCCAAGGCATTAGATACGTGGGACAGTCGAACGTCGGAAAAGAGCGGAGACGATTTCGAGGTCCGAACATCGTTTTACGGCCGATTTACCGAGGCTGCGGGGGTGCGAAAATGGGTCAAAATGTGCCCGCGAATTGGTCCGATTGTGGTACAACTGGGCCGGGAGCCTCCTCACGGCGTAAGTACTGTTTTCTACTTGAAGAAATGGCGAAAATAATGGGCGAGGCCCTGCGCTTATTTTTCCGCCGGAAAGGTCCAAAATCCGTGAGCTATAGCACACAATGGTGGCCAAATTTTGCGTTTTGGGGGCGGCGTGGGATTTTGGGCTGGCGTGGTCGGGTTTGGTAGGAGTCAATGGCGGGCGAAAACAGAATTCAATTCCGGGCTCCGAAACTCGTTTTACGGCCATTTTACCGGCAGCGAACGGGTGCCCAAACGGGTGGGCCAACTTGTCCGATTCAGGGAAAACCGGAGAAAGAAGTGGAAGGTAGGTGTGGATCTCAGTTTTTGGTCCAAAAATACGAAGAAACGGCGAGGACCGTGCACTCACATTTTGGCCAAATGCTCACCTGCGGCCAAAGCCAAGCCACGCAGGGGACGAAAAATGACCGCGAATTGGTCCGATTGTGGTAGAATTGGGCCGGGGGCCTCCTCACGGTGCAAGTATTGTTTTCCGCTCGAAGAAATGGCAAAAATAATGCGGGAGGCCCTGCGCTTATTTTTCCGCCGGAAAAGGCCAAAATCCGTGAGCTGTAGCACAGGGATTGTGTCCAAATTTCGCGTTTCGGGGGTGGCGTGGGATTTTGGGCAGCAAACGGGTGGGCCAACTCGTCCGATTCAGGCAAAACCGGAGAATGAAGTGGAAGGTAGGTGTGGATCTCAGTTTTTTTTTCCAAGAATACGAAGAAACGACGAGGACCGTGTGCTCACATTTTGGCCAAATGCTCGCCTGCGGCCAAAGCCAAGCCACGCAGCCACCCCGCGGCCAAGGCTAAGGCACAGGGCCGCGCTCGAGCTCCCTATCCTTGCATCGGGAGCACGGCCCGAGTGTGCGTTGTGTGTGCGTGAGAGTGTGCGACCTTCCTTGGTCGCGAGCATGTGCTGCATTTCCAGCAAGGCACGGAGCCAACCCGCTGCCAAGGCCAAGGCTAGGGCACGCAGCCACCCCGTGGCCAAGGCCAAGGCACGCGTCCACCCCTTGGCCAAGGCCATGACACCCAGCCAGCCTGCGGCCAAGGCCATGGCACCCAGCCAGCCAGCCGCGGCGAAGGCCGTGGCACCCAGCCACCCGCGGCCAAGGCCCAGGCACGTAGCCAGCCCGCGGCCAATGCCCAGGCACGCAGCCAGCCCGCGGCCAACGCCTAGGCACGCTGCCAACACGCGGCCAAGGCCTTGGCACCCGCCACCCCAAGGCCGTGTGCTGTAGCTCATGGATCTTGGCTAACTTTCACGTTTCCGGGTCTGTGCGGGATTTTGCGGTGATGCATTAGATACGTGCGACAGTCGAACGTTGGAAAAGACGGGAGTCGACTGCGAGGTCTGACCTCGTTTTACGGCCGATTTACCGAGGGTGCGGGGGTGCGAAAAGGGGACGAAACGTGCTCGCGAATTGGTCCGATTGCGGTAGAACTGGGCCGGGGTTCTCCTCACGGCGCAAGTACTGTTTTCCGCCCGAAGTAATGGTGAAAATAATGCGGGAGGCCCTGCGTCCATTGTTCCGCCGGAAAAGGCCAAAATCCGTGAGCTATAGCACACGGATTGTGGCTAAATTTCGCGTTTCGGGGGCTGCGTGGGATTTTGGGCTGGCGTGGTCGGATTTGGTGGGAGTCGGTGGCGGGAGAAAACGGAATCAAATTCAGAGCTCCGAAACACGTTTTACAGCCATTTTAGCGGCAGCAAACGGGTGCCCAAACGGGTGGGCCAACTCGTCCGATTCAGGAAAAACCAGAGAAAGAAGTGGAAGGTAGATGTGGATCTCAGCTTTCAGTCCCAGAATACGAAGAAACGGCGAGGACCGTGTGCTCACATTTAGCCCAAATGCTCGCCCGCGGCCAAGGCCAACCCACGCAGCCAGCCCGCGGCCAAGGCCAAGGCACAGGGCACACAGCCACCTCGTGGCCAAGGCCAAGGCAGGCGTCCACCCCGCGGCCAAGGCCATGGCACGCAGCCAGCCCGCAGCCAAGGCCATGGCTCCCAGCCATCCTGCGGCCAAGGCCTAGGCACGCAGCCAGCCTGTGGCCAAGGCCGTGGCACGCAGCCACCCCGAGGGCAAGGCCAAGGCCATGGCACCCAGCCCGCGGCCAAGGTCTAGGAACGCAACCACCCCACGGCCAAGGCCTAGGCATGCAGCCACCCCACGGCCAAGGCCAAGGCCGTGTGCTGTAGCTCACGGATCTTGGCCAACTTTCGCGTTTCCGGGGCGGTTCGGGATTTTGGGGTGATGCATTAGATACGTGGGACAGTCGAAGGTCGGAAAACAGCGGAGTCGATTTTGAGGTCCGAACCTCGTTTTACGGCCGATTTACCGAGGCTGCGGGGGTGCGAAAAGGGGACGAAACGTGCCCGCGAATTGACCCGATTGTGGTAGAAATGGGTCGGGTGCCTCCTCACGGCGCAAGTACTGTTTTTCGCTCGAAGAATACGAAGAAACGGATGCGGGAGGCGCTGCGCTCATTTTTCCACGGAAAAGGCCAAAATCAGTGAGCTATAGCACACGGATTGTGGCCAAATTTCGCGTTCGGGGCGGCATGGGATTTTGGGCTAGAGTGTTTGGGTTTGGTGGGAGTCGGTGGCGGGAGAAAACGGAATCCAATTCCGAGCTCAAACTCATTTTACGGCCAATTTACCGGCAGTGAACCGGTGGGCCAACTCGTCGGATTCAGGCAAAACCAGAGAGAAGTGGAAGGTAGGTGTGGATCTCAGTTTTTGGTCCAAGAATACGAAGCAACGGCGAGGACTGTGTGGTAACGGTTTGGCCATGGCTCTGTCGAGGGCCACGCTCGAACTCCCTATCCTTGCCTTGGGATTGCAGCCCGATTTTGCGTTGTGTGTGCGTGAGAGTGTGCGACGTGCCTTGGTCGCGAGTATGTGCTGCATTTCGAGCAAGGCACGCAGCCACCCCATGGCCAAGGCCAAGGCACGCGTCCACCTCGCGGCTAAGGCCAAGGCCATGGCACCCAGCCAGCCCGCGGCCAAGGCCTAGGCACGCAGCCAGCCCGCGGCCATGGCCAAGTCACCCAGCCACCCCGTGGCCAAGGCCTAGGCACGCAGCCACCCCTCGGGAAAGGCCAAGGCCGTGTGCTGTAGCTCACAGATCTTGGGCTGTAGCTCACGGATCTTGGTCTGGCATGGTCGGGTTTGGTGGGAGTCGGTTGCGGGAGAAAACGAAATCCACCTGAGCTCCGGCTCGTTTTACGGCCATTTTACCGGCAGCGAATGGGTGCCCAAATGGGTGGCCAACTCGTCCGATTCAGGCACAACCGGAGAAAGAAGTGAAACGTAGGTGTGGATCTCAGTTTTTGGTCCAAGAATATGAAGAAACGGCGAGGACCGTGTTCTCACATTTTGGCCAAATGCTTGCCCGCGGCCAAGGCCAAGCCACGCAGCCACCCCGCGGCCAAGGCCAAGGCACACGTCCACGCTCGAGGTCCCAATCCTTGCCTCGGGAGTGTGGCCTGAGTGCGTGTTGTTTGTGCATGAGAGTGTACAACGCGCCTTGGTCGCGAGCATATGCTGCATTTCGAGCATGGCACGGAGCCAGCCCGCGGCCAAAGCACGCAGCCACCCCGTGGCCAAGGCCAAGGCACGCGTCCACCCCGCGGCCAAGGCCAAGGCCATGCACCCAGCCAGCCCGCGGCCAAGGCCTAGGCATTAGGCCACCCCGTGGCCAAGGCCAAGGCCAAGGCAAGCAGCCACCCCACGGCCAAGGCCTAGGCACGCAGCCACCCCGTGGCCAAGGCCAAGGCCGTGTGCTGTAGCTCTGAGATCTTGCCCAACTTTCGCGTTTCCGGGGCGGTGCAGGATTTTGGGGTGATGCATTAGATACATGCGATAGTCGAACGTCGGAAAGACAGGAGTTGATTCCGAGGTCCGAACCTCGTTTTACGGCCGATTTTACAGGCAGCGAACGGGTGGGCCAACTCGTCTGATTCAGGCAAAACCGGAGAAAGAAGTGGAAGGTAGGTGTGGATCCCAGTTTTTGGTCCAAGAATACGAAGCAACGGCGAGGACCATCTGCTAACATTTTGGCCAAGGCTATGGCACAGGGCCACGCTCGAGCTCCCTATCCTTGCCTCGGGATCGCAGCCCGAGTGTGTGTTCTGTGTGCGTGAGAGTGTGCGACGTGCCTTGGTCGCGAGCATGTGCTGCATTTCAAGCAAGGCACGGAGCCAGCCTGCGGCCAAGGCACGCAGCCACCCCGTGGCCAAGGCCAAGGCACCCAGCCACCCCGCAGCCAAGGCCATGGCACCCAGCCACCCCTTGGCCAAGGCCAAGGCCGTGTGCTGTGGCTCGCGGATGTTGGCCAACTTTCGTGTTTCCGGGGCGGTGCGGGATTTTCGGGTGATGCATTAGATACGCATTTACAGTCAAACATCGGAAAAGAGGGGAGTCGATTTCGAGGTCCGAACCTTGTTTTACGGCCAATTTACCGAACTTGCGGGGGTGCGAAAAGGGGACGAAACGTGCCCGCGAATTGGTCCGATTGTGGTGGAACTGCTCCGGGGGCCTCCTGACGGCACAAGTGAAGAAATGCGCGTGCCTTAATGCGGGAGGCCCTGCCCATTTTCCCGCGAAAGGCTCCATGAGCTATATGCACACATGATCGTGGCTAAATTTCGCATTCGGGGCGCGTGGGATTTTGGGCTGGCGTGGTCGGGTTTGGTGGGAGTCGATGGCGGGAGAAAACGAATCAATTCGGGCTTGAAACTCTTTTTCCGGCCATTTTACGGGCTGCGGGCGGGTGCCCAAAATGTGAGCACGGTCATCCGATTCAGTTTCAAATTCTTGGACAAAAAACTGGAAGGTAGGTGTGGATCTCAGTTTTGGTTTTTCCTGAATCGGACAAGTTGGCCCACCCGTTTGGGCACCGTTCGCTGCGGAAAAATGGCCGTAAAATGCTCGAGCCGGGCCAAGGCCAAGCCCACACCACCCTCCTACCAAACCCAACCACGCCAGCCCAAACTCCCACGCTGCGCCCCGAAGGCCTTGGCCACAATCCGTGTGCTATAGCTCACGGATTTTGGCCTTTGTCGGCCTGGAAAAATAAGCGCATGGGCCTCACGGGTTATTTTTTCCATTTCTTGGTGGAAAACAGTACTTCCGTGCCCAGTTCTACCACTATGCGGACCAATTTGAGGCAGGCACGTTTTATCCCCTCTCACCCCGCACCCAACACACACTCGGCCGTAAAAACGAGGTTCAAGGACCTCGGGATTCCGCTCTTTTCCGCGTTCGACTGTCCCGTATCTAATGCCTTGGCTGCGGGGTGGCTGGGTGCCTTGGCCTTTTCTGCGGGCTAGCTGCGTGCCTAGGCCTTGGCCGTGGCTGGGTGCATGGCCTTGGACCAAAAACTGCCTTGGCCTTGGCCTTCCACTTCTGGACGCGTGCCTTGACCTTGAACGGGTGGCTGCGTGCCTTGGCCGGGCTGGCTCCGTGCCTTGCTTGAAATGCAGCACATGCTCGCGACCAAGGCACGTCGCACTCTCGAAGAAATGGCGAAAATAATGCGGGAGGCCCTGCTGCCCGGACCAATTTTCCCCGGAAAAGGCCAAAATCCGTGAGCTATAGCACAGGTTCGGACCTCTAAATGGCCAAATTTCCCTCTTTTCGGTGGCGGTGTGGGATGTTGGGCTGGCGTGGTCTAATGTTTGGTGGGAATCCCACACGGGAGCCTGAAAAGTTGGCCAAGATCAATTCTGAGCTCGAAACTCATTTCTTGGCCATTTTATCGGCTTGGGTGGCTGGGTGGCCTTGGCCTTTCTCGTCCGATTCAGGCAAACCAAACCTTGAAAGAAGTGGAAGGTAGGTGTGGATCTCAATTTTTGGTCCAAGAATGGCTCCGTTTGTGCTCAAATTTTGGCCAAATGCTCACCCGCTCGCACACCAAACCACGCAGCCACCCTCACGGCCAAGGCCAAGGCACGGATAGGCCACGCTGGCTCCTATCCTTGCCTTGGGGGAGCTCCCGAGTGTGTGTTGTGTGTGCGTGAGAGTGTGCGGCGTGGCTTGGTCGCAAAACATGTGCTGCATTTCGAGCAAGGCACGGAGCCAGCCTGCGGCCAAGGCACGCAGCCACCCCGGCCAAGGCCAAGGCCGTGTTCTTGGACTCAAAAATCTTGGCCAACTCCTTCACTTCTGGGGCGGTCGCGGGATTTTGGGATGATGCATTAGATGCGTGTGAAATGGCGTCGGTAAAGGCGAGTTTCGATTCGAGGATTCCCTTTTTCGCCTGATTTACTCAGCGTGCGGGGGTGCGAAAATCCACGGGACAAAAAGCGTGCCTGCAATTTGTCCGATTGTGGTAGAACTGGGCCTGGGGTCTCCTCACGGAAAAATGGGCGCAGGGCCTCCTGCATTTTTTCCACTTGAAGAAATGGCGAAAATAATGCGGGAGGCCCTGCTCCCATTTTGCCGGAAAATTCAAAATCCGGAGCTTGTGTTGTTTGTCCCCCTTTTGCACCCACGCGTTTCGGAAAATCGGCGTGGGATTTTCGGCTTGCGTGGTCGGGTTTGGTGGGAGTCGGTGGCGGGATAAATGCGGAATCAATTCTGAGCTCGAAACTCGTTTTACCGCCATTTTACCGGCCACAGCGACGGGTGCCCAAGCGGGTTGCTGGCCAACTCGTCCTTCAGGCAAAACCGGAGAAAGAAGTGGAAGGTAGGTGTGGATCTCAGTTTTGGTCCAAGAATACGAAGAAACGGCGAGGACCGTTTGCACACATTTTGGCCAAATGCTGCCCGCGGCCAAGGACAAGCCACGTGCCTTGCCCGTGCAGCCAAGGCAAGGCATCCACCCACTCCAAGGCCAAGGCCATGCACCCAGGCCGCCCGAGGCCAAGGCCATAGGCCATGCGTGACCCAGCCAGCCCACGGCCAAGGCCAAGGCATTTGCCGCCACCCCGTGGCACATGGTTCACGCGCCACCCCAAGGCCAAGGGCATGGATCCACCTACCACCCACTTCTTTCTCGGTTTTGCCAAGGCCAAGGCCGTGTGCTGTAGCTCACGGATCTTGGCCAAAAATTCGCGTTTCGGGGGCGGTCTCGGGATTTTGGGTGATGCATTAGATCGTCGCGACAGTCGAGCGTCGGAAAAGGCGAGTCGATTCCAACGTCGAACCTAAGTTCCGACCGATTTACGAGCGTAAAGTGCGAAAAGGGGTGAAATCCCCGCATAAATTGGCCCCGATTATTTTCACCATTTCATTTCGGGTGGGATTTTTGGCTGGCGTGGTCGGGTTTGGTGGGAGTCAGTGGCCAGGAGAAACGGAGGCACCCCGTGGCCAAGGCCAAGCCACGTAGCCACCCTCGGCCAAAATCCAAGGCACGAGGGCCACGCTCGAGCTCCTATCCTTGCCTCGTTCCACTCTGGCCCATCTAATGTGTGTTGTGTGTGCATGAGAGTGTGCGATCTGCCTTGATCCGCGAGCATGTGCTGCATTTCGAGCAAGGCACGGAGCCAGCCCGCGGCCAAGGCCAAGGCCAAGGCACGCAGCCACACCGTGGCTCAAGGCTTGAAATGCAGCGTCTCGCGACCAAGGCCATGGCACACTCTCAGCCAGCCCGTGGGCAAGGCCATGGGACTCGAGCGCCAGCCTGCGGCCAAGGCCTAGCCACGACCAGCCTATGGCCAAGGCCTGGCACGCAGCCAGCCAGCGGGCAAAATGCCTTGCACACGCTGCAGCCAGCCAGACGGCACGTTGCACCTCTCAGCCACACACAACACACACCTACATTCCACTTCTTTCTCGGTTTGCCTGAATACACCCGTTTGGGCACCGTTCGCTGCTGTGTAAAATGCGGCCGTAAAAGCGAGTTTGGGAGCTCAGTTGGATTCCATTTTATCCCGCCACCGACTCCCACCAAACCCGACCATGCCAGCCCAAAATCCCCGCCTCCGAAACGAAATTTGGGCAAAATCCGTGTGCTAGCTCACGAATTTTGGCCTTTTCCGGCGGAAAAATGGGCGCAGGACCTCCTGCATTATTTTTGCCATTTCTTGAGCAGAAAACAGTACTTGCGCCATGAGGAGGACCCCTGGCCAGTTCTACCACAATCGGACCAATTCGCGGGCACGTTTGCGTCCCATTTTCGCACCCCCGCACGTCGGTAAATCGGCCGTAAAAGCGATTTTCGGACCTCAGAATCGACTCCCCTCTTTTCCGGCGTTCGACTGTCGCCGTATCTAATGCATCACCTGAAAATCCCGCACCGCCCGGAAAGCGAAAGTTGGCCAAAATCCGCGAGCCACAGCACACGGCCTTGGCCTTGGCCGCGGGGTGGTTGGGTGCCATGGCCTTGGCAGCGGGGTGGCTGGGTGCCTTGGCCTTGGCCGTGGGCTGGCTGCGTGCCTAGGCCTTGGCCGCGGGCTGGCTGGGTGCCATGGCCTTGGCCTTGGCGGCGGGGTGGACGCGTGCCTTGGCCTTGGCCACGGGGTGGCTGCGTGCCTTGGCCGCGGGCCGCCTCCGTGCCTTGCTCGAAATGCAGAACATACTCCCGACCAAGGCACGTCGCACACTCTCACGTACACACAACACACACTCGGGCTGCGATCCCGAGGCAAGGATGGGGAGCTCGAGCGTGGCCCTGTGCCATAGACTTGGCCGCGGGCGAGCATTTGGCCAAAATGTGAGCACACGGTCCTCGCCGTTGCTTCGTATTCTTGGACCAAAACTGAGATCGACACCTACCTTCCACTTCCTTCTCCCGGTTTTGCCTGATTCGGACCCAGTTGGCCCGCCCGTTTGCTGCGGTAAAATGGCCGTAAAACGAGTTTTGGAGCTCGGAATGGATTCCATTTTCTCCAGCCACCGAATCCCACCAAACCCGATCACGCCAGCCAAAGATGCCCTGCCGCCACGAAATGCGAGTGGCCACAATCCGTGTGCTATACCTCACGGTTTTTGGCCTTTTCTGGCGGAAAAATGGGCGCAGGGCCTCCCGCACTATTTTTGCCATTTCTTGGTGAAAAACAGTACTTGCCCCGTGAGGAGCCCCAGACCCAGTTCTACCACAATCGGCCAATTCGTGGGCACGTTTTGTCCCCTTTTAACACCCCTACGCGTTTGGTAAATCGGCCATAAAGCGAGGTTCGGACCTCAAAATCGACTACCGTCTTTTACTACGGGATTGGCCAAGATCCGTGACTGCACATGGCCTGGCCTTGCCCGCACGTCTCGGTGCATGGCCTTGGCCTTCGCTGCGGGGTGGACGCGTGCCTTGGGCTTGGCCAGGGTTTGGCTGCGTGCCTTGGCCGCGGGCTGGCTCCGTGCCTTGATCGAAATGCAGCACATGCTCGCGACCAAGGCACGTCGCACACTCTCACGCTCACACAACGCACACTCGGGCTGCGATCCCGAGGCAAGGGTAGGGAGCTCAAGTGTGGCCCTGTACCATAGCCTTGGCCGCGGGCGAGCATTTGGCTGAAATGTGAGCACACAGTCCTCGCCGTTGCTTCGTATTCTTGGACGAAAAACTGAGATCCACACCTACGTTCCACTTCTTTCTCCGGTTTTGCCTGAATCGGATGAGTTGGCCCACCCGTTCGCTGACTGTAAAATGGCCGTCAAACGAGTTTCGGAGCTCGGAATTGGATTCCGTTTTCTCCCGCCACCGACTCCCACCAAAGCCGACCACGCCAGCCCAAAATCCCACGCCGCCCCTGGAAACGAAAAAGTTGGCCAAGATCCGCGAGCCACAGCACACGGCCTTGGCCTTGGCCGCGGGGTGGATGGGTGCCTTGGCCTTGGCTGCGGGGTGGACGCGTGCCTTGGCTGCGGGCGCGGGGTGGACGCGTGCCTTGGCCTTGGGCGCGGGGTGGACGCGTGCCTTGGCCTTGGCCACGGGGTGGGTGCGTGACTTGGGCGCGGCCTGGATCCATGCCTTGCTCGAAATGCAGCACATGCTCGCGACCAAGGCAGGTCGCACACTCTCACGCACACACAACACACACTTGGGCCGCGCTCCCGAGGCAAGGATCGGGAGCTCGAGCGTGGCCCTGTGCCTTGGCCTTGGCCGCGGGGTGGCTGCGGGGCTTGGCCTTGGCCGCGGGGTGGCTGCGGGGCTTGGCCTTGGCCGCGGGCGAGCATTTGGCCAAAATGTGAGCACACGGTCCTCGCCATTTATTCGTATTCTTGGACCGAAAGCTGAGATCCACACCTACCTTCCACTTCTTTCTCCGGTTTTGCCTGAATTGGACGAGTTGGCCCACCCGTTCGCTGCCGGTAAAATGGCCGTAAAATGAGTTTCGGAGCTCGGAGTTGGATTCCGTTTTCTCTTGCCACCGACTCCCACCAAACCCGACCACGTCAGGCCAAAATCCCATGCCGCTCCAGAAACGCATAATTTGGCCACAATCCGTGTGCTATAGCTCACGGGTTTTGGCCTTCTCCGGCGGAAAAATGAGCGCCAGGCCTCCCGCATTATTTTCGCCATTTCTTCGAGCAGAAAACAGTACTTGCACCGTGAGGAGGCCCCCAGCCCAGTTCTACCACCATCGGACCAATTTGCAGAAATGTTTCGTCCCCTTTTCGTACCCCTGCACCCTCGGTAAATCAGGCGTAAAACAAGGTTCGGACCTCGAAATCGACTCCCCTGTTTTCCGGCGTTCGACTGTCGCACGTATCTAAAGCATCACCCCAAAATCCTGCACCGCCCCGGAAATGCGAAAGTTAGCCAAGATCCGTGAGCTGCGGCACACGGCCTTGGCCTTGGCCGCGGGTGGGCTGGGTGCCATGGTCTTGCCCTTGTCCATGGGATGGCTACGTGCCTAGACCTTGGCCGTGGCCTGGCTGGGTGCTATGGCCTTGGCCTTGGCCTCGGGGTGGCTGCGTGCCTATGGGCGCGCTCTAGCTGCGTTCCATGGCCTTGGCCGCAGGCTGGCTCTATGCCTTGCTCGAAATGCAGCACATGCTCGCGACCAAGGCACGTCGCACACTCTCACGAACACACAACACACACTCGGGCCGCGCTCCGGAGGCAAGGGTAGGGAGCTCGAGCGTGGCCCTGTGCCTTGGCCTTGGCCGCGGGCGAGCATTTGGCCAAAATGTGAGCACACATTCCTCGCCGTTTCTTCGTATTCTTGGACCAAAAACTGAGATCCACACCTACCTTCCACTTCTTTCTCCGGTTTTGCCTGAATCGGATGAGTTGGCCCACCCGTTTGGGCAGCCGTTCGCTGCCGGTAAAATGGCCGTAAAACGAGTTTCGGAGCTCAGAATTGGATTCCGTTTTCTCCCACCACCGACTCCCACCAAACCCGACCACGCCACCCCAAAATCCCACGATGTCCCCGAAACGCAAAATTTGGCCTCAATCCGTGTGCTATAGCTCACGGATTTTGGCCTTTTTCGGCGGAACAATCGGTGCAGGGCCTCCGGCATTATTTTTTCCATTTCTTCGATTGGAAAACAGTACTTGCGCCGTGAGGAGGCCCCCGGCCCAGTTCTACCACAATCGGACCAATTCGCGGGCACGTTTCGTCCCCTTTTCTCACCCCCGCACCCTCGAACAATCAGCCGTAAAATGAGGTTGGGACCTTGAAATCGACTCCCCTTTTTTCCGACGTTCGACTGTCGCACGTATCTAATGCATCACCCGAAATTCCCGCACCGCCCCAGAAACGCGAAAGTTGGCTAAGGTCCGTGAGCTACAGCACACGGCCTTGGCGTTGGCCGCGGGGTGGCTGCGTGCCTAGGCCTTGGCCTTGGGGTGGCTGCGTGCCTTGGCCGCGGGATGGCTGCGTGCCTGTGCCTTGGCCACAGGCTGGCTGCGTGCCTTGGCCTTGGCCGCGGGCTGGCTGCATGCCTAGGCCTTGGCCGCGGACTGGCTGGGTGCATGGCCTTGGCCTTGGGTGCCTTGGGATTGGCCGCGGGCTAGCTGGGTGCCATGGCCTTGGCCATGGGGTGGCTGCGTGCCTCGGCCGCGGGCTGGCTCCGTGCCTTGCTCGAAATGCAGCACATGCTCGCGACCAAGGCAGGTCGCACACTCTCAGGCACACACAACACACACTCGGGCCGCGCTCCCGAGGCAAGGATAGGGAGCTCGAGTGTGGCCCTGTGCCTTGGCCTTGGCCACGGGGTGACTGCGTGGCTTGGCCTTGGCCGCGGGAGAGCATTTGGCCAAAATGTGAGCACACGGTCCTCGCCGTTGCTTGTATTCTTGGTCCAAAAATTGAGATCCACGCCTACCTTCCACTTCTTTCTCTGGTTTTGCCTGAATCGGACGAGTTGGCCCACCCATTTGGGCGCCCGTTCGCGGAAGGTAAAATGGTCGTAAAACAAGTTTCGGAGCTCGGAATTCGATTCCATTTTCTCCCGCCACCGACTCCCACTAAACCCGACCACACCAGCCCAAAATCCTAGGCCGCCCCCGAAACGCGAAATTTGGCCACAGTTCGTGTGCTATAGCTCATGGATTTTGGCGTTTTCCGGCGCAAAAATGGGCGCTGGGCGTCCCGCATTATTTTCACCATTTCTTCGAGCGGAAAACAGTGCTTGTGCCATGAGGAGGCCCCCGGCCCAGTTCTACCACAATCGGACCAATTCGCGGGCACGATTTCTCCCCTTTTCGCACCCCTGTACGTTCGGTAAAACGGGCGTAAAATGAGGTTTGGACCTCGGAATCCACTCCCGTCTTTTCCGACGTTCGACTGTCGCACGTATCTAATGAAGCACCCCAAAGTCCCGCACCACCCCGGAAACGCGAAAGTAGGCCAAGATCTGTGATCTACAGCACACGGCGTTGGCCTTGGCCGCGGGGTGGCTGCGAGCCTAGGCTTTGGCCTTGGGGTGGCTGCGGGCCTTGGCCTTGGCCTTGGCCACGGGGTGACTGCGTGCCTTGGGCTTGGCCGCGGGCTGGCTGTGAGCCTAGGCCTTGGCCGCGGGGGGGCTGGGTGCATGGCCTTGGCCTTGGGTGCCTTGGCCTTGTCCATGGGTTGGACGCGTGCCTTGCCCTTTGCCACAGGGTGGCTGCGTGCCTTGGCAGCGGGCTGGCTCCGTGCCTTGCTAGAAATGCAGCACATGTTCGCGACCAAGGCACGTCGCACGCTCTCACGCACACACAACACACACTCAGGCCGCGCTCCCTAGGCAAGGATAGGGAGCTCAAGTGTGACCCTGTGCCTTGGCCTTGTCCGCGGGGTGGCTGCGTGGCTTAGCCTTGGCCGCGGGTGAGCATTTGGCCAAAATGTAAGCACACGGTCCTCGCCGTTTCTTCGTATTCTTGGACCAAAACTGAGATCCACACCTACCTTCCACTTCTTTCTCTGGTTTTGCCTGAATCGGACGAGTTGGCCCACATTATTTTCACCATTTCTTCGAGCGGAAAACAGTGCTTGCGCCATGAGGAGGCCCCCGGCCCAGTTCTACCACAATCAGACCAATTCGCGGGCACGATTTGTCCCCTTTTCGCACCCCTGTACGTTCGGTAAATCGGCCGTAAAACGAGGTTCGGACCTCGGAATCCACTCCCGTCTTTTCTGACGTTCGACTGTCGCACGTATCTAATGCATCACCGCAAAATTCCGCACCGCCCCAGAAACGCGAAAGTTGGCCAAGATCCATGAGCTACAGCACACGGCCTTGGCCTTGGCCGTGGGGTGGCTGCGTTCCTAGGCCTTGGCTGCGTGCGTTGGCCTTGGCCTTGGCCATGGGGTGGTTGCGTGCCTTGGCTTTGGCCGCGGGCTGGCTGTGTGCCTAGGCCTTGGCCGCGGGCTGGCTGGGTGCTTTGCCTTGGCCTTGGGTGCCTTGGCCTTGACCGCGGGGTGGACGCGTGCCTTGGCCTTGGCCACGGGGTGGCTGCGTGCCTTGGCCGCGGGCTGGCTCCGTGCCTTGCTCGAAATGCAGTTTCTCCCGCCACCGACTCCAACGAAACCCGACCACGCCAGCCCAAACCCACGCCGCCCCGAAATGCGAAATATGGCCGCAATCCGTGTGCTATAGCTAACGGATTTTGGCCTTTTCCGACGGAAAAATGGGCGCAGGGCCTCTAGCATTATTTTTGCCATTTCTTCGAGCGGAAAACAGTACTTGCCCCGTAAGGAGGCCCCCGGCCCAGTTCTACCACAATCGGACCAATTCGCGGGCACGTTTCATCCCCTTTTCGCACCCCTGCACGTTAAGGTAAATCGGCCGTAAAACGAGGTTCAGACCTCGGAATCGACTACCGTCTTTTCCGACGTTCGACTGTCGCATGTATCTAACGCATCACCCCAAAATCCTGCACCGCCCGGGAAACGCGAAAGTTGGCTAAGATCCGTGAGCTACAGCACACGGCCTTGGACTTGGCCGCGGGGTGGCTGCGTGCCAACGCCTTGGCCGCGGGCTGGCTGCGGGTTGGCTTCGTGGCCAGGCCTTGGCCGCGGGCTGGCTGGGTGCCATGGCCTTGGCCGCGGGGTGGACGTGTGCCTTGGCCTTGGCCACGGGGTGGCTGCGTGCCTCGGCCATGGCATTGGCCGCGGGCTGGCTCCGTGCCTTGCTCGAAATGCAGCACATGCCCGCGACCAAGGCCGGTCGCACACTCTCATGCACATACAACACACACTCGGGCCTCACTCCCGAGGCAAGGATAGGGAGCTCGAGCATGGCCCTGTGCCTTGGCCTTGGCCGCGGGGTGGCTGCGTGGCTTGGCCTTGGCCGCGGGCGAGCATTTGGCCAAAATGTGAGCACACGGTCCTCGCCGTTTCTTCATATTCTTAAACCAAAAACTGAGATCCACACGTACCTTCCACTTCTTTCTCCGGTTTTGCCGGAATCGGACGAGTTGGCCCACCCGTTTGGGCACCCGTTCGCTGCCGGTAAAATGGCCGTAAAACGCGTTTCGGAGCTCAGAATTGGATTCCGTTTTCTCCCGCCACCAACTCCGACCAAACCCGACCATGCCAGCCGAAAATCCCACGCCCCACCCGAAACGCGAAATTTGGCCACAATCCGTGTGCTATGGCTCACGGATTTTGGCCTTTTCCGGCGGAAAAATGGGCGCAGGGCCTCCTGCATTAATTTCGTCATTTCTTCGAGTGGAAAACAGTACTTGCGCTGTTAGGAGGCCCCCGGCCTAGTTTTACCACAATCGAACCAATTCGCGGGCCCGTTTCGTCCCCTTTTCGCACCCCCGCACGTTCGGTAAATCAGCCGTAAAACGAGGTTTGGACCTCGGAATTGACTCCCGTCTTTTCAGACGTTTGACTGTCGCACGTATCTAATGCACGACCAAAAAATCCCGCACTGCCCCGGAAACGCGAAAGTTGGCCAAGATCCGCGAGCCACAGCACACGGCCTTGGCCTTGGCCGCGGGATGGATGGGTGCCATGGCCTTGGCGGCGGGGTGGCTGGGTGCCTTGGCCTTGGCCGCAGGCTGGCTGCGTGCCTAGGCCTTGGCCGCGGGCTAGCTGGGTGCCATGGCCTTGGCCATGGGGTGGCTGCGTGCCTCGGCCGCGGGCTGGCTCCGTGCCTTGCTCGAAATGCAGCACATGCTCGCGACCAAGGCAGGTCGCACACTCTCAGGCACACACAACACACACTCGGGCCGCGCTCCCGAGGCAAGGATAGGGAGCTCGAGTGTGGCCCTGTGCCTTGGCCTTGGCCACGGGGTGACTGCGTGGCTTGGCCTTGGCCGCGGGAGAGCATTTGGCCAAAATGTGAGCACACGGTCCTCGCCGTTGCTTGTATTCTTGGTCCAAAAATTGAGATCCACGCCTACCTTCCACTTCTTTCTCCGGTTTTGCCTGAATCGGACGAGTTGGCCCACCCATTCGCTGCCGGTAAAATGGCTGTAAAACGAGTTTCGGAGATCGGAATTGGATTCCGTTTTCTCCCGCCACTGAATCTCACCAAACCCGACCACGCCAGCCCAAAATCCCATTCTGCCCCGAAAATGCGAAATTTGGCCACAATCCGTGTGCTATAGCTCACGGATTTTGGCCTTTTCTGGTGGAAAAATGGGTGCAGGGCCTCCCGCATTATTTTTGCCATTTCTTCAAGCGGAAAACAGAACTTGCGCCATGAGGAGGCCCCCGGCCCATTTCTACCACGGATCTTGGCCAACTTTCGCGTTTCCGGGGCGGTGCAGGATTTTGGGGTGATGCAATAGATACATTCGACAGTTGAACGTCGGAAAAGACAGGAGTGGATTCCGTGGTCCGAACCTCATTTTACGGCCGATTTACCGAACGTGCAGGGGTGCGAATAGGGGACGATTGTGGTAGAACTAGGCCGGGGGCCTCCTCACGGCGTAAGTACTGTTTTCCATTCGAAGAAATGGAAAAAATAATGCGGGAGACCCTGCGCCCATTTTTCCGCCTGAAAAGGCCAAAATCCGTGAGCTATATAGCACACGGATTGTGGCCAAATTTCGCGTTTCGGAGGCGGCGTGGGATTTTGGGCTGGCGTGGTCGCGTTTGGTGGGAGTCGGTGGTGGGAGAAAACAGAATCACTTTCCGAGCTATGAAACTCGTTTTACAGCCATTTTACCGGCAGCGAATGGGTGCCCAAACGGGTTGGCCAACTCGTCCGATTCAGGCAAAACCGGAGAAAGAAGTGGAAGGTAGGTGTGGATCTCAGTTTTTGGTCCAAGAATACGAAGAAACGGCGAGGACCGTGTGCTCACATTTTGGCCAAATGCTCGCCCGCGGCCAAGGCCAAGCCACGCAGCCACCCCGCGGTCAAGGCCAAGGCACAGGGCCACGCTCGAGCTCCCTATCCTTACCTCGGGAGTGCGGCCGAGTGTGTGTTGTGTGTGCGTGAGAGTGTGCGACGTGCCTTGGTCGCGAGCATGTGCTGCATTTCGAGTAAGGCAAGGAGCCAGCCCACGGCCAAGGCACGCAGCCACCCCATGGCCAAGGCCAAGGCACGCGTGCATCCCGCGGCCAAGGCCAAGGCACCCAGACAGCCCGCGGCCAAGGCCTAGGCACGCAGCCAGCCCGCGGCCAAGGCCAAGGCAAGCAGCCACCCCGTGGCCAAGGCCAAGGCCAAGGCACGCAGCCACCCCAAGGCCAAGGCCTAGGCATGCAGCCACCCCAAGGCCAAGGCCTAGGCACGCAGCCACCCCGCGGCCATGGCCAAGGCCGTGTGCTGTAGCCGAAGGATCTTGGCCAACTTTCGCGTTTCCGGGGCGGTGCAGGATTTTGAGGTGATGAATTAGATACGTGCGACATTCGAACGTCGGAAAAGACGGGAGTCGATTTCGAGGTCCGAACCTCGTTTTACGGCCGATTTACCGAACGTGCAAGGGTGCGAAAAGAGGACGAAACGTGCCCGCGAATTGATCCGATTGTGGTAGAACTGGGCCGGGGGCCTCCTCACGGCGTAAGTACTGTTTTCCATTCGAAGAAATGGCAAAAATAATGCGGGAGACCCTGCGCCCATTTTTCCGCCGGAAAAGGCCAAAATCCGTGAGCTATATAGCACACGGATTGTGGCCAAATTTTGCGTTTCGGAGGCGGCGTGGGTTTTTGGGCTGGCGTGGTCGGGTTTGGTGGGAGTCGGTGGCGGGAGAAAACTGAATCCAATTCCGAGCTCCAAAACTCGCTTTATGGCCATTTTACCGGCAGCGAATGGGTGCCCAAACGGGTGGGCCAACTCATCCGATTCAGGCAAAACCTGGGAAAGAAGTGGAAGGTAGGTGTGGATCTCAGTTTTTGGTCCAAGAATACGAAGAAACGGTGAGGACCGTGTGCTCACATTTTGGCCAAATGCTCGCCCGTGGCCAAGGCCAAGGCACGCAGCCACCCCGTGGCCAAGGCACAGGCACGCAGCCACCCCGCGGTCAAGGCCAAGGCCGTGTACTGTGGCTCGCGGATCTTGGCCAAGTTTCGTGTTTCCGGGGCGGTGCGGGATTTTGGGGTGATGCATTAGATACGTTCGACAGTCGAACGTTGGAAAAGACGGGAGTCGATTCCGAGGTCCGAACCTCATTTTACGGCCGATTTACCGAGGGTACGGGAGTGCGAAAAGGGGACGAAACGTGCCTGCGAATTTGTCCGATTGTGGTAGAACTGGGCCGGGGGCCTCCTCATGGCTCAAGTACTGTTTTCTGCTCGAAGAAATGGCGAAAATAATGCGGGAGGCCCTGCGCCCATTTTTCCGCCGCTCGAAGAAATAGCACACGGATTGTGGCCAAATTTCGTGTTTCGGGGCGGCGTGGGGTTTTGGGCTCGCGTGGTCGGGTTTGGTGGGAGTTGGTGGTGGGAGAAAACGGAATCCAATTCCGATCTCCGAAACTCGTTTGACGGCCATTTTACCGGCAGCGAACGGGTGCCCAAACGGGTGGGCCAACTCGTCCGATTCAGGCAAAACCGGAGAAAGAAGTGGAAGGTAGGTGTGGATCTCAGTTTTTGGTCCAAGAATACGAAGAAACGGCGATGACCGTGTGCTCACATTTTGGCCAGATGCTCGCCCGCGGACAAGGCCAAGCCACGAAGACAGCCCGCGGCCAAGGCCAAGGCACAGGGCCACACTCGAGCTCCCTATCCTTGCCTTGGGAGCGCGGCCCGAGTGTGTGTTGTGTGAGCATGAGAGTGTGCGACCTGCCTTGGTCACGAGCATGTGCTGCATTTCGAGCAAGGCACGGAGACAGTCCGCGGCCAAGGCCAAGGCCGAGGCACGCAGCCACACCGCGGCCAAGGCCTTGAGCATGTGCTGCATTTCGAGCAAGGCACGGAGCAAGCCCGCAGCCAAGGCACGCAGCCACCCCGTGGCCAAGGCCAAGGCACGCGTCCACCCACGGCCAAGGCCAAGGCCATGCACCCAGCCAGCCCGCAGCCAAGTCCTAGGCACGTAGCCACCCCGCGGCCAAGCCCAAGGCTCGCAGCCACCCCATGGCCAAGGCCAATGCCAAGGCACGCAGCCACCCCACGGCCAAGGCCTTGAGCTCACGGATCTTGGCCAACTTTCGCGTTTCCGGGGTGGTGTGGGATTTTGGGTGATGCATTAGATACGTGCGACAGTCGAACGTCGGAAAAGACGGGAGTCGATTCCGAGGTCCAAACCTCGTTTTACGGCCGATTTACCGAACATGCAGGGGTGTGAAAAGGGGACGAAACGTGCCCGCGAATTGGTCCGATTGTGGTAGAACTGGGCCGGGGGCCTCCTCACGGCCCAAGTACTGTTTTCCCCCCGAAGAAATGGCAAAAATAATGCAGGAGGCCCTGCGCCCATTTTTCCGCCGGAAAAGGCCAAAATCCGTGAGCTATAGCACACAGATTGTGGCCAAATTTCGCGTTTCGGGGGCGGCGTGGGATAGGGAGCTCAAGCATGGCCCTGTGCCATAGCCTTGGCCGCGGGCGAGCATTTGGCCAAAATGTGAGCACAAGGTGCTGGCCATTGCTTCGTATTCTTGGACCAAAAACTGAGATCCACACCTACCTTTGACTTGTTTCTCCGGTTTTGCCTGAAACGGACTAGTTGGCCCACCCGTTCGCTGCCGGTAAAATGGCCGTAAAACAAGTTTCGGAGCTCGGAATTGGATTCCGTTTTCTCCCACCACCAACTCCCACAAAACCCGACCACGCCAGCCCAAAATCCCACGCCGCCCCCGAAACGCGAAATTTGGCCACAGTCCGTGTGCTATAGCTCACGGATTTTGGCCTTTCCCGGCGGAAAAATGGACGCAGGGCCTCCCGCATTATTTACGCCATTTCTTCAAGGGGAAAACAGTACTTTTGCCGTGAGGAGGCCCCCGGCCTAGTTCTACCACAATCGGACCAATTTACGGGCTTGTTTCGTCCCCTTTTCGCACCCCTGCACCCTCGGTAAATCGGCAGTAAAATGAGGTTCGGACCTCAAAATAGACTCCCCTCTTTTCCGACGTTCGACTGTCGTACGTATCTAATGCATCACCCCAAAATCCCGCACCGCCCCGGAAACGCGAAAGTTGGCCAAGATCCGTGAGCTACAGCACACGGCCTTGGCCTTGGCCGCGGGGTGGCTGCGTGCCTAGGCCTTGGCCGCGGGGTGGCTGCATGCCATGGCCTTGGCCTTGGGCTCTGGGTGGCTGCGTGCCAAGGCCTTGGCCGCGGGCTGCCTGCATGCCTAGGCCTTGGCCGCGGGCTGGCTGCATGCCTAGGCCTTGGCCGCGGGCTGGCTGCGTGTCTGTGCCTTGGCTGCGGGCTGGCTGCGTGCCTAGGCCTTGGCCGCGGGCTGGCTGGGTGCATGGCCTTGGCCTTGGCCGTGGGGTGGACGCGTGCCTTGGCCTTGGCCACGGGGTGGCTGCGTGCATCGGCCTTGGCGTTGGCCGCGGGCTGGCTCCGTGCCTTGCTCAAAATGCAGCACATGCTCGCGACCAAGGCACGTCGCACACCCCAGGCACACACAACACACACTCGGGCTGCGATCTCGAGGCAAGGATAGGGAGCTCGAGCGTGGCCCTGTGCCATAGCCTTGGCCTCGGGCGAGCATTTGGCCAAAATGTGAGCACACGGTCCTCGCCGTTGCTTCGTATTCTTCGACCAAAAACTGAGATCCACACCTACTTTCGACTTCTTTCTCCGGTTTTGCCTGAATCGGACAAGTTGGCCCACCCGTTCGCTGCCGGTAAAATGGCCGTAAAACGAGTTTCGGAGCTCGGAATTGGATTCCGTTTTCTCCCGCCACCGACTCCCACCAAACCCGACCACGCCAGCCCAAAATCCCACGCCGCCCCTGAAACGCGAAATTTGGCCACAGTCCGTGTGCTATAGCTCACGGATCTTGGCCAACTTTCCCGTTTCCAGGCCCGTTCCGGATTTTGGGGTGATGCTTTAGATACGTGCGACAGTCGAACGTCGGAAAAGACGGGAGTCGATTCCGCGGTCCGAACCTCGTTTTACGGCCGATTTACCGAACGTGCGGGGGTGTGAACAGGGGACGAAACGTGCCCGTGAATTGGTCCGATTGTAGTAGAACTGGGCCGGGGGCCTCCTTACGGCGCAAGAACGGGAAGGTAGGTGTGGATCTCAGTTTTTGGTCTAAGAATACGAAGAAACAGCGAGGACCGTGTGCTCACATTTTGGCCAAATGCTCGCCCGTGGCCAAGCCCAAGCCACACAGCCACCCCGCGGCCCAGGCCAAGGCTTTGGCACACTCGAGCTCCCAATCCTTGCCTCGGGAGTATGGCCCGAGTGTGTGTTGTGTGTGCGTGAGAGTGTGCGACGTGCCTTCATCGCGAGCATGTGCTGCATTTCGAGCAAGGCACGGAGCCAGCCCGTGGCCAAGGCACGCAGCCACCCCATGGCCAAGGCACGCAGCCACCCCGTGGCCAAGGCCAAGGCACGTGTCCACCCCGCGGCCAAGGCCAAGGCACCCAAATCCAAGGCCACGCACCCAGCCAGCCCGCGGCCAAGGCCTAGGCACACAGCCAGCCCGCGGCCAAGGCCTAGGCACGCAGCCAGCCCGCGGCCAAGGCCTAGGCACACAGCCTGCCTGCGGCCAAGGCCTAGGCATGCAGCCAGCCCGCAGCCAAGGCCAAGGTACGCAGCCACCCCGCGGCCAAGGCCAAGGCACGTAGCCACCCCATGGCCGGCCTAGGCATGCAGCCACCCCAAGGCCAAGGCCTAGGCACACAGCTACCCCGCGGCCAAGGCCTAGGCACACAGCCACCCCGCGGCCAAGGCCAAGGCCGTGTGCTGTAGCTCACGGATCTTGGCCAACTTTCCCGTTTCCGGGGCGGTGCCAGATTTTGGGGTGATGCATTAGATACGTGCGACAGTCGAACGTCGAAAAAGACGGGAATCGATTCCGAGGTCCGAAGCTCGTTTTACGGCCGATTTAGCGAACGTGCAGGGGTACGAAAAGGGGACGAAACGCGCCCGCGAATTGGTCCGATTGCGGTAGAACTGGGCAGGGGGCCTCCTTATGGCGCAAGTACTGTTTTCCGCTCGAAGAAATGGCACAAATAATGCGGGATACCCTGCGCCCATTTTTCCTCCGGAAAAGGCCAAAATCCGTGAGCTATACCACACGGACTGCGGCATGGGATTTTGGGGTGCTGCGTGGTCGGGTTTGGTGGGAGTCGGTGGCAGGAGAAAACGGAATCCAATTCTGATCTCGGAAACTCGTCTTACGGCCATTTTACCGGCAGCAACCGGGTGCCCAAACGGGTGGGCCACTCGTCCGATTCAGGTAAAACCGGAGAAAGAAGTGGAAGGTAGGTGTGGATGTCAGTTTTTGGCCCAAGAATACGAAGAAACGGCGAGGACCGTGTGCTCACATTTCGGCCATAAAACGAGGTTCAGACCTAGAAATCGACTCCCCTCTTTTCCGACGTTCGACTGTCGCACGTATCTAATGCATCACCCCAAAATCCCGCACCGCCCCGGAAATGTGAAAGTTGGCCAAGATCCGCAAGCCACAGCACACGACCTTGGCCTTGGCCACGGGGTGGACGCGTGCCTTGGCCTTGGCCACGGGGTGGCTCCGTGCCTTGCTCGAAATGCAGCACATGCTCGCGACCAAGTCACGTCGCACACTCTCACGCACACACAACACACACTCGGCTGCAATCCCGAGGCAAGGATAGGGCGCTCGAGCGTGGCCCTGCGCCATAGCCTTGGCCGCAGGCGAGCATTTGGCCAAAATGTGAGCACACGGTCCTCACCGTTGCTTCTTATTCTTGGACCAAACACTAAGATCCACACCTACCTTCCACTTCTTTCTCCGGTTTTGCCTGAATCGGACGGGTTGGCCCACCTGTTTGCTGCTGGTAAAATGGCCGCAAAACGAGTTTCGGAGCTTGGAATTGGATTCCGTTTTATCCCACCACCAACTCCCACAAAACCCAAGCACGCCAGCCCAAAATCCCGCGCCTCCCCCGAAACGCGAAATTTGGCCACAATCCGTGTGCTATAGTTCATGGATTTTGGCCTTTTCCGGTGTAAAAATGGGCGCAGGGCCTCCCGCATTATTTTTACCATTTGTTCAAGCCGAAAACAGTACTTGCGCCGTGAGGAGGCCCCCGGCCCAGTTCTACCAGAATCGAACCAATTCGCGGGCACGTTTCGTCCCCTTTTCGCACCCCTGCACGTTCGGTAGATCGGCTGTAAAATGAGTTTCGGACCTCGGAATCAACTCCTTTCTTTTCTGACGTTCGACTGTCGCACGTATCTAATGCATCACCCCAAAATCCCGCATCGCCCCGGAAACGGGAAAGTTGGCCAAGATCCGTGAGCTACAACACACGGCCTTGCCTTGGCCGCGGGATGGCTGCGTGCCTAGGCCTTGGCCTTGGCCGTGGGGTGGACGCGTGCCTTGGCCTTGGCCACGGGGTGGCTGCGTGCCTTGGCCGCGGGCTGGCTCCGTGCCTTGCTCGAAATGCAGCACATGCTCGCGACCAAGGCAGGTCACACACTCTCACGCACACACAACACATACTCAGGCCGCACTCCAGAGGCAAGGATAGGGAGCTTGAGCGTGGCCCTGCGCCATAGCCTTGGCCGCGGGCGAGCATTTGGCCAAAATCTGAGCACACTGTCCTCGCCGTTTCTTCGTGTTCTTGGACCAAAAACTGAGATCCACACCTACCTTTCACTTCTTTCTCCGGTTTTGCCGGAATCGGACGAGTTGGCCCACACGTTTGGGCACCCGTTCGCTGCCAGTAAAATGGCCGTAAAATGAGTTTCGGAGCTCTGAATTGGAGTCCGTTTTCTCCCACCACCGACTCCCACCAAACCCGACCACACCAGCCCAAAATCCCATGCCGCTCCCGAAACGCAAAATTTGTCCACAATCCGTGTGCTATAGCTCACAGATTTTGGCCTTTTCCGGCGGAAAAATGTGCGCAGGGCCTCCCGCATTATTTTCGCCATTTCTTCGAGCGGAAAACAGTACTTGCGCCGTGAGGAGGCCCCCAGCCCAGTTCTACCACAATTGGACCAATTCGTGGGCACGTTTCGTCCCCTTTTCGCACCCCTGCACATTCGGTAAATCGGTCGTAAAACGAGGTTCGGACCTCGGAAGCAACTCCTGTCTTTTCCGACATTCGACTGTCGCACGTATCTAATGTATCTCCCCAAAATCCTGCACCACCCCGGAATTGCGAAACTTGGCCAAGATCCGTGAGCTACAGCACATGGCTTTGGCCTTGGCCGCGGGGTGGCTGTGTGCCTAGGCCTTGGCCTTAGCCTTGGCCGCGGGGTAGCTGTGTGCCTAGGCCTTGGCCTTGGCGTGGCTGCATGCCTAGGCCGGCCACGGAGTGGGTATGTGCCTTGGCCTTGGCCGCGGGCTGGCTGCATGGCTAGGCCTTGTCCGCGGGCTGGCTGCATGGCTAGGCCTTGTCCGCGGGCTGGCTGGGTGCATGGCCTTGGCCTTGGGTGCCTTGGCCTTGGCCGCGGGGTGGACGCGTGCCTCGGCCTTGGCCACGGGGTGGCTGCGGGCCTTGGCCGTAGGCTGGCTCCGTGCCTTGCTCGAAATGCAGCACATGCTCGCGACCAAGGCAGGTCGCACACTCTCACGCACACACAACACACACTCGGGCCGCGTTCCCGAGGCAAGGATAGGGAGCTCGAGCGTGGCCCTGTGCCTTGGACTTGGCCGCGGGGTGGCTGCTTAGCTTGGCCTTGGCCGCGGACGAGCATTTGGCCTTGGGGTGGCTGCGTGCCTAGGCCTTGGCCTGGGGGTGGCTGCGTGCCTTGGCCTTGGCCTTGGGCACGGGGTGGCTGCGTGCCTTGGCCTTGGCCGCGGGCTAGCTGCGTGCCTAGGCCTTGGCCGCGGGCTGGCTGAGTGCATGGCCTTGGCCTTGGGTGCGTTGGCCTTCGCAGCTGGGTGGACGCGTGCCTTGGCCTTGCCCACGGGGTGGTTGCGTGCCTTGGCCGCGGGCTGGCTCCGTGCCTTGCTCCAAATGCAGCACATGCTCGCGACCAAGGCACTTTGCACACTCTTACGCACACACAACACACAGTCGGGCTGCGATCCCGAGGCAAGGATAGGGAGCTCGAGTGTGGCCCTGTGCCATAGCGTTCGCCGCGGGCGAGCATTTGGCCAAAATTTGATCGCACGGTCCTCGCCGTTGCTTCGTATTTTTGGAGCAAAAACTGAGTTCCACACCTACCTTCCACTTCTTTCTCCGGTTTTGCCTGAATCGAACGAGTTGGCCCACCCGTTCGCTGCCAGTAAAATGGCTGCAAAGCGAGTTTCGTAACTCGGAATTGGATTCCGTTTTCACCCGCCACTGACTCCCACCACACTCGACCACGCCAGCCCAAAATCACACGCCGCCCCCGAAACGCGAAATTTGGCCACAATCCGTGTGCTATAGCTCACGGATTTTGGCGTTTTCCGGCGGAAAAATGGGCGAAGGGCCTCCCGTATTATTTTTTCCATTTCTTCGAGCGGAAAACAGTATTTGCGCCGTGAGGAGGCCCCCGGCCCAGTTCTTACACAATCGGAACAATTCGTGGGCACGTTTCGTACCCTTTTTGCACCCATGCACCCTCGGTAAATCGGCCGTAAAATGAGGTTCGGACCTCGAAATCGACTCCCCTCTTTTCCGACGTTCAACTGTTGCACGTATCTAATGCATCACCCCAAAATCCCGCAACGCCCCGGAAACGCGAAAGTTAGCCAAGATCCGTGAGCTACAGCACACGGCCTTGGCCTTGGCCGTAGGGTGGCTGCGTGCCTAGGCCTTCACCGCGGGGTGGCTGGGTGCCATGGCCTTGGGCTTGGCCTCGGGGTGGCTGCGTGCCAAGGCCTTGGCCGTGGGCTGGCTGCGTGCCTCGGCCTTGGCCGCGGGCTGGCTGGGTGCCATTGCCTTGGCCGCGGGCTGGCTGGGTGCCGTGGCCTTGGCCGCGGGCTGGCTGGGTGCCATGGCCTTGGCTGCGGGGTGGACGCGCGTGCCTTGGCCTTGGCCACGGGGTGGCTGCGTGCCTCGGCCATGGCCTTGACCGCAGGCTGGCTCCGTGCCTTGCTCGGAATGCAGCACATGCTCGCGACCAAGGCAGGTCGCACACTCTCACGCACACACAACACACACTCGGGCCGCGCTCCCGAGGCAAGGATAGGGAGCTCGAGCGAGGCCCTTTGCCTTGGCCTTGGCCGCGGGCGAGCATTTGGCAAAATTGTGAGCACACGGTCCCAGCCGTTTCTTCGTATTCTTGGACCAAAAACTGAAATCCACACCTACCTTCCAGTTCTTTCTCCGGTTTTGCCTGAATCGGACAAGTTGGCCCACCCGTTTGGGCACCCATTCGCTGCCGGTAAAATGGCCGCAAAACGAGTTTCGGAGCTCGGAATTGGATTCTGTTTTCTCCCGCCACTGACTCCCACCAAACCCAACCACGCCAGCCTAAAATCCTATGCCGCCCCCGAAACGCGAAATTTGGCCACAATCCGTGTGCTATAACTCACGGATTTTGGGCTTTTCCGACGGAAAAATGGGCGCATGACCTCCCGCATTATTTTCGCCATTTCTCCGAGTGGAAAACAGTACTTGCACCGTGAGGAGGCCCCCGGCCCAGTTCTACCACAATCGGACCAATTCGCGGCCATGTTTCGTCCCCTTTTCGCACCCCTGCACGTTCGGTAAATCTGCCGTAAAACGAGGTTCGGACCTCGAAATAGACTCCCCTCTTTTCTGACGTTTGACTGTTGCACGTATCTAATGCATCAGCCGAAAATCCCACACCGCCCCGGAAATGCGAAAGTTGGCCAAGATCCGTGAGCTACAGCACACGGCCTTGGCCTTGGCCTTGGGGTGGCTGCGTGCCTAGGCCTTGGCCGCGGGTTGGCTGGGTGCATGGCCTTGGCCACGGGGTGGCTGCGTGCCTTGGCCACGGGCTGGCTCCATGCCTTGCTTGAAATGCAGCACATGCTCGAGACCAATGCACGTCGCACACTCTCACGCACACACAACACACACTCAGGCCGCGCTCCCGAGGCAAGGATAGGGAGCTGGAGCGTGGCCCTTTGCCTTGGCCTTGGCCGCGGGCGAGCATTTGGCCAAAATGTGAGCAAACAGTCCTTGCCGTTTCTTCGTATTCTTGAACCAAAAACCGAGATCCACACCTACCTTCCACTTCTTTCTCCGGTTTTGCCTGAATCGGATGAGTTGGCCCACCCATTTTTTGCACCCGTTCGCTGCCGGTAAAATGGCCGTAAAATGAGTTTCGGAGCTCAGATTGGATTCCGTTTTCTCACGCCACCGACTCCCACCAAACCCGACCACGCAGCCCCAAATCCCACGTCGTCCCTGAAACGCGAAATTTGGCCACAATCCGTGTGCTATAGCTCATGGATTTTGGCCTTTTCCGGCGAAAAAATGGGCGTAGGGCCTCCCGCATTATTTTTACCATTTCTTCGAGCGGAAAACAGTACTTGCACTGTGAGGAGGCCCCCGGCCCAGTTCTACCACAATCGGACCAATTCGCGGGCACGTTTCGTCCCCTTTTCGCACCCTTGCACGTTCGGTAAATCGGCCGTAAAACGAGGTTTGGACCTCGGAATCGACTCCCGTCTTTTCCGACGTTTGACTGTCGCATGTATCTAATGCAGCACCGGAAAATCCCACACCACCCCGGAAACGCGAAAGTTAGCCAAGATCCGCGAGCCACAGCACACGGCCTTGCCCTTCGCCGCGGGGTGGCTGGGTGCCAAGGCCTTGGCCGCGGGATGGCTGGGTGCCTTGGCCCTGGCCGCGGGGTGGCTGGGTGCCTTGGCCCTGGCCGCGGTCTGGCTGCGTGCCTATGCCTTGGCCACGGGCTGGCTGGGTGCCATGTCCTTAGCCTTGGGGGACTGGGCCTTGGCCGCGGAGTGGACGAGTGCCTTGGCCTTGGCCGCGGAGTGGCTGCGTTCCTTGGCCGCGGGCTTGCTCCATGGCAAGGATGGGGAGCTCGAGCGTGGCCCTGTGCCATAGACTTGGCCGCGGGCGAGCATTTGGCCAAAATGTGAGCACACGGTCCTCGCCATTTCTTCGTATTCTTGGACCAAAACTGAGATCGACACCTACCTTCCACTTCCTTCTCTGGTTTTGCCTGATTCGGACGAGTTGGCCCGCCCGTTTGCTGCCGTAAATGGCCGTAAACGAGTTTTGGAGCTCGGAATTGATTCCATTTTCTCCCGCCACCGAATCCCAACAAACCCGATCACGCCACCCAAAGATGACGAGCCGCCCACGAAATGCGAAATTAGGCCACAATCTCAGTGCTATCCCTCACGGATTTTGGCCTTTTCTGGCGGAAAAATGGGCGCAGGGCCTCCCGCACTATTTTCGCCATTTCTTCGAGTGAAAAACAGTACTTGCCCCGTGAGGAGGCCCCCGGCCCAGTTCTACCACAATCGTACCAATTCGTGGGCACGTTTTGTCCCCTTTTCGCACCCCTACGCGTTTGGTAAATCGGCCATAAAACGAGGTTCGACCTCAAAATCGACTACCGTCTTTTACTACGGTCGACTGTCGCACGTATCTAATGCATCACCCCAAAACCCCGCACCACCCTGGAAACGCGAAAGTTGGCCAAGATCCGTGAGCTACAGCACACGGCCTTGGCCTTGGCCGCGGGGTGGCTGCGTGCCTAGGCCTTGGCCATGGGGTGGCTGCGTGCCTAGGCCTTGGCCATGGGGTGGCTGCGTGCCTTGGCCTTGGCCGCGGGTGGCTGTGTGGCTAGGCCTTGGCCTTGGGGTGGCTGCGTGTCTTGGCCACGGGGTGGCCGCGTGCCTTGGCCTTGGCCGCGGGCTGGCTGCGTGCCTAGGCCTTGGCCGCGAGCTGGCTGGGTGCATCGCCTTGGACTTGGCGGCCTTGGCCTTGGCCGCGGGGTGGACGCATGCCTTGGACGCGGGCTGGCAACTTGCCTTGCTCGAAATGCAGCACATGCTCGCGACCAAGGCACGTCACACACTCTCACGCACACACAACACACACTCGGGCCGCGCTCCCAAGGCAAGGATAGGGAGCTCGAGCGTGGCCCTGTGCCTTGGCCTTGGCCGCGGGGTGGCTGCGTGGCTTGGCCTTGGCCGCGGGCGAGCATTTGGCCAAAATGTGAGCACACGGTCGTCTCCGTTTCTTCGTATTCTTGGACCAAAAACTGAGATCCACACCTACCTTCCACTTCTTTCTCTGGTTTTGCCTGAATCGGACGAGTTGGCCCACCCGTTTGGGCACCCATTCGCCATGTCTTCGAGCAGAAAATAGTACTTGCGCCGTGAGGAGGCCGCCGGCCCAGTTCTACCAGAATCGGACCAATTCGCAGGCACGTTTCGTCCCCTTTTCGCACCCCCGTACGTTCGGTAAATCGGCCGTAAAACGAGGTTCGGACCTCAGAATCGACTGCCGTCTTTTCCGACGTTCGACTGTCGCACGTATCTAATGCATCACCCAAAAATCCCGCACCTCCCCGGAAACGCGAAAGTTGGCCAAGATCCGCGAGCTACAGCACATGGCCTTGGCCTTGGCCACGGGGTGGCTGGGTGCCATGGCCTTGGCCGCGGCGTGGCTGGGTGCCTTGGCCTTGGCCGCGTGCTGGCTGCGTGCCTAGGCCTTGACCGCGGGCTGGCTGGGTGCCTAGGCCTTGGCCGCGGGGTGGACGCGTGCCTTGGCCTTGGCCACGCGGTGGCTGCGTGCCTTGGCCGCGGGCTGGCCCTGTGCCTTGCTCAAAATGCAGCACATGCGCGCGACCAAGGCACGTCGCACACTCTCACGCACACACAACACACACTCGGGCTGTGATCCCAAGGCAAGGATATGGAGCTCGGGGGTGGTCCTGTGCCATAGCCTTGGCTGCGGGTGAGCATTTGGCCAAAATGTGAGCACACGGTCCTCGCCGTTGCTTCGTATTCTTGGACCAAAAACTGAGATCCACACCTACCTTCCTCTTCTTTCTACGGTTTTGCCTGAATCAACGAGTTGGCCCACCCATTCGGGCACCCGTTCCCTGCCGGTAAAATGGCCGTAAAACAAGTTTCGGAGCTCGGAATTGGATTCCGGTTTCTCCCGCCACTGACTCCCACCAAACCCGACCACGCCAGCTGAAAATCCCGCGCCACCCCTGAAACGCGAAATTTGGCCACGGCCTCAGTTCCGCCACAATCGGACCAATTCGCGGGAACGTTTCGTCCTCTTTTTGCACCTTTGCACGTTCAGTAAATCGGCCGTAAAAAGAGGTTCAGACCTCGGAATCGACTCCCATCTTTTCCGACGTTCGACTGTCTCACGTATCTAATGCATCACCCGAAAATCCCGCGCCGCCCTGGAAATGCGAAAGTTGGCTAAGATCTGTGAGCTAGAGCACACGGCCATGGCCTTGGCCTTGGCGGGCTGGCTGGGTGCAATGGCCTTGGCCGCGGGCTGGCTGGGTGCCAACGCCTTTGACGCGGGGTGGACGCGTGCCTTGGCCTTGGCCACAGGGTGGCTGCGTGCCTTGGCCGCGGGCTGGCTCCGTGCCATGCTCGAAATGCAGCACATGCTCGCGACCAAGGCACGTCGCACACTCTCACGCACACACAACACACACTCGGGCTGCGATTCCGAGGCAATGATAGGGAGCTCGAGCGTGGCCCTGTGCCATAGCCTTGGCCGCGGGCGAGCATTTGGCCAAAATGTGAGCACACAGTCCTCGCCGTTGCTTCGTATTCTTGGACCAAAAACTGAGATCCACACGTACTTTCCACTTCTTTCTCCAGATTAGCCTGAATCGGACGAGTTGGCGCACCCGTTCGCTGCTGGTCAAATGGCCATGAAACGAGTTTCGGAGCTCGGAAATGGATTCCGTTTTCTCCCACCACCGACTCCCACCAAACCCGACCACGCCAGCCCAAAATCCCACGCCGCCCCCGAAACGCGAAATTTGGCCACAATCCGTGTGCTATAGCTCGCGGATTTTGGCCTTTTCCGGCGGAAAAATGGGCGCAGGGCCTCCCGCATTATTTTCAACATTTCTTTGAGTGGAAAACAGTACTTGCACGTTTCGTCACCTTTTCGCACCCCCGCACCCTCGGTAAATTGGCCGTAAAACGAGGTTCGGACCTCGAAATCGACTCCCCTCTTTTCTGACGTTCAACTGTTGTACGTATCTAATGCATCATCCCAAAATCCCGCACCGCCCCGGAAACGCGAAAGTTGACCAAGATCCGTGAGCTACAGCACACGGCCTTGGCCTTGGCCGCGGGGTGGCTGCGTGCCCAGGCCTTGGCCTTGGGGTGGCTGCGTGCCTTGGACTTGGCCTTGGCAACGGGGTGGCTGCGTGCCTTTGATTTGGCCGCGGGCTGGCTGCGTGCCTAGGCCTTGGCCGCGGGCTGGCTGGGTGCATGGCCTTGGCCTTCACTGCCTTGGCCTTGGCCGCGGGGTGGACGCGTGCCTTGGCCGCGGGCTGGCTCCGTGCCTTGATCGAAATGCAGCACATGCTCACGACCAAGGCACGTCGCACACTCCCATGCACACACAACACACACTCAGGCCGTGCTCCCTAGGCAAGGATAGGGAGCTCAAGTGCGACCCTGTGCCTTGGCCTTGTCCGCGGGGTGGCTGCGTGGCTTAGCCTTGGACCAAAACTGAGATCCACACCTACCTTCCACTTCTTTCTCTGGTTTTGCCTGAATCGGACGAGTTGGCCCACCCATTTGGGCGCCCGTTCGCGGAAGGTAAAATGGTCGTAAAACGAGTTTCGGAGCTCGGAATTCGATTCCATTTTCTCCCGCCACCGACTCCCACTAAACCCGACCACACCAGCCCAAAATCCTAGGCCGCCCCCGAAACGCGAAATTTGGCCACAGTTCGTGTGCTATAGCTCATGGATTTTGGCCTTTTCCGGCGCAAAAATGGGCGCTGGGCGTCCCGCATTATTTTCACCATTTCTTCGAGCGGAAAACAGTGCTTGTGCCATGAGGAGGCCCCCGGCCCAGTTCTACCACAATCGGACCAATTCGCGGGCACGATTTCTCCCCTTTTCGCACCCCTGTACGTTCGGTAAAACGGGCGTAAAACGAGGTTTGGACCTCGGAATCCACTCCCGTCTTTTCCGACGTTCGACTGTCGCACGTATCTAATGAAGCACCCCAAAGTCCCGCACCACCCCGGAAACGCGAAAGTAGGCCAAGATCTGTGATCTACAGCACACGGCGTTGGCCTTGGCCGCGGGGTGGCTGCGAGCCTAGGCTTTGGCCTTGGGGTGGCTGCGGGCCTTGGCCTTGGCCTTGGCCACGGGGTGACTGCGTGCCTTGGGCTTGGCCGCGGGCTGGCTGTGAGCCTAGGCCTTGGCCGCGGGGGGGCTGGGTGCATGGCCTTGGCCTTGGGTGCCTTGGCCTTGTCCATGGGTTGGACGCGTGCCTTGCCCTTTGCCACAGGGTGGCTGCGTGCCTTGGCAGCGGGCTGGCTCCGTGCCTTGCTCGAAATGCAGCACATGTTCGCGACCAAGGCACGTCGCATGCTCTCACGCACACACAACAAACACTCAGGCCGCGCTCCCTAGGCAAGGATAGGGAGCTCAAGTGTGACCCTGTGCCTTGGCCTTGTCCGCGGGGTGGCTGCGTGGCTTAGCCTTGGCCGCGGGTGAGCATTTGGCCAAAATGTAAGCACACGGTCCTCGCCGTTTCTTCGTATTCTTGGACCAAAACTGAGATCCACACCTACCTTCCACTTCTTTCTCTGGTTTTGCCTGAATCGGACGAGTTGGCCCACATTATTTTCACCATTTCTTCGAGCGGAAAACAGTGCTTGTTCCATGAGGAGGCCCCCGGCCCAGTTCTACCACAATCAGACCAATTCGCGGGCACGATTTGTCCCCTTTTCGCACCCCTGTACGTTCGGTAAATCGGCCGTAAAACGAGGTTCGGACCTCGGAATCCACTCCCGTCTTTTCTGACGTTCGACTGTCGCACGTATCTAATGCATCACCGCAAAATTCCGCACCGCCCCAGAAACACGAAAGTTGGCCAAGATCCATGAGCTACAGCACACGGCCTTGCCCTTGGCCGTGGGGTGGCTGCGTTCCTAGGCCTTGGCTGCATGCGTTGGCCTTGGCCTTGGCCATGGGGTGGTTGCGTGCCTTGGCCTTGGCCGCGGGCTGGCTGTGTGCCTAGGCCTTGGCCGCGGGCTGGCTGGGTGCTTTGCCTTGGCCTTGGGTGCCTTGGCCTTGACCGCGGGGTGGACGCGTGCCTTGGCCTTGGCCACGGGGTGGCTGCGTACCTTGGCCGCGGGCTGGCTCCGTGCCTTGCTCGAAATGCAGTTTCTCCCACCACCGACTCCAACGAAACCCGACCACGCCAGCCCAAAACCCACGCCGCCCCGAAACGCGAAATATGGCCGCAATCCGTGTGCTATAGCTAACGGATTTTGGCCTTTTCCGACGGAAAAATGGGCGCAGGGCCTCTAGCATTATTTTTGCCATTTCTTCGAGCGGAAAACAGTACTTTCCCCGTAAGGAGGCCCCCGGCCCAGTTCTACCACAATCGGACCAATTCGCGGGCACGTTTCATCCCCTTTTCGCACCCCTGCACGTAAGGTAAATCGGCCGTAAAACGAGGTTCAGACCTCGGAATCGACTACCGTCTTTTCCGACGTTCGACTGTCGCATGTATCTAACGCATCACCCCAAAATCCTGCACCGCCCGGGAAACGCGAAAGTTGGCTAAGATCCGTGAGCTACAGCACACGGCCTTGGACTTGGCCGCGGGGTGGCTGCATGCCAACGCCTTGGCCGCGGGCTGGCTGCGGGTTGGCTTCGTGGCCAGGCCTTGGCCGCGGGCTGGCTGGGTGCCATGGCCTTGGCCGCGGGGTGGACGTGTGCCTTGGCCTTGGCCACGGGGTGGCTGCATGCCTCGGCCATGGCATTGGCCGCGGGCTGGCTCCGTGCCTTGCTCGAAATGCAGCACATGCCCGCGACCAAGGCCGGTCGCACACTCTCATGCACATACAACACACACTCGGGCCTCACTCCCGAGGCAAGGATAGGGAGCTCGAGCATGGCCCTGTGCCTTGGCCTTGGCCGCGGGGTGGCTGCGTGGCTTGGCCTTGGCCGCGGGCGAGCATTTGGCCAAAATGTGAGCACACGGTCCTCGCCGTTTCTTCATATTCTTAAACCAAAAACTGAGATCGACACGTACCTTCCATTTCTTTCTCCGGTTTTGCCGGAATCGGACGAGTTGGCCCACCCGTTTGGGCACCCGTTCGCTGCCGGTAAAATGGCCGTAAAACGCGTTTCGGAGCTCAGAATTGGATTCCGTTTTCTCCCGCCACCAACTCCGACCAAACCCGACCATGCCAGCCAAAAATCCCACGCCCCACCCGAAACGCGAAATTTGGCCACAATCCGTGTGCTATGGCTCACGGATTTTGGCCTTTTCCGGCGGAAAAATGGGCGCAGGGCCTCCTGAATTAATTTCGCCATTTCTTCGAGTGGAAAACAGTACTTGCGCTGTTAGGAGGCCCCCGGCCTAGTTTTACCACAATCGAACCAATTCGCGGGCCCGTTTCGTCCCCTTTTCGCACCCCCGCACGTTCGGTAAATCAGCCGTAAAACGAGGTTTGGACCTCAGAATCGACTCCCGTCTTTTCAGACGTTTGACTGTCGCACGTATCTAATGCACGACCAAAAAATCCCGCACCGCCCCGGAAACGCGAAAGTTGGCCAAGATCCGCGAGCCACAGCACACGGCCTTGGCCTTGGCCGCGGGATGGATGGGTGCCATGGCCTTGGCGGCGGGGTGGCTGGGTGCCTTGGCCTTGGCCGTAGGCTGGCTGCGTGCCTAGGCCTTGGCCGCGGGCTAGCTGGGTGCCATGGCCTTGGCCATGGGGTGGCTGCGTGCCTCGGCCGCGGGCTGGCTCCGTGCCTTGCTCGAAATGCAGCACATGCTCGCGACCAAGGCAGGTCGCACACTCTCAGGCACACACAACACACACTCGGGCCGCGCTCCCGAGGCAAGGATAGGGAGCTCGAGTGTGGCCCTGTGCCTTGGCCTTGGCCACGGGGTGACTGCGTGGCTTGGCCTTGGCCGCGGGAGAGCATTTGGCCAAAATGTGAGCACACGGTCCTCGCCGTTGCTTGTATTCTTGGTCCAAAAATTGAGATCCACACCTACCTTCCACTTCTTTCTCCGGTTTTGCCTGAATCGGACGAGTTGGCCCACCCATTCGCTGCCGGTAAAATGGCTGTAAAACGAGTTTCGGAGATCGGAATTGGATTCCGTTTTCTCCCGCCACTGAATCTCACCAAACCCGACCACGCCAGCCCAAAATCCCATTCTGCCCCGAAAATGCGAAATTTGGCCACAATCCGTGTGCTATAGCTCACGGATTTTGGCCTTTTCCGGTGGAAAAATGGGCGCAGGGCCTCCCGCATTATTTTTGCCATTTCTTCAAGCGGAAAACAGAACTTGCGCCATGAGGAGGCCCCCGGCCCATTTCTACCACGGATCTTGGCCAACTTTCGCGTTTCCGGGGCGGTGCAGGAGTTTGGGGTGATGCAATAGATACATTTGACAGTTGAACGTCGGAAAAGACAGGAGTGGATTCCGTGGTCCGAACCTCATTTTACGGCCGATTTACCAAACGTGCAGGGGTGCGAATAGGGGACGATTGTGGTAGAACTAGGCCGGGGGCCTCCTCACGGCGTAAGTACTGTTTTCCATTCGAAGAAATGGCAAAAATAATGCGGGAGACCCTGCGCCCATTTTTCCGCCAGAAAAGGCCAAAATCCGTGAGCTATATAGCACACGGATTGTGGCCAAATTTCGCGTTTTGGAGGCGGCGTGGGATTTTGGGCTGGCGTGGTCGCGTTTGGTGGGAGTCGGTGGTGGGAGAAAACAGAATCCCTTTCCGAGCTATGAAACTCGTTTTACGGCCATTTTACCGGCAGCGAATGGGTGCCCAAACGGGTTGGCCAACTCGTCCGATTCAGGCAAAACCGGAGAAAGAAGTGGAAGGTAGGTGTGGATCTCAGTTTTTGGTCCAAGAATACGAAGAAACGGCGAGGACCGTGTGCTCACATTTTGGCCAAATGCTCGCCCGTGGCCAAGGCCAAGCCACGCAGCCACCCCGCGGTCAAGGCCAAGGCACAGGGCCACGCTCGAGCTCCCTATCCTTACCTCGGGAGTGCGGCCGAGTGTGTGTTGTGTGTGCGTGAGAGTGTGCGACGTGCCTTGGTCGCGAGCATGTGCTGCATTTCGAGTAAGGCAAGGAGCCAGCCCACGGCCAAGGCACGCAGCCACCCCATGGCCAAGGCCAAGGCACGCGTGCATCCCGCGGCCAAGGCCAAGGCCAAGGCACGCGTGCATCCCGCGGCCAAGGCCAAGGCCTAGGCACGCAGCCAGCCCGCGGCCAAGGCCAAGGCAAGCAGCCACCCCGTGGCCAAGGCCAAGGCCAAGGCACACAGCCACCCCAAGGCCAAGGCCTAGGCATGCAGCCACCCCAAGGCCAAGGCCTAGGCACGCAGCCACCCCGCGGCCATGGCCAAGGCCGTGTGCTGTAGCCCAAGGATCTTGGCCAACTTTCGCGTTTCCGGGGCGGTGCAGGATTTTAAGGTGATGAATTAGATACGTGCGACATTCGAACGTTGGAAAAGACGGGAGTCGATTTCGAGGTCCGAACCTCGTTTTACGGCCGATTTACCGAACGTGCAAGGGTGCGAAAAGGGGACGAAACGTGCCCGCGAATTGATCCGATTGTGGTAGAACTGGGCCGGGGGCCTCCTCACGGCGTAAGTACTGTTTTCCATTCGAAGAAATGGCAAAAATAATGCGGGAGACCCTGCGCCCATTTTTCCGCCGGAAAAGGCCAAAATCCGTGAGCTATATAGCACACGGATTGTGGCCAAATTTTGCGTTTCGGAGGCGGCGTGGGTTTTTGGGCTGGCGTGGTCGGGTTTGGTGGGAGTCGGTGGCGGGAGAAAACTGAATCCAATTCCGAGCTCCAAAACTCGCTTTACGGCCATTTTACCGGCAGCGAATGGGTGCCCAAACGGGTGGGCCAACTCATCCGATTCAGGCAAAACCTGGGAAAGAAGTGGAAGGTAGGTGTGGATCTCCGTTTTTGGTCCAAGAATACGAAGAAACGGTGAGGACCGTGTGCTCACATTTTGGCCAAATGCTCCCCCGTGGCCAAGGCACAGGCACGCAGCCACCCCGCGGTCAAGGCCAAGGCCGTGTACTGTGGCTCGCGGATCTTGGCCAAGTTTCGTGTTTCCGGGGCGGTGCGGGATTTTGGGGTGATGCATTAGATACGTTCGACAGTCGAACGTTGGAAAAGACGGGAGTCAATTCCGAGGTCCGAACCTCATTTTACGGCCGATTTACCGAGGGTACGGGAGTGCGAAAAGGGGACGAAACGTGCCTGCGAATTTGTCCGATTGTGGTAGAACTGGGCCGGGGGCCTCCTCATGGCTCAAGTACTGTTTTCCGCTCGAAGAAATGGCGAAAATAATGCGGGAGGCCCTGCGCCCATTTTTCCGCCGCTCGAAGAAATAGCACACGGATTGTGGCCAAATTTTGTGTTTCGGGGCGGCGTGGGGTTTTGGGCTCGCGTGGTCGGGTTTGGTGGGAGTTGGTGGTGGGAGAAAACGGAATCCAATTCCGATCTCCGAAACTCGTTTGACGGCCATTTTACCGGCAGCGAACGGGTGCCCAAACGGGTGGGCCAACTCGTCCGATTCAGGCAAAACCGGAGAAAGAAGTGGAAGGTAGGTGTGGATCTCAGTTTTTGGTCCAAGAATACGAAGAAACGGCAATGACCGTGTGCTCACATTTTTGTCAGATGCTCGCCCGCGGACAAGGCCAAGCCACGAAGACAGCCCGCGGCCAAGGCCAAGGCACAGGGCCCTATCCTTGCCTTGGGAGCGCGGCCCGAGTGTGTGTTGTGTGAGCGTGAGAGTGTGCAACCTGCCTTGGTCGCGAGCATGTGCTGCATTTCGAGCAAGGCACGGAGACAGTCCGCGGCCAAGGCCAAGGCCGAGGCACGCAGCCACACCGCGGCCAAGGCCTTGAGCATGTGCTGCATTTCGAGCAAGGCACGGAGCAAGCCCGCAGCCAAGGCACGCAGCCACCCCGTGGCCAAGGCCAAGGCACGCGTCCACCCACGGCCAAGGCCAAGGCCATGCACCCAGCCAGCCCGCAGCCAAGTCCTAGGCACGCAGCCACCCCGCGGCCAAGCCCAAGGCTCGCAGCCACCCCGCGGCCAAGCCCAAGGCTCGCAGCCACCCCATGGCCAAGGCCAATGCCAAGGCACGCAGCCACCCCACGGCCAAGGCCTTGAGCTCACGGATCTTGGCCAACTTTCGCGTTTCCGGGGTGGTGTGGGATTTTGGGTGATGCATTAGATACGTGCGACAGTCGAACGTCGGAAAAGACGGGAGTCGATTCCGAGGTCCAAACCTCGTTTTACGGCCGATTTACCGAACATGCAGGGGTGTGAAAAGGGGACGAAACGTGCCCGCGAATTGGTCCGATTGTGGTAGAACTGGGCCGGGGGCCTCCTCACGGCCCAAGTACTGTTTTCCCCCCGAAGAAATGGCAAAAATAATGCGGGAGGCCCTGCGCCCATTTTTCGAGCAAGGCACGGAGCAACAGCCAAGGCACGCAGCCACCCCGTGGCCAAGGCCAAGGCACGCGTCCACCCACGGCCAAGGCCAAGGCCATGCACCCAGCCAGCCCGCAGCCAAGTCCTAGGCACGCAGCCACCCCGCGGCCAAGCCCAAGGCTCGCAGCCACCCCGCGGCCAAGCCCAAGGCTCGCAGCCACCCCATGGCCAAGGCCAATGCCAAGGCATGCAGCCACCCCACGGCCAAGGCCTTGAGCTCACGGATCTTGGCCAACTTTCCCGTTTCCGGGGCGGTGCCAGATTTTGGGGTGATGCATTAGATACGTGCGACAGTCGAACGTCGAAAAAGACGGGAATCGATTCCGAGGTCCGAAGCTCGTTTTACGGCCGATTTAGCGAACGTGCAGGGGTACGAAAAGGGGACGAAACGTGCCCGCGAATTGGTCCGATTGCGGTAGAACTGGGCAGGGGGCCTCCTTATGGCGCAAGTACTGTTTTCCGCTCGAAGAAATGGCACAAATAATGCGGGATACCCTGCGCCCATTTTTCCTCCGGAAAAGGCCAAAATCCGTGAGCTATAGCACACGGACTGCGGCATGGGATTTTGGGGTGCTGCGTGGTCGGGTTTGGTGGGAGTCGGTGGCGGGAGAAAACGGAATCCAATTCCGAGCTCGGAAACTCGTCTTACGGCCATTTTACCGGCAGCAACCGGGTGCCATAACGGGTGGGCCACTCGTCCGATTCAGGTAAAACCGGAGAAAGAAGTGGAAGGTAGGTGTGGATGTCAGTTTTTGGCCCAAGAATACGAAGAAACGGCGAGGACCGTGCGCTCACATTTCGGCCATAAAACGAGGTTCAGACCTAGAAATCGACTCCCCTCTTTTCCGACGTTCGACTGTCGCACGTATCTAATGCATCACCCCAAAATCCCGCACCGCCCCGGAAATGCGAAAGTTGGCCAAGATCCGCAAGCCACAGCACACGACCTTGGCCTTGGCCACGGGGTGGACGCGTGCCTTGGCCTTGGCCTTGGCCACGGGGTGGCTCCGTGCCTTGCTCGAAATGCAGCACATGCTCGCGACCAAGTCACGTCGCACACTCTCACGCACACACAACACACACTCGGCTGCAATCCCGAGGCAAGGATAGGGCGCTCGAGCGTGGCCTTGCGCCATAGCCTTGGCCGCAGGCGAGCATTTGGCCAAAATGTGAGCACACGGTCCTCACCGTTGCTTCTTATTCTTGGACCAAACACTAAGATCCACACCTACCTTCCACTTCTTTCTCCGGTTTTGCCTGAATCGGACTGGTTGGCCCACATGTTCGCTGCTGGTAAAATGGCCGCAAAACGAGTTTCGGAGCTTGGAATTGGATTCCGTTTTATCCCACCACCAACTCCCACAAAACCCAAGCACGCCAGCCCAAAATCCCGCGCCTCCCCCGAAACGCGAAATTTGGCCACAATCCGTGTGCTATAGCTCACGGATTTTGGCCTTTTCCGGTGTAAAAATGGGCGCAGGGCCTCCCGCATTATTTTTGCCATTTGTTCAAGCCGAAAACAGTACTTGCGCCGTGAGGAGGCCCCCGGCCCAGTTCTACCAGAATCGAACCAATTCGCGGGCACGTTTCGTCCCCTTTTCGCACCCCTGCACGTTCGGTAGATCGGCTGTAAAATGAGTTTCGGACCTCGGAATCAACTCCTTTCTTTTCCGACGTTCGACTGTCGCACGTATCTAATGCATCACCCCAAAATCCCGCATCGCCCCGGAAACGGGAAAGTTGGCCAAGATCCGTGAGCTACAACACACGGCCTTGCCTTGGCCGCGGGGTGGCTGCGTGCCTAGGCCTTGGCCTTGGCCGTGGGGTGGACGCGTGCCTTGGCCTTGGCCACGGGGTGGGTGCGTGCCTTGGCCGCGGGCTGGCTCCGTGCCTTGCTCGAAATGCAGCACATGCTCGCGACCAAGGCAGGTCACACACTCTCACGCACACACAACACATACTCAGGCCGCACTCCAGAGGCAAGGATAGGGAGCTTGAGCGTGGCCCTGCGCCATAGCCTTGGCCGCGGGCGAGCATTTGGCCAAAATCTGAGCACACTGTCCTCGCCGTTTCTTCGTGTTCTTGGACCAAAAACTGAGATCCACACCTACCTTTCACTTCTTTCTCCGGTTTTGCCTGAATCGGACGAGTTGGCCCACACGTTTGGGCACCCGTTCGCTGCCGGTAAAATGGCCGTAAAATGAGTTTTGGAGCTCTGAATTGGAGTCCGTTTTCTCCCACCACCGACTCCCACCAAACCCGACCACGCCAGCCCAAAATCCCATGCCGCTCCCGAAACGCGAAATTTGTCCACAATCCGTGTGCTATAGCTCACGGATTTTGGCCTTTTCCGGCGGAAAAATGTGCGCAGGGCCTCCCGCATTATTTTCGCCATTTCTTCGAGCGGAAAACAGTACTTGCGCCGTGAGGAGGCCCCCAGCCCAGTTCTACCACAATTGGACCAATTCGTGGGCACGTTTCGTCCCCTTTTCGCACCCCTGCACATTCGGTAAATCGGTCGTAAAACGAGGTTCGGACCTCGGAAGCAACTCCTGTCTTTTCCGACATTCGACTGTCGCACGTATCTAATGTATCACCCCAAAATCCTGCACCACCCCGGAATTGCGAAACTTGGCCAAGATCCGTGAGCTACAGCACATGGCCTTGGCCTTGGCCGCGGGGTGGCTGTGTGCCTAGGCCTTGGCCTTAGCCTTGGCCGCGGGGTAGCTGTGTGCCTAGGCCTTGGCCTTGGCGTGGCTGCATGCCTAGGCCGGCCACGGAGTGGGTATGTGCCTTGGCCTTGGCCGCGGGGTGGCTGCATGGCTAGGCCTTGTCCGCGGGCTGGCTGGGTGCATGGCCTTGGCCTTGGGTGCCTTGGCCTTGGCCGCGGGGTGGACGCGTGCCTCGGCCTTGGCCACGGGGTGGCTGCGTGCCTTGGCCGTAGGCTGGCTCCGTGCCTTGCTCGAAATGCAGCACATGCTCGCGACCAAGGCAGGTCGCACACTCTCACGCACACACAACACACACTTGGGCCGCGTTCCCGAGGCAAGGATAGGGAGCTCGAGCGTGGCCCTGTGCCTTGGACTTGGCCGCGGGGTGGCTGCTTAGCTTGGCCTTGGCCGCGGACGAGCATTTGGCCAAAGTGTGAGCACACGGTCCTCACCGTTTCTTCGTATTCTTGGACCAAAAACTGAGATCCACACCTACCTTCCACTTCTTTGTCCGGTTTTGGCTGAATTGGATGAGTTCGCCCACATGTTTGCGCACCCGTTTGCTGCTGGTAAAATGGCCGTAAAATGAGTTTCGGAGCTCAGAATTGTATTCCGTTTTCTCCCGCCACCGGCTCCCACCAAACCCGACCACTCCAACCAAAATTCCCACGCCGCCCCTGAAACGCGAAATTTGGCCACAATCCGTGTACTATAGCTCACGGATTTTGGCCTTTTCTGGCGGAAAAATGGGCGACGGGCCTCCCGCATTATTTTTGCCATTTCTTCGAGCGGAAAACAGTACTTGCGCCGTGAGGAGGCCCCCGGCCCAGTTCTACCACAATCGAAACAATTCGTGGGCACGTTTCGTCCCCTTTTTGCACCCCCGCACCCTCGGTAGATTGGCCTTAAAACGAGGTGCGGACCTCGGAATCGACTCCCGTCGTTTCCGACGTTCGACTGTCGCACGTATCTAATGAATCAAACCAAAATCCCGCACCGCCCCAGAAACACGAAAGTTGGCCAAGATCCGTGAGCTACAGCACACGGACTTGGCTTGGCCTTGGGGTGGCTGCGTGCCTAGGCCTTGGCTTGGGGGTGGCTGCGTGCCTTGGCCTTGGCCTTGGGTACGGGGTGGCTGCGTGCCTTGGCCTTGGCCGCGGGCTAGCTGCGTGCCTAGGCCTTGGCCGCGGGCTGGCTGAGTGCATGGCCTTGGCCTTGGGTGCGTTGGCCTTCGCAGCTGGGTGGACGCGTGCCTTGGCCTTGCCCACGGGGTGGTTGCGTGCCTTGGCCGCGGGCTGGCTCCGTGCCTTGCTCCAAATGCAGCACATGCTCGCGACCAAGGCACTTTGCACACTCTTACGCACACACAACACACAGTCGGGCTGCGATCCCGAGGCAAGGATAGGGAGCTCGAGTGTGGCCCTGTGCCATAGCCTTCGCCGCGGGCGAGCATTTGGCCAAAATTTGATCACACGGTCCTCGCCGTTGCTTCGTATTTTTGGAGCAAAAACTGAGTTCCACACCTACCTTCCACTTCTTTCTCCGGTTTTGCCTGAATCGAACGAGTTGGCCCACCCGTTCGCTGCCAGTAAAATGGCTGCAAAGCGAGTTTCGTAGCTCGGAATTGGATTCCGTTTTCACCTGCCACTGACTCCCACCACACTCGACCACGCCAGCCCAAAATCACACGCCGCCCCCGAAACGCGAAATTTGGCCACAATCCGTGTGCTATAGCTCACGGATTTTGGCGTTTTCCGGCGGAAAAATGGGCGAAGGGCCTCCCGTATTATTTTTTCCATTTCTTCGAGCGGAAAACAGTACTTGCGCCGTGAGGAGGCCCCCGGCCCAGTTCTTACACAATCGGAACAATTCGTGGGCACGTTTCGTCCCCTTTTTGCACCCATGCACCCTCGGTAAATCGGCCGTAAAACGAGGTTCGGACCTCGAAATCGACTCCCCTCTTTTCCGACGTTCGACTGTTGCACGTATCTAATGCATCACCCCAAAATCCCGCAACGCCCCGAAAACGCGAAAGTTAGCCAAGATCCGTGAGCTACAGCACACGGCCTTGGCCTTGGCCGCAGGGTGGCTGCGTGCCTAGGCCTTCACCGCGGGGTGGCTGGGTGCCATGGCCTTGGGCTTGGCCTCGGGGTGGCTGCGTGCCAAGGCCTTGGCCGTGGGCTGGCTGCGTGCCTAGGCCATGGCCGCGGGCTGGCTGGGTGCCATTGCCTTGGCCGCGGGCTGGCTGGGGGCCGTGGCCTTGGCCGCGGGCTGGCTGGGTGCCATGGCCTTGGCTGCGGGGTGGACGCGCGTGCCTTGGCCTTGGCCACGGGGTGGCTGCGTGCCTCGGCCATGGCCTTGACCGCGGGCAGGCTCCGTGCCTTGCTCGGAATGCAGCACATGCTCGCGACCAAGGCAGGTCGCACACTCTCACGCACACACAACACACACTCGGGCCACGCTCCCGAGGCAAGGATAGGGAGCTCGAGCGAGGCCCTGTGCCTTGGCCTTGGCCGCGGGCGAGCATTTGGCAAAAATGTGAGCACACGGTCCCAGCCGTTTCTTCGTATTCTTGGACCAAAAACTGAAATCCACACCTACCTTCCAGTTCTTTCTCCGGTTTTGCCTGAATCGGACAAGTTGGCCCACCCGTTTGGGCACCCATTCGCTGCCGGTAAAATGGCCGCAAAACGAGTTTCGGAGCTCGGAATTGGATTCTGTTTTCTCCCGCCACTGACTCCCACCAAACCCAACCACGCCAGCCTAAAATCCTATGCCGCCCCCGAAACGCGAAATTTGGCCACAATCCGTGTGCTATAACTCACGGATTTTGGGCTTTTCCGGCGGAAAAATGGGCGCATGGCCTCCCGCATTATTTTCGCCATTTCTTCGAGTGGAAAACAGTACTTGCACCGTGAGGAGGCCCCCGGCCCAGTTCTACCACAATCGGACCAATTCGCGGCCATGTTTCGTCCCCTTTTCGCACCCCTGCACGTTCGGTAAATCTGCCGTAAAACGAGGTTCGGACCTCGAAATAGACTCCCCTCTTTTCTGACGTTTGACTGTCGCACGTATCTAATGCATCAGCCGAAAATCCCACACCGCCCCGGAAATGCGAAAGTTGGCCAAGATTCGTGAGCTACAGCACACGGCCTTGGCCTTGGCCTTGGGGTGGCTGCGTGCCTAGGCCTTGGCCGCGGGTTGGCTGGGTGCATGGCCTTGGCCACGGGGTGGCTGCGTGCCTTGGCCGCGGGCTGGCTCCATGCCTTGCTTGAAATGCAGCACATGCTCGAGACTAATGCACGTCGCACACTCTCACGCACACACAACACACACTCAGGCCGCGCTCCCGAGGCAAGGATAGGGAGCTGGAGCGTGGCCCTTTGCCTTGGCCTTGGCCGCGGGCGAGCATTTGGCCAAAATGTGAGCAAACAGTCCTTGCCGTTTCTTCGTATTCTTGGACCAAAAACCGAGATCCACACCTACCTTCCAATTCTTTCTCCGGTTTTGCCTGAATCGGATGAGTTGGCCCACCCATTTTTGCACCCGTTCGCTGCCGGTAAAATGGCCGTAAAATGAGTTTCGGAGCTCAGATTGGATTCCGTTTTCTCACGCCACCGACTCCCACCAAACCCGACCACGCATCCCAAAATCCCACGTCGCCCCTGAAATGCGAAATTTGGCCACAATCCGTGTGCTATAGCTCATGGATTTTGGCCTTTTCCGGCGAAAAAATGGGCGTAGGGCCTCCCGCATTATTTTTGCCATTTCCTCGAGCGGAAAACAGTACTTGGACCGTGAGGAGGCCCCCGGCCCAGTTCTACCACAATCGGAACAATTCGCGGCACGTTTCGTCCCCTTTTCGCACCCCGCACACTCGGTAAATCGGCCGTAAAACGAGGTTCGGACCTAGAAATCAACTCCCCTCTTTTCTGATGTTCGACTGTTGCACGTATCTAATGCATCACCCCAAAATCCCGCACCGCCCAGGAAACGCGAAAGTTAGCCAAGATCCGTGAGCTACAGCACACGGCCTTGACCTTGGCCACGGGGTGGCTGCTTGCCTAGGCCTTCACCGCGGGGTGGCTGGGTGCCATGGCCTTGGCCTTGGCCTCGGGGTGGCTGCGTGCCAAGGCCTTGGCCGTGGGCTGGCTGCGTGCCTAGGCCTTGGACGCGGGCTGGCTGGGTGCCATGGCCTTGGCCGCGGGGTCGACGAATGCCTTGGCCTTGGCCAAGGGGTGGCTGCGTGCCTCGCGACCAAGGCAGTTCGTACACTCTCACGCACACACAACACACACTCGGGCCGCGCTCCCGAGGCAAGGATAGGGAGCTCGAGCGTGGCCCTGTGCCTTGGCCTTGGCCGTGGGGTGGCTGCGTGGCTTGGCCTTGGCCGCGGGAAAGCATTTGGCCAAAATGTGAGCACACAGTCCTAGCCGTTTCTTCGTATTCTTGGACCAAAAACTGAGATCCACACCTACCTTCCACTTCTTTCTCCGGTTTTGCCCGTATCAGACGGGTTGGCCCACCCGTTTGGGCTCCCGTTCGCTGCCGGTAAAATGGCCGTAAAACGAGCTTCGGAGCTCGGAATTGGATTCTGTTTTCTCCCGCCACCGACTCCCACCAAACCCGACCACGCCAGCCAAAAATCACACGCTGCCCCAGAAACACGAAATTTGGCCACAATCCGTGTGCTATTGCTCACGGATTTTGGCCTTTTCCGGCGGAAAAATGGGCGCGGGGCCTCCCGCATTATTTTCGCCATTTCTTCGAAAGGAAAACAGTACTTGCGCCTTGAGGAGGCCCCGGGCCCAGTTCTACCACAATCGGACCAATTCGCGTGGACGTTTCCGAGGCAAGGATAGGGAGCCCGAGCATGGCCCTGTGCCATAGCCTTGGCCGCGGGCGAGCATTTGGCCAAAATGTGAGCACACGGTCCTCGCCGTTGCTTCGTATTCTTGGACCAAAAACTTAGATCCACACCTACCTTCCACTTCTTTCTCCGGTTTTGCCTGAATCGGACGAGTTGGCCCACCCGTTCGCTGCCGGTAAAATGGCCATAAAACGAGTTTTGGAGCTCGGAATTGGCCACAATCCGTGTGCTATAGCTCGGAATTGGCCACAATCCCTTTTCGCACCCCCGCACGTCCGGTAAATCGGCCATAAAACGAGGTTCAGACCTCGGAATCGACTCCCGTCTTTTCTGACGTTCGACTGTCGCACGTATCTAATGCATCACCCGAAAATCCCGCACCGCCCCGGAAACGGGAAAGTTGGCCAAGATCCGCGAGCCACAGCACACGGCCTTGGCCTTTGCCGCGGGGTGGCTGGGTGCCTTGGTCTTGGCCGCGGGCTGGCTGCGTGCCTCAGCCATGGCCGCGGGCTGGCTTGGTGCCATGGCCTTGGCCTTGGGTGCCTTGGCCTTGGCCGCGGGGTGTATGTGTGCCTTGGCCTTGGCCACGGGGTGGCTGCGTGCGTTGCTCGAAATGCAGCACATGCTCACGACCAAGGTAGGTCTCACACTCTCACGCGCACACAACACAACCTCGCGTTGCGATCCCAAGGCAAGGATAGGGAGCTCGAGCATGGCCCTGTGCCATAGCTTTGGCCGCGGGCGAGCATTTGGCAAAAATGTGAGCAAACGGTGAGCTACAGCACACGGCCTTGGCCTTGGTCGCAGGGTGGCTGCGTGCCTTGGCCTTGGCCGCGGGCTGGCTGTGTGCCTAGGCCTTGGCCGCGTGGTGGCTGAGTGCATGGCCTTGGCCTTGGGTGGCTTGGCCTTGGCCGCGGGGTGGACGCGTGCCTTGGCCTTGGCCGCGGGGTGGACGCGTGCCTTGGCCTTGGCCACGGGGTGGCTGCGTGCCTTCGCCGCGGGCTGCCTCCGTGCCTTGCTCTAAATGCAGCAAATGCTCGTGACCAAGGCACGTCGCACACTCTCACGCACACACAACACACACTCGGTCCGCGCTCCCGAGGCAAGGATAGGGAGCTCGAGCGTGGCCCTGTGCCTTGGCCTTGGCTGTGGGGTGGCTGCGTGGCTTGGCCTTGGCCGCGGGCTAGCATTTGGCCAAAATGTGAGCACACGGTCCTCGCCGTTTCATCGTATTCTTGGACCAAAAACTGAGATCCACACCTACCTTCCACTTCTTTCTCCGGTTTTTCCTGAATCGGACGAGTTGGCCCACCCGTTTGGGCACCCATTTGCTGCCGGTAAAATGGCCGTAAAACGAGTTTCGGAGCTCGGAATTGGATTCAGTTTTCTCCCGCCACTTACTCCCGCCAAACCCGACCACGCCAGCCCAAAATCCCACTCCGCCCCCGAAACGCGAAATTTGGCCACAATCCGTGTGCTATAGCAAGGCACGAAACGTGCCCACGAATTGGTCCGATTGTGGTAGAACTGGGCCGGGGGCCTCCTCACGGTGCAAACACTGTTTTCCGCTCGAATGAAATGGCAAAAATAATGCGGGAGGCCCTGCGCCCATTTTTCCGCCGGAAAAGGCCAAATCCGTGAGCTATAGAACATGGATTGTCGCCAAATTTCGTGTTTCTGGGGCGGCGTGGGATTTTGGGCTGGCGTGGTCGGGTTTGGTGGGAGTTGGTGGTGGGAGAAAATGGAATCCAATTCCGAGCTCCGAAACTCGTTTTACGGCCATTTTACCGGCAGCGAACGGGTGCCCAAACGGGTGGGCCAACTCGTCCGATTCAGGCAAAACCGGAGAAAGAAGTGGAAGGTAGGTGTGGATCTCAGTTTTTGGTCCAGGCATACGAAGAAACGGCGAGCAGCGTGTGCACACATTTTGCCCAAATGCTCGCACGCGGCCAAGGCCAAGCCACGCAGCCACCCCGCGGCCAAGGCCAAGGCACAGGCCCACGCTCGAGCTCCCTATCCTTGCCTTGGGAGCACGGCCCGAGTGTGTGTTGTGTGTGCGTGAGAGTGTGTGACCCGCCTTGGTCGCGAGCATGTGCTGCATTTCAAGCAAGGCACGGAGCCAGCCCGCGGCCAAGGGCAAGGCACGCGTCCACCCCGCGGCCAAGGCCAAGGCCGTGTGCTGTGGCTCACGGATCTTGGCCAACTTTCGCGTTTCCGGGGCGGGGCGGGATTTTCGGGTGATGCATTAGATACGTGCGAGAGTGGAACATCGGAAAAGAGGGGAGTCGATTTCGAGGTCCGAACCTCGTTGTATGCCGATTTACTGAGGGTGCGGGGGTGCGAAAATGGGACGAAACGTGCCCGCGAATTGGTCCGATTGTGGTAGAACTGGGCCGGGGGCCTCCTCACGGTGCAAGTACTGTTTTCCGCTCAAATGAAATGGTGAAAATAATGCGGGAGGCCCTGCGAACATGGATTGTCACCAAATTTCGCGTTTCTGGGGCGGCGTGGGATTTTGGGCTGGCGTGGTCGGGTTTGGTGGGAGTCGGTGGTGGGAGAAAATGGAATCCAATTCCGAGCTCCGAAACTCATTTTAGGGCCATTTTACCGGCAGCGAACGGGTGCCCAAACGGGTGGGCCAAGATGTCCGATTCAGGCAAAACCGGAGAAAGAAGTGGAAGGTAGGTGTGGATCTCAGTTTTTGGTCCAAGAATACGAAGCAACGACGAGAACCATGTGCTCACATTTTGGCCAAATGCTCGCCCGCGGCCAAGGCTATGGCACAGGGTCACGCTCGAGCTCCCTATCCTTGCCTCGGGATCGCAGCCTGAGTGTGTGTTGTGCGTGCGTGAGAGTGTGTGGCATGCCTTGGTCGCGAGCATGTGCTGCATTTCGAGCAAGGCACGGAGCCAGCCCTCGGCCAAGGCACGCAGCCACCCGTGGTTAAGGCCAAGCCACGCGTCCACCCGCGGCCAAGGCTAAGGCACCCAAGGCCAAGGCCATGGCACCCAGCCACCCCGCGGCCAAGGCCATGGCACCCAGCAACCCCGCGGCCAAGGGCAAGGCCGTGTGCTGTGGCTCGCGGATCTTGGCCAACTTTCGCGTTTCCGGGGCGGTGCAGGATTTTCGGGTGATGCATTGATACGTGCGACAGTCGAACATCGAAAAAGACGGGAGTCGATTCCAAGGTCGGAACCTCGTTTTACAGCCGATTTTCCGAACGTGCGTGGGTGCGAAAAGGGGACGAAACGTGCCCGCGAATTGGTCCGATTGTGGTAAAACTGGGCCGGGGGCCTCCTCTTGGCGCAAGTACTGTTTTCCGCTCGAATGAAATGGGGAAAATAATGCAGGAGGCCCTGCGCCCATTTTTCCGCCGGAAAAGGCCAAATCCGTGAGCTATAGCACACGGATTGTGGCAAAATTTTGCGTTTCGGGGGCGGCGTGGGATTTTGGGCTGTCGTGGTCGGGTTTGGCTTGAGTCGGTTGCGGGAGAAAAAGGAATCCAATTCCGAGCTCGAAACTCGTTTTACGGCCATTTTACCGGCAGCGAACGGGTGGGCCAACTCGTCCGATTCAGGCAAAACCGGAGAAAGAAGTGGAAGGTAGGTGTGGATCTCAGTTTTTGGTCCAAGAATACGAAGCAACAGCGAGCAACGTGTGCTCACATTTTGGCCAAATGCTCACCCGCGGCCAAGGCTATGGCACAGGGCCACGCTCGAGCTCCCTATCCTTGCCTCGGGATCGAGCCCAAGTGTGTGTTGTGTGTGTGTGAGAGTGTGGGACATGCCTTGGTCGCAAGCATGTGCTGCATTTCAAGCAAGGCACGGAGCCAGCCCGTGGCCAAGGCACGCAACCACCCCGCGGCCAAGGCCTTGGCATGCAGCCACCGCGACGCAAAGGCCAAGGCCATGGCACCCAGCCACCCCGCGGCCAAGGCCAAGGCCGTGTGCTGTAGCTGACGGATCTTGGCCAACTTTCTCATTTCCGGGGCGGTGTGGGATTTTGGGGTGATGCATTAGATACATGCAACAGTCGAACGTCGGAAAAGAGGGTAGTCGATTTAGAGGTCCGAACCTCGTTTTACAGCCGATTTACTGAGGGTGCGGGGGTGCAAAAGGGGGACGAAACGTGCCCGCGAATTGGTCCGATTGTGGTAGAAATGTGCCAGGGGCACGGATTGTTGGATTCAGTGGCGGGAGAAAACGGAATCCAATTCGGAGCTCCGAAACTCATTTTCCGGCCATTTTACCAGCAGCGAACGGGTTGCCCAAACGGGTGGGCCAACTTGTCCGATTCAAGCAAAACCGGAGAAAGAAGTGGAAGGTAGGTGTGGATCTCAGTTTTTGGTCCAAGAATACGAAGAAACGGCGAGGACCGTGCGATCACATTTTGCCCAAATGCTCGCCCGCAGCCACCCCGCGGCCCAGGGCAAGGGACAGGGCCATGCTCGAGCTCCCTATCCTTGCCTCGGGAGCGCGGCCCGAGTGTGTGTTGTGTGTGCGTGAGAGTGTGCGACCTGCCTTGGTCGTGGGCATGTGCTGCATTTCGAGCAAGGCACGGAGTTAGCCCGCGGCCAAGGCCAAGGCCGAGGCACGCAGCCACCCTGTGGCCAAGGCCAAGGCATGCGCCCACCCCGCGGCCAAGGCCAAGACACCCAAGGCCAAGGCCAAGCACCCAGCCAGCCCGCGGCCAAGGCCCAGGCACGCAGCCAGCTCGCGGCCAAGGCCTAGGCACGCAGCCAGCCCGTGTGCCTTGGCCTTGGCCAAGGGGTGGCTGCGTGGCTTGGCCTTGGCCGCGGGCGAGCATTTGTCCAAAATGTGAGCACACGGTCCTCGCCGTTTCTTCGTATTCTTGGACCAAAAACTGAGATCCACACCTACCTTCCACTTCTTTCTCTGGATTTGCCTGAATCGGATGAGTTGGCCCACCCGTTTGGGCACCCGTTCCCTGCCGGTAAAATGGCCGGAAAAAGAGTTTCGGAGCTCCGAATTGGATTCCGTTTTCTCCCGCCATCGACTCCCACCAAACCCGACCACGCCAGCCCAAAATCCCACGCCGCCCCCGAAATGCGAAATTTAGCCACGATCTGTGTGCTATATAGCTCATGGATTTTCGCCTTTTCCGGCGGAAAAATGGGCGCAGGGCCTCCCGCATTATTTTCGCCATTTCTTCGAGCGGAAAATAGTACTTGTGCCGTCAGGAGGCCCCCGGAGCAGTTCCACCACAATCGGACCAATTCGCGGGCACGTTTCGTCCCCTTTTCGCACCCCCGCAAGTTCGGTAAATTGGCCGTAAAACAAGGTTCGGACCTCGAAATCGACTCCCCTCTTTTCCGACGTTTGACTGTCGTACGTATCTAATGCATCACCCGAAAATCCCGCACCGCCCCGGAAACACGAAAGTTGGCCAACATCCGCGAGCCACAGCACACGGCCTTGGCCTTGGCCAAGGGGTGGCTGGGTGCCATGGCCTTGGCTGCGGGGTGGCTGGGTGCCTTGGCCTTGGCCACGGGGTGGCTGCGTGCCTTGGCTGCAGGCTGGCTCCGTGCCTTGCTTGAAATGCAGCACATGCTCACGACCAAGGCACGTCGCACACTTTCACGCACACAGAACACACACTCGGGCTGCGATCCCGAGGCAAGGATAGGGAGCTCGAGCGTGGCCCTGTGCCATAGCCTTGGCCAAAATGTTAGCAGACGGTCCTCGCCGTTGCTTCGTATTCTTGGACCAAAAACTGGGATCCACACCTACCTTCCACTTCTTTCTCCGGTTTTGCCTGAATCAGACGAGTTGGCCCACCCGTTCGCTGCCTGTAAAATCGGCCGTAAAACAAGGTTCGGACCTCGGAATCAACTCCTGTCTTTCCGACGTTCGACTATCGCATGTATCTAATGCATCACCCCAAAATCCTGCACCGCCCCGGAAACGCGAAAGTTGGGCAAGATCTCAGAGCTACAGCACACGGCCTTGGCCTTGGCCGCGGGTGGCTGCGTGCCTAGGCCTTGGCCGTGGGGTGGCTGCTTGCCTTGGCCACGGGGTGGCCTAATGCCTAGGCCTTGGCCGCGGGCTGGCTGGGTGCATGGCCTTGGCCTTGGCCGCGGGGTGGACGCGTGCCTTGGCCTTGGCCACGGGCTGGCTCCGTGCCATGCTCGAAATGCAGCATATGCTCGCGACCAAGGCGCGTTGTACACTCTCATGCACAAACAACACGCACTCAGGCCACACTCCCGAGGCAAGGATTGGGACCTCGAGCGTGGACGTGTGCCTTGGCCTTGGCCGCGGGGTGGCTGCGTGGCTTGGCCTTGGCCGCGGGCAAGCATTTGGCCAAAATGTGAGAACACGGTCCTCGCCGTTTCTTCATATTCTTGGACCAAAAACTGAGATCCACACCTACGTTTCACTTCTTTCTCCGGTTGTGCCTGAATCGGACGAGTTGGCCACCCATTTGGGCACCCGTTCGCTGCCGGTAAAATGGCCGTAAAACGAGCTTCGGAGCTCAGAATTGGATTTCGTTTTCTCCCGCAACCGACTCCCACCAAACCCGACCACGCCAGACCAAGATCCGTGAGCTACAGCCCAAGATCTGTGAGCTACAGCACACGGCCTTGGCCTTTCCCGAGGGGTGGCTGCGTGCCTAGGCCTTGGCCACGGGGTGGCTGGGTGACTTGGCCATGGCCGCGGGCTGGCTGCGTGCCTAGGCCTTGGCCGCGGGCTGGCTGGGTGCCATGGCCTTGGCCTTAGCCGCGAGGTGGACGCGTGCCTTGGCCTTGGCCATGGGGTGGCTGCGTGCCTTGCTCGAAATGCAGCACATGCTCGCGACCAAGGCACGTCGCACACTCTCACGCACACACAACGCAAAATCGGGCTGCAATCCCAAGGCAAGGATAGGGAGTTCGAGCGTGGCCCTCTGACATAACCTTGGCCAAAATGTTAGCACACAGTCCTCGCCGTTGCTTCGTATTCTTGGACCAAAACAGAGATCCACCCCTACCGTCCACTTCTCTCTCTGGTTTTGCCTGAATCCAACGAGTTGGCCCACCGGTTCGCTGCCGGTAAATTGGCCGTAAAACGAGTTTCAGAGCTCGGAATTGGATTCCGTTTTCTCCCGCCACCGACTCCCACCAAACCCAAACACTCTAGCCCAAAATCCCATGCCGCCCCCGAAACGCGAAATTTGGCCACAATCCGTGTGCTCTAGCTCACTGATTTTGGCCTTTTCCGCGGAAAATGAGCGCAGCGCCTCCCGCATCCGTTTCTTCGTATTCTTCGAGCGAAAAACAGTACTTGCGCCGCGTGAGGAGGCACCCGACCCATTTCTACCACAATCGGGTCAATTCGCGGGCACGTTTTCGTCCCCCTTTTCGCACCCCCGCAGCCTCGGTAAATCGGCCGTAAAACGAGGTTCGGACCTCAAAATCGACTCCGCTGTTTTCCGACCTTCGACTGTCCCACGTATCTAATGCATCACCCCAAAATCCCGAACCACCCCGGAAACGCGAAAGTTGGCCAATATCCGTGAGCTACAGCACACGGCCTTGGCCTTGGCCGTGGGGTGGCTGCATGCCTAGGCCTTGGCCGTGGGGTGGTTGCGTTCCTAGACCTTGGCCGCGGGCTGGGTGCCATGGCCTTGGCCTTGCCCTCGGGGTGGCTGCGTGCCACGGCCTTGGCCACAGGCTGGCTGCGTGCCATGGCCTTGGCCGCAGGATGGCTGGGTGCCATGGCCTTGGCTGCGGGCTGGCTGCGTGCCATGGCCTTGGCCGCGGGGTGGACGCCTGCCTTGGCCTTGGCCACGAGGTGGCTGTGTGCCCTGTGCCTTGGCCTTGGCCGCGGGCTGGCTGCGTGGGTTGGCCTTGGCCGCGGGCGAGCATTTGGGCTAAATGTGAGCACACGGTCGTCGCCGTTTCTTCGTATTCTGGGACTGAAAGCTGAGATCCACATCTACCTTCCACTTCTTTCTCTGGTTTTTCCTGAATCGGACGAGTTGGCCCACCCGTTTGGGCACCCGTTTGCTGCCGCTAAAATGGCTGTAAAACGTGTTTCGGAGCTCTGAATTTGATTCCGTTTTCTCCCGCCACCGACTCCCACCAAATCCGACCACGCCAGCCCAAAATCCCACGCAGCCCCCGAAACGCGAAATTTAGCCACAATCCGTGTGCTATAGCTCACGGATTTTGGCCTTTTCCGGCGGAAAAATGGGCGCAGGGCCTCCCGCATTATTTTCACCATTTCTTCGAGCGGAAAACAGTACTTGCGCCGTGAGGAGGACCCGGGCCAGTTCTACCACAATCGGATGAATTCGCGGCCACGTTTCGTCCCCTTTTCGCACCCCTGCACGTTCGGTAAATCAGCCGGAAAACGAGGTCAGACCTCGCAGTCGACTCCCGTCTTTTCCAACGTTCGACTGTCGCACGTATCTAATGCATCACCGCAAAATCCCGCACAGACCCGGAAACGTGAAAGTTAGCCAAGATCCATGAGCTACAGCACACGGCCTTGGGGTGGCGGGTGCCAAGGCCTTGGCCGCGTGTTGGCAGCGTGCCTAGGCGTTGGCCGCGGGCTGGCTGCGTGCCTGGGCATTGGCCGCGGGCTGGCTACGTGCCTGGGCCTTGGCCGCGGGGTGGCTGGGTGCCACGGCCTTCGCCGCGGGCTGGCTGGGTGCCATGGCCTTGGCCGCAGGCTGGCTGGGTGTCATGGCCTTGGCCAAGGGGTGGACGCGTGCCTTGGCCTTGGCCAAGGGGTGGACGCGTGCCTTGGCCTTGGCCACGGGGTGGCTGCGTGCCCTAGCCTTGGCCTTGGCAGCGGGTTGGCTCCGTGCCTTGCTGGAAATGCAGCACATGCTCGCGACCAAGGAAGGTCGCACACTCTCACGCACACACAACGCACACTCGGGCCGTGCTCCCGATGCAAGGATAGGGAGCTCGAGCGCGGCCCTGTGCCTTAGCCTTGGCCGCGGAGTGGCTGCGTGGCTTGGCTTTGGCCGCAGGCGAGCATTTGGCCAAAATGTGAGCACACGGTCCTCGTCGTTTCTTCGTATTCTTGGACCAAAAACTGAGATCCACACCTACCTTCCACTTCTTTCTCCGGTTTTGCCTGAATCGGACGAGTTGGCCCACCCGTTTGCTGCCCAAAATCCCACGCCACCCCCGAAACGCGAAATTTGGACACAATCCCTGTGCTACAGCTCACGGATTTTGGCCTTTTCCGGCGGAAAAATAAGCGCAGGGCCTCCCGCATTATTTTTGCCATTTCTTCGAGCGGAAAACAATACTTGCACCGTGAGGAGGCCCCCGGCCCAATTCTACCACAATCGGACCAATTCGCGGTCATTTTTCGTCCCCTGTTCGCATCCCCGCACCCTCGGTAAATCGGCCGTAAAACAAGGTTCGGACCTCGAAATCGACTCCGCCCTTTTCCAATGTTCGACTGTCCCACGTATCTAATGCATCACCCCAAAATCCCGCACCACCCCGGAAACGCGAAAGTTGGCCAAGATCCGTGAGCTACAGCACACGGCCTTGGCCTTGGCCGTGGGGTGGCTGCGTGCCTAGGCCTTGGCCGCGGGGTGTTTGCACGCCTATGGCTTGGCCGCGGGGTGGCTGGGTGACATGGCCTTAGCCTTGGCCTTTGGGTGGCTGCGTGCCAAGGCCTTGGCCGCGGGCTGGCTGGGTGCCATGGCCTTGGCCTTGGGTGCCTTGGCCTTGGCCGCGGGGTGGACGCATGCCTTGGCCTTGGCCACGGGGTGGCTGCGTGCCTTGGCCGCGGGCTGGTTCCGTGCCTTGCTCGAAATGCAGCACATGCTCGCGACCAAGGCACGTCGCACACTCTCACGCACACACAACACACACTCGGGCTGCGATCCAGAGGCAAGAGCTCGAGCGTGGCCCTGTGCCATAGCCTGGGCTGCGGGCGAGCATTTGGCCAAAATGTGAGCACACGGTCCTCGCCGTTTCTTCGTATTCTTGGACAAAAAACTGAGATCCACACCTACCTTCCACTTCTTTCTCCGGTTTTCCCTGAATCGGACAAGTTGGCCCACCCGTTTGGGCACCCGTTCGCTGCCGGTAAAATGGCCGTAAAACGAGTTTCGGAGCCGGGAATTGAATTCTGTTTTCGCCCGCCATTGACTCCTACCAAACCCGACCACGCCAGCCCAAAATCCCACGCCGCCCCCAAAACGCAAAATTTGGCCACCATTGTGTGCTATAGCTCACGGATTTTGGACCTTTCCGGCGGAAAAATAAGCGCAGGGCCTCGCCCATTATTTTCGCCATTTCTTCAAGTGGAAAACAGTACTTACGCCGTGAGGAGGCTCCCGGCCCAGTTGTACCACAATCGGACCAATTCGCGGGCACATTTTGACCCATTTTCGCACCCCCGCAGCCTCGGTAAATCGGCCGTAAAACGATGTTCGGACCTCGAAATCGACTCCGCTCTTTTCCGACGTTCGACTGTCCCACGTATCTAATGCCTTGGCCACGGGGTGGCCGGGTGCCTTGGCCTTTTCCGCGGGCTAGCGGCGTGCCTAGGCCTTGGCCGCGGGCTGGCTGGGTGCATGGCCTTGGCCTTGGGTGACTTGGCCTTGGCCGCGGGGTGGACGCGTGCCTTGACCTTGGCCACGGGGTGGCTGCGTGCCTTCGCCGCGGGCTGCCTCCGTGCCTTGCTTGAAATGTAGCACATGCTCGCGACCAAGGCACGTCGCACACTCTCACACACACACAACACATACTCGGGCCGCGCTCCCGAGGCAAGGATAGGGAGCTCGAGCGTGGCCCTGTGCCTTGGCCTTGGCTGCGGGGTGGCTGCGTGGCTTGGCCTTGGCCGCGGGCGAGCATTTGGCCAAAATGTGAGCACATGGTCGTCGCCGTTGCTTCATATTCTTGGACCAAAAACTGTGATCCACACCCACCTTCCACTTCACACTTACCTTTCACTTCTTTCTCCGGTTTTGCCTGAATCGGACGAGTTGGCCCACCCGTTTGTTGCCGGTAAAATGGCCGTAAAACGAGTTTCGGTGCTCGGAATTGGATTCTGTTTTCTCCCACCACCGACTCCCATGAAACCCGACCACGCCAGCCCAAAATCCCATGCCCCCCCGAAACGCGAAATTTGGACACAATCCGTGTGCTATAGCTCACGGATTTTGGCCTTTTCCGGCAGAAAAATAAGCGCAGGGCCTCCCACATTATTTTTGCCATTTCTTCGAGCGGAAAACAGCACTTGCACAGTGAGGAGGCCCCCGGCCCAATTCTACCACAATCGGACCAATTCGCGGGCACGTTTCGTCCCCTGTTCGCATCCCCGCACCCTCGGTAAATCGGCCGTAAAACAAGGTTCGGACCTCGAAATCGACTCCGCTCTTTTCCGACATTCGACTGTCCCACGTATCTAATGCATCACCCCAAAATCCCGCACCGCCCCGGAAACGCAAAAGTTGGCCAAGATCCGTGAGCTACAGCACACGGCCTTGGCCTTGGCCGTGGGGCGGCTGCGTGCCTAGGCCTTGGCCGCGGGGTGGCTGCGCGGCTATGGCTTGGCCGCGGGGTGGCTGGGTTCCATGGCCTTGGCCTTGGCCTCTGGGCGGCTGCGTGCCAAGGCCTTGGCCGCGGGCTGGCTGGGTGCCATGGCCTGGGCCTTCGGTGCCTTGGCCTTGGCCGCGGGGTGGACGCGTGCCTTGGCCTTGGCCACGGGGTGGCTGCGTTCCTTGGCCGCGGGCTGGCTCCGTGCCTTGCTCGAAATGCAGCACATGCTCGCGACCAAGGCACGTCGCACACTCTCACGCACACACAACACACACTCGGGCTGCAATCCCGAGGCAAGGATAGGGAGCTCGAGCGTGGCCCTGTGCCATAGCCTGGGCTGCGGGCGAGCATTTGGCCAAAATGTGAGCACACGGTCCTCGCCGTTTCTTCGTATTCTTGGACAAAAAACTGAGATCCACACCTACCTTCCACTTCTTTCTCCGGTTTTTCCTGAATCGGACAAGTTGGCCCACCCGTTTGGGCACCCGTTCGCTGCCGGAAAAATGGCCGTAAAACGAGTTTAAGAGCCCGGAATTGGATTCCGTTTTCCCACACCACTGACTCCTACCAAACCCAACCACGCCAGCCCAAACTCCCACGCCGCCCCCGAAACGCGAAATTTGGCCACAATCCGTGTGCTATAGCTCACGGATTTTGGACTTTTCCGGTGGAAAAATAAGCGCAGGGCCTCACGTATTATTTTTGCCATTTCTTCGAGTGGAAAACAGTACTTGCCCCCGGCCCAGTTCTACCACTATCGGACCAATTCGCGGGCACGTTTTATCCCCTTTTCGCACCCCCGCACCCTCGGTAAATCGGCCGTAAAACGAGGTTCGGACCTCGAAATCGATTCCGCTCTTTTCCGACGTTCGACTGTCCCACGTATCTAATGCCTTGGCTGCGGGGTGGCTGGGTGCCTTGGCCTTTTCTGCGGGCTAGCTGCGTGCCTAGGCCTTGGCCGCGGGCTGGCTGGGTGCATGGCCTTGGCTTTGGGTGCCTTGGCCTTGGCCGCGGGGTGGACGCGTGCCTTGACCTTGGCCGCGGGGTGGACGCGTGCCTTGACCTTGGCCACGGGGTGGCTGCGTGCCTTGGCCGCGGGCTGGCTCCGTGCCTTGCTTGAAATGCAGCACATGCTCGCGACCAAGGCACGTCGCACACTCTCGAAGAAATGGCGAAAATAATGCGGGAGGCCCTGCGCCCATTTTTCCACCGGAAAAGGCCAAAATCCGTGAGCTATACCACACGGATCGTGGCCAAATTTCGCGTTTCGGGGACGGCGTGGGATTTTGGGCTGGCGTGGTCGGGTTTGGTGGGAGTCGGTGGCGGGAGAAAACGGAATCCAACTCTGAGCTCCGAAACTCGTTTTACGGCCATTTTACCGGCAGCGAACAGGTGCCCAAACGGGTGGGCCAACTCGTCCGATTCAGGCAAAACCGGAGAAAGAAGTGGAAGGTAGGTGTGGAACTCAGTTTTTGGTCCAAGAATACGAAGAAATGGCGAGGACCGTGTGCTCACATTTTGGCAAAATGCTCGCCCGCGGCCAAGGCCAAGCCACGCAGCCACCCCGCGGCCAAGGCCGAGGCACAGGGCCACGCTCGAGCTCCCTATCCTTGCCTCGGGAGCGCGGCCCGAGTGTGTGTTGTGTGTGCGTGAGAGTGTGCGACGTGCGTTGGTCGCGAGCATGTGCTGCATTTCGAGCAAGCCACGGAGCCAGCCCAAGGCCAAGGCCAAGGCCGAGGCACGCAGTCACCCCGTGGCCAAGGCCAAGGCACGCAGCCAGCCCGCGGCCAAGGCCAAGGCCATGGTACCCAGCCAGCCCGCGGCTAAGGCCAAGGCCATGGCACCCAGCCCGCGGCCAAGGCCAAGGCACCCAGCCACCCCGCGGCCAAGGCCAAGGCCGTGTGCTGTAGCTCACGGATCTTTGCCAAACTTCGCGTTTCTGGGGCGGTGCGGGATTTTGGGGTGATGCATTAGATAAGTGTGACAGTCGATCGTCGGAAAAGACGGGAGTCGATTCCGAGGTCCGAACCTCGTTTTATGCTCGATTTACCGAACGTGCGGGGGTGCGAAAGGGGGACGAAACGTGCCGGCGAATTGGTCCGATTGTGGTAGAACTGGGCCTGGGGTCTCCTCACGGTGCAAGTACTGTTTTCCGCTCGAAGAAATGGCGAAAATAATGCGGGAGGCCCTGCGCCCATTTTTCCGCTAGAAAAAGCCAAAATCCGTGAGCTATAGCACATGGATTGTGGCCAAAGTTCGCGTTTCGGGGGTGGCGTGGGAATTTGGGATGGCGTTGTCGGGTTTGGTGGGAGTCGGTGGTGGGAGAAAACGGAATCCAATTCTGAGCTCCGAAACTCGTTTTACGGCCATTTTATTGGCAGCGAACGGGTGCCCAAACGGGTGGGACAACTCATCCGATTCAGGCAAAACCGGAGAAAGAAGTAGAAGGTAGGTGTGGATCTCAGTTTTTGGTCCAAGAATACGAAGAAACAGCGAGGACCGTGTGCTCAAATTTTGGCCAAATGCTCACCCGCGGCCAAGGCCAACCCACACAGCCACCCTACGGCCACGGCCAAGGCACAGGGCCACGCTCGAGCTCCCTATCCTTGCCTTGGGAGCGCGGCCCGAGTGTGTGTTGTGTGTGCGTGAGAGTGTATGACGTGGCTTGGTCGCAAGCATGTGCTGCATTTCGAGCAAGGCACGGAGCCAGCCCAAGGCCAAGGCACACAGCCACCCCAAGGCCAAGGCCTTGGCACGCAGCCACCCCGCGGCCAAGGCCAAGGCCAAGGCACGCAGCCACCCCAAGGCCAAGGGCAAGGCCGTGTGCTGTAGCTCACGGATCTTGGCCAACTTTCGCCTTTCCGGGGCGGTACGGGATTTTGGGGTGATGCATTAGATACCTGCGACAGTCGAACGTCGGAAAAGATGGGAGTTGATTCCGAGGTCCGAACCTCGCTTTACGGCCGATTTACCGAACGTGCGGGGGGTGCAAAATGGGATGAAACGTGCCCGCGAATTGGTTCGATCGTGGTAGAACTGGGCCAGGGGCCTCCTCACGGTGCAAGTACTGTTTTCCGCTCGAAGAAATGGCGAAAATAATGCGGGAGGCCCTGCGCCCATTTTTCCACCGGAAAAAGCCAAAATCCGTGAGCTATAGCACACGGATTGTGGCCAAATTTCGCGTTTCGGTGGCGGTGTGGGATGTTGGGCTGGCGTGGTCGGGTTTGGTGGGAGTCAGTGGCGGGAGAAAGCGGAATCCAATTCTGAGCTCCGAAACTCGTTTTACGGCCATTTTATCGGCAGCGAACAGGTGGCCAACTCGTCCGATTCAGGCAAACCGGAGAAAGAAGTGGAAGGTAGGTGTGGATCTCAATTTTTGGTCCAAGAATACGAAGAAACGGCGAGGATCGTGTGCTCAAATTTTGGCCAAATGCTCACCCGCCGCCAAGGCCAACCCACGCAGCCACCCCACGGCCAAGGCCAAGGCACAGGGCCACGCTCGAGCTCCCTATCCTTGCCTTGGGAGCGCGGCCCGAGTGTGTGTTGTGTGTGCGTGAGAGTGTGCGACGTGGCTTGGTCGCAAGCATGTGCTGCATTTCGAGCAAGGCACGGAGCCAGCCTGCGGCCAAGGCACGCAGCCACCCCAAGGCCAAGGCCTTGGCACGCAGCCACCCCGCGGCCAAGGCCAAGGCCGTGTGCTGTAGCTCACGGATCTTGGCCAACTTTCGCATTTCTGGGGCGGTGCGGGATTTTGGGATGATGCATTAGATACGTGTGACAGTCGAACGTCGGTAAAGACGGGAGTCGATTCCGAGGTTCGAACCTCGTTTTACGCCTAATTTACCGAACGTGCGGGGGTGCGAAAGGGGGACGAAACGTGCCTGCGAATTTGTCCGATTGTGGTAGAACTGGGCCTGGGGTCTCCTCACGGCGCAAGTACTGTTTTCCACTTGAAGAAATGGCGAAAATAATGCGGGAGGCCCTGCTCCCATTTTGCCGCCGGAAAATTCCAAAATCCGTGAGCTATAGCACGCGGATTGTGTCCAAATTTCGCGTTTCGGAGGCGGCGTGGGATTTTCGGCTGGCGTGGTCGGGTTTGGTGGGAGTCGGTGGCGGGATAAAACGGAATCCAATTCTGAGCTCCGAAACTCGTTTTACCGCCATTTTACCGGCAGCGAACGGGTGCCCAAACGGGTGGGCCAACTCGTCCGATTCAGGCAAAACCGGAGAAAGAAGTGGAAGGTAGGTGTGGATCTCAGTTTTTGGTCCAAGAATACGAAGAAACGGCGAGGACCGTTTGCACACATTTTGGCCAAATGCTCGCCCGCGGCCAAGGACAAGCCACGCAGCCACCCGTGGCCAACGCCAAGGCACACGTCCACCCCGCGGCCAAGGCCAAGGCACCCAAGGCCAAGGCCATGCACCCAGCCAGCCCGCGGCCAAGGCCAAGGCCATGCACCCAGCCAGCCCACGGCCAAGGCCAAGGCATGCCGCCACCCCGTGGCCAAGGCACGCAGCCACCCCAAGGCCAAGGGCATGGTACGCAGCCACCCCGCGGCCAAGGCCAAGGCCGTGTGCTGTAGCTCACGGATCTTGGCCAACTTTCGCGTTTCCGGGGCGGTGCGGGATTTTGGGGTGATGCATTAGATACGTGCGACAGTCGAACGTCGGAAAAGACGGGAGTCGATTCCAACGTCCGAACCTAAGTTTACGGCCGATTTACGAACGTACAGGGTGCGAAAAGGGGACGAAACTTGCCCGCAAATTGGTCCGATTGTGGTAGAACTGGCGTGGTCGGGTGGGATTTTTGGCTGGCGTGGTCGGGTTTGGTGGGAGTCAGTGGCAGGAGAAAACGGAGGCACCCCGTGGCCAAGGCCAAGCCACGTAGCCACCCCACGGCCAAAGCCAAGGCACAGGGCCACGCTCGAGCTCCCTATCCTTGCCTCGGGAGCGCGGCCCGAGTGTGTGTTGTGTGTGCATGAGAGTGTGCGATCTGCCTTGGTCGCGAGCATGTGCTGCATTTCGAGCAAGGCACGGAGCCAGCCCGCGGCCAAGGCCAAGGCCAAGGCACGCAGCCACACCGTGGCCAAGGCCAAGGCACGCGTCTACCCCGCGGCCAAGGCCATGGCACCCAGCCAGCCCGTGGGCAAGGCCATGGCACCCAGCCAGCCTGCGGCCAAGGCCTAGCCACGCAGCCAGCCCATGGCCAAGGCCTAGGCACGCAGCCAGCCAGCGGCCAAGGCCTTGGCACGCAGCCAGCCCGCGCACGTTGCACACTCTCAGCCACACACAACACACACCTACATTCCACTTCTTTCTCCGGTTTTGCCTGAATACACCCGTTTGGGCAGCCGTTCGCTGCTAGTAAAACGGCCGTAAAACGAGTTTCAGAGCTCAGAATTGGATTCCATTTTATCCCGCCACCGACTCCCACCAAACCCGACCATGCCAGCCCAAAATCCCACGCCGCCTCCGAAACGCGAAATTTGGGCAAAATCCGTGTGCTAGCTCACGAATTTTGGCCTTTTCCGGCGGAAAAATGGGCGCAGGACCTCCTGCATTATTTTCGCCATTTCTTCGAGCAGAAAACAGTACTTGCGCCATGAGGAGGACCCCTGGCCAGTTCTACCACAATCGGACCAATTCGCGGGCACGTTTCGTCCCATTTTCGCACCCCTGCACGTTCGGTAAATCGGCCGTAAAACGATTTTCGGACCTCAGAATCGACTCCCCTCTTTTCCGACGTTCGACTGTCGCACGTATCTAATGCATCACCTGAAAATCCCGCACCGCCCCGGAAACGCGAAAGTTGGCCAAAATCCGCGAGCCACAGCACACGGCCTTGGCCTTGGCCGCGGGGTGGTTGGGTGCCATGGCCTTGGCAGCGGGGTGGCTGGGTGCCTTGGCCTTGGCCGCGGGCTGGCTGCGTGCCTAGGCCTTGGCCGCGGGCTGGCTGGGTGCCATGGCCTTGGCCTTGGCGGCGGGGTGGACGCGTGCCTTGGCCTTGGCCACGGGGTGGCTGCGTGCCTTGGCCGCGGGCCGCCTCCGTGCCTTGCTCGAAATGCAGAACATGCTCCCGACCAAGGCACGTCGCACACTCTCACGTACACACAACACACACTCGGGCTGCGATCCCGAGGCAAGGATGGGGAGCTCGAGCGTGGCCCTGTGCCATAGACTTGGCCGCGGGCGAGCATTTGGCCAAAATGTGAGCACACGGTCCTCGCCGTTGCTTCGTATTCTTGGACCAAAACTGAGATCGACACCTACCTTCCACTTCCTTCTCTGGTTTTGCCTGATTCGGACGAGTTGGCCCGCCCGTTTGCTGCCGGTAAAATGGCCGTAAAATGAGTTTTGGAGCTCGGAATTGGATTCCATTTTCTCCAGCCACCGAATCCCACCAAACCCGATCACGCCAGCCAAAGATGCCGTGCCGCCCACGAAACGCGAAATTTGGCCACAATCTGTGTGCTATACCTCACGGATTTTGGCCTTTTCTGGCGGAAAAATGGGCGCAGGGCCTCCCGCACTATTTTCGCCATTTCTTCGAGTGAAAAACAGTACTTGCCCCGTGAGGAGGCCCCCTGCCCAGTTCTACCACAATCGTACCAATTCGTGGGCACGTTTTGTCCCCTTTTCGCACCCCTACGCGTTTGGTAAATCGGCCATAAAACGAGGTTCGGACCTCAAAATCGACTACCGTCTTTTACTACGTTCGACTGTCGCACGTATCTAATGCATCACCCCAAAACCCCGCACCACCCTGGAAACGCGAAAGTTGGCCAAGATCCGTGAGCTACAGCACACGGCCTTGGCCTTGGCCGCGGGGTGGCTGCGTGCCTAGGCCTTGGCCATGGGGTGGCTGCGTGCCTAGGCCTTGGCCATGGGGTGGCTGCGTGCCTTGGCCTTGGCCGCGGGTGGCTGTGTGGCTAGGCCTTGGCCTTGGGGTGGCTGCATGTCTTGGCCACGGGGTGGCCGCGTGCCTTGGCCTTGGCCGCGGGCTGGCTGCGTGCCTAGGCCTTGGCCGCGAGCTGGCTGGGTGCATCGCCTTGGACTTGGCGGCCTTGGCCTTGGCCGCGGGGTGGACGCATGCCTTGGACGCGGGCTGGCAACTTGCCTTGCTCGAAATGCAGCACATGCTCGCGACCAAGGCACGTCGCACACTTTCACGCACACACAACACACACTCGGGCCGATCTCACAAGGCAAGGATAGGGAGCTCGAGCGTGGCCCTGTGCCTTGGCCTTGGCCGCGGGGTGGCTGCGTGGCTTGGCCTTGGCCGCGGGCGAGCATTTGGCCAAAATGTGAGCACACGGTCGTCTCTGTTTCTTCGTATTCTTGGACCAAAAACTGAGATCCACACCTACCTTCCACTTCTTTCTCTGGTTTTGCCTGAATCGGACGAGTTGGCCCACCCGTTTGGGCACCCATTCGCCATGTCTTCGAGCAGAAAATAGTACTTGCGCCGTGAGGAGGCCGCCGGCCCAGTTCTACCAGAATCGGACCAATTCGCAGGCACGTTTCGTCCCCTTTTCGTACCCCCGTACGTTCGGTAAATCGGCCGTAAAACGAGGTTCGGACCTCAGAATCGACTCCCGTCTTTTCCGCCGTTCGACTGTCGCACGTATCTAATGCATCACCCCAAAATCCCGCACCTCCCCGGAAACGCGAAAGTTGGCCAAGATCCGCGAGCTACAGCACATGGCCTTGGCCTTGGCCACGGGGTGGCTGGGTGCCATGGCCTTGGCCGCGGAGTGGCTGGGTGCCTTGGCCTTGGCCGCGTGCTGGCTGTGTGCCTAGGCCTTGACCGCGGGCTGGCTGGGTGCCTAGGCCTTGGCCGCGGGGTGGACGCGTGCCTTGGCCTTGGCCACGCGGTGGCTGCGTGCCTTGGCCGCGGGCTGGCCCTGTGCCTTGCTCAAAATGCAGCACATGCGCGCGACCAAGGCACGTCGCACACTCTCACGCACACACAACACACACTCGGGCTGTGATCCCAAGGCAAGGATATGGAGCTCGGGCGTGGTCCTGTGCCATAGCCTTGGCTGCGGGCGAGCATTTGGCCAAAATGTGAGCACACGGTCCTCGCCGTTGCTTCGTATTCTTGGACCAAAAACTGAGATCCACACCTACCTTCCTCTTCTTTCTACGGTTTTGCCTGAATCAACGAGTTGGCCCACCCATTTGGGCACCCGTTCCCTACCGGTAAAATGGCCGTAAAACAAGTTTCGGAGCTCGGAATTGGATTCCGGTTTCTCCCGCCACTGACTCCCACCAAACCCGACCACGCCAGCTGAAAATCCCGCGCCACCCCTGAAACGCGAAATTTGGCCACGGCCTCAGTTCCGCCACAATCGGACCAATTCGCGGGAACGTTTCGTCCTCTTTTTGCACCTTTGCACGTTCAATAAATCGGCCGTAAAAAGAGGTTCAGACCTCGGAATCGACTCCCATCTTTTCCGACGTTCGACTGTCTCACGTATCTAATGCATCACCCGAAAATCCCGCGCCGCCCTGGAAATGCGAAAGTTGGCTAAGATCTGTGAGCTAGAGCACACGGCCATGGACTTGGCCGCGGGATGGCTGGGTGCCATGGCCTTGGCCGCGGGCTGGCTGGGTGCCAAGGCCTTGCCCGCGGAGTGGACGCGTGCCTTGGCCTTGGCCACGGGGTGGCTGCGTGCCTTGGCCGCGGGCTGGCTCCGTGCCTTGCTCGAAATGCAGCACATGCTCGCGACCAAGGCACGTCGCACACTCTCACGCACACACAACACACACTCGGGCTGCGATTCCGAGGCAATGATAGGGAGCTCGAGCGTGGCCCTGTGCCATAGCCTTGGCCGCGGGCGAGCATTTGGCCAAAATGTGAGCACACAGTCCTCACCGTTGCTTCGTATTCTTGGACCAAAAACTGAGATCCACACGTACTTTCCACTTCTTTCTCCAGATTAGCCTGAATCGGACGAGTTGGCGCACCCGTTCGCTGCTGGTCAAATGGCCATGAAACGAGTTTCGGAGCTCGGAAATGGATTCCGTTTTCTCCCACCACCGACTCCCACCAAACCCGACCACGCCAGCCCAAAATCCCACGCCGCCCCCGAAACGCGAAATTTGGCCACAATCCGTGTGCTATAGCTCGCGGATTTTGGCCTTTTCCGGCGGAAAAATGGGCGCAGGGCCTCCCGCATTATTTTCAACATTTCTTTGAGTGGAAAACAGTACTTGCACGTTTCGTCACCTTTTCGCACCCCCGCACCCTCGGTAAATTGGCCGTAAAACGAGGTTCGGACCTCGAAATCGACTCCCCTCTTTTCTGACGTTCAACTGTTGTACGTATCTAATGCATCATCCCAAAATCCCGCACCGCCCCGGAAACGCGAAAGTTGACCAAGATCCGTGAGCTACAGCACCGGAGAAAGAAGTGGAAGGTAGGTGTGGATCTCAGTTTTTGGTCCAAGAATACGAAGAAACGGCGAGGACCGTGTGCTCACATTTTGGCCAAATGCTCGCCCGCGGCCAAGGCCAAGCCACGCAGCCACCCCGCGGTCAAGGCCAAGGCACAGGGCCACGCTCGAGCTCCCTATCCTTACCTCGGGAGTGCGGCCGAGTGTGTGTTGTGTGTGCGTGAGAGTGTGCGACGTGCCTTGGTCGCGAGCATGTGCTGCATTTCGAGTAAGGCAAGGAGCCAGCCCACGGCCAAGGCACGCAGCCACCCCATGGCCAAGGCCAAGGCACGCGTGCATCCCGCGGCCAAGGCCAAGGCCTAGGCACGCAGCCAGCCCGCGGCCAAGGCCAAGGCAAGCAGCCACCCCGTGGCCAAGGCCAAGGCCAAGGCACACAGCCACCCCAAGGCCAAGGCCTAGGCACGCAGCCACCCCAAGGCCAAGGCCTAGGCACGCAGCCACCCCGCGGCCATGGCCAAGGCCGTGTGCTGTAGCCCAAGGATCTTGGCCAACTTTCGCGTTTCCGGGGCGGTGCAGGATTTTAAGGTGATGAATTAGATACGTGCGACATTCGAACGTTGGAAAAGACGGGAGTCGATTTCGAGGTCCGAACCTCGTTTTACGGCCGATTTACCGAACGTGCAAGGGTGCGAAAAGGGGACGAAACGTGCCCGCGAATTGATCCGATTGTGGTAGAACTGGGCCGGGGGCCTCCTCACGGCGTAAGTACTGTTTTCCATTCGAAGAAATGGCAAAAATAATGCGGGAGACCCTGCGCCCATTTTTCCGCCGGAAAAGGCCAAAATCCGTGAGCTATGTAGCACACGGATTGTGGCCAAATTTTTGCGTTCGAGGCGGCGTGGGTTTTTGGGCTGGCGTGGTCGGGTTTGGTGGGAGTCGGTGGCGGGAGAAAACTGAATCCAATTCCGAGCTCCAAAACTCGCTTTACGGCCATTTTACCGGCAGCGAATGGGTGCCCAAACGGGTGGGCCAACTCATCCGATTCAGGCAAAACCTGGGAAAGAAGTGGAAGGTAGGTGTGGATCTCAGTTTTTGGTCCAAGAATACGAAGAAACGGTGAGGACCGTGTGCTCACATTTTGGCCAAATGCTCGCCCGTGGCCAAGGCCAAGGCACGCAGCCACCCCGTGGCCAAGGCACAGGCACGCAGCCACCCCGCGGTCAAGGCCAAGGCCGTGTACTGTGGCTCGCGGATCTTGGCCAAGTTTCGTGTTTCCGGGGCGGTGCGGGATTTTGGGGTGATGCATTAGATACGTTCGACAGTCAAACGTTGGAAAAGACGGGAGTCAATTCCGAGGTCCGAACCTCATTTTACGGCCGATTTACCGAGGGTACGGGACTGCGAAAAGGGGACGAAACGTGCCTGCGAATTTGTCCGATTGTGGTAGAACTGGGCCGGGGGCCTCCTCATGGCTCAAGTACTGTTTTCCGCTCGAAGAAATGGCGAAAATAATGCGGGAGGCCCTGCGCCCATTTTTCCGCCGCTCGAAGAAATAGCACACGGATTGTGGCCAAATTTCGTGTTTCGGGGCGGCGTGGGGTTTTGGGCTCGCGTGGTCGGGTTTGATGGGAGTTGGTGGTGGGAGAAAACGGAATCCAATTCCGATCTCCGAAACTCGTTTGACGGCCATTTTACCGGCAGCGAACGGGTGCCCAAACGGGTGGGCCAACTCGTCCGATTCAGGCAAAACCGGAGAAAGAAGTGGAAGGTAGGTGTGGATCTCAGTTTTTGGTCCAAGAATACGAAGAAACGGCAATGACCGTGTGCTCACATTTTGGCCAGATGCTCGCCCGCGGACAAGGCCAAGCCACGAAGACAGCCCGCGGCCAAGGCCAAGGCACAGGGCCACACTCGAGCTCCCTATCCTTGCCTTGGGAGCGCGGCCCGAGTGTGTGTTGTGTGAGCGTGAGAGTGTGCGACCTGCCTTGGTCGCGAGCATGTGCTGCATTTCGAGCAAGGCACGGAGACAGTCCGCGGCCAAGGCCAAGGCCGAGGCACGCAGCCACACCGCGGCCAAGGCCTTGAGCATGTGCTGCATTTCGAGCAAGGCACGGAGCAAGCCCGCAGCCAAGGCACGCAGCCACCCCGTGGCCAAGGCCAAGGCACGCGTCCACCCACGGCCAAGGCCAAGGCCATGCACCCAGCCAGCCCGCAGCCAAGTCCTAGGCACGCAGCCACCCCGCGGCCAAGCCCAAGGCTCGCAGCCACCCCGCGGCCAAGCCCAAGGCTCGCAGCCACCCCATGGCCAAGGCCAATGCCAAGGCACGCAGCCACCCCACGGCCAAGGCCTTGAGCTCACGGATCTTGGCCAACTTTCGCGTTTCCGGGGTGGTGTGGGATTTTGGGTGATGCATTAGATACGTGCGACAGTCGAACGTCGGAAAAGACGGGAGTCGATTCCGAGGTCCAAACCTCGTTTTACGGCCGATTTACCGAACATGCAGGGGTGTGAAAAGGGGACGAAACGTGCCCGCGAATTGGTCCGATTGTGGTAGAACTGGGCCGGGGGCCTCCTCACGGCCCAAGTACTGTTTTCCCCCCGAAGAAATGGCAAAAATAATGCGGGAGGCCCTGCGCCCATTTTTCCGCCGGAAAAGGCCAAAATCCGTGAGCTATAGCACACAGATTGTGGCCAAATTTCGCGTTTCGGGGGCGGCGTGGGATAGGGAGCTCAAGCATGGCCCTGTGCCATAGCCTTGGCCGCGGGCGAGCATTTGGCCAAAATGTGAGCACAAGGTGCTGGCCATTGCTTCGTATTCTTGGACCAAAAACTGAGATCCACACCTACCTTCGACTTGTTTCTCCGGTTTTGCCTGAAACGGACTAGTTGGCCCACCCGTTCTCTGCCGGTAAAATGGCCGTAAAACAAGTTTCGGAGCTCGGAATTGGATTCCGTTTTCTCCCACCACCAACTCCCACAAAACCCGACCACGCCAGCCCAAAATCCCACGCCGCCCCCAAAACGCGAAATTTGGCCACAGTCCGTGTGCTATAGCTCACGGATTTTGGCCTTTCCCGGCGGAAAAATGGACGCAGGGCCTCCCGCATTATTTTCGCCATTTCTTCAAGGGGAAAACAGTACTTTTGCCGTGAGGAGGCCCCCGGCCCAGTTCTACCACAATCGGACCAATTTACGGGCTTGTTTCGTCCCCTTTTCGCACCCCTGCACCCTCGGTAAATCGGCAGTAAAATGAGGTTCGGACCTCAAAATCAACTCCCCTCTTTTCCGACGTTCGACTGTCGTACGTATCTAATGCATCACCCCAAAATCCCGCACCGCCCCGGAAACGCGAAAGTTGGCCAAGATCCGTGAGCTACAGCACACGGCCTTGGCCTTGGCCGCGGGGTGGCTGCATGCCATGGCCTTGGCCTTGGGCTCTGGGTGGCTGCGTGCCAAGGCCTTGGCCGCGGGCTGGCTGCATGCCTAGGCCTTGGCCGCGGGCTGGCTGCATGCCTAGGCCTTGGCCGCGGGCTGGCTGCGTGCCTGTGCCTTGGCTGCGGGCTGGCTGCGTGCCTAGGCCTTGGCCGCGGGCTGGCTGGGTGCATGGCCTTGGCCTTGGGCGTGGGGTGGACGCGTGCCTTGGCCTTGGCCACGGGGTGGCTGCGTGCATCGGCCTTGGCGTTGGCCGCGGGCTGGCTCCGTGCCTTGCCCGAAATGCAGCACATGCTCGCGACCAAGGCACGTTGCACACTCTCAGGCACACACAACACACACTCGGGCTGCGATCCCGAAGCAAGGATGGGGAGCTCGAGCGTGGCCCTGTGCCATAGACTTGGCCGCGGGCGAGCATTTGGCCAAAATGTGAGCACACGGTCCTCGCCGTTGCTTCGTATTCTTGGACCAAAACTGAGATCGACACCTACCTTCCACTTCCTTCTCTGGTTTTGCCTGATTCGGACGAGTTGGCCCGCCCGTTTGCTGCCGGTAAAATGACCGTAAAACGAGTTTTGGAGCTCGGAATTGGATTCCATTTTCTCCAGCCACCGAATCCCACCAAACCCGATCACGCCAGCCAAAGATACCGTGCCGCCCACGAAACGCGAAATTTGGCCACAATCTGTGTGCTATACCTCACGGATTTTGGCCTTTTCTGGCGGAAAAATGGGCGCAGGGCCTCCCGCACTATTTTCGCCATTTCTTCGAGTGAAAAACAGTACTTGCCCCGTGAGGAGGCCCCTGGCCCAGTTCTACCACAATCGTACCAATTCGTGGGCACGTTTTGTCCCCTTTTCGCACCCCTGCGCCCTCGGTAAATCGGCCATAAAACGAGGTTCGGACCTCAAAATCGACTACCGTCTTTTACTACGTTCGACTGTCGCACGTATCTAATGCATCACCCCAAAACCCCGCACCACCCTGGAAACGCGAAAGTTGGCCAAGATCCGTGAGCTACAGCACACGGCCTTGGCCTTGCCCACGGGGTGGCTGCGTGCCTGGGCCTTGGCCACGGGGTGGCTGCTTTCCATGGCCTTGGCCTTGGCCTCGGGGTGGCTGCGTGCCAAGGCCTTGGCCGCGGGGTGGCTGCATGCCTAGGCCTTGGCCGCGGGCTGGCTGCGTGTCTGTGCCTTGGCTGCGGGCTGGCTGCGTGCCTAGGCCTTGGCCGCGGGCTGGCTGGGTGCATGGCCTTGGCCTTGGCCGTGGGGTGGACGCGTGCCTTGGCCTTGGCCACGGGGTGGCTGCGTGCATCGGCCTTGGCGTTGGCCGCGGGCTGGCTCCGTGCCTTGCTCGAAATGCAGCACATGCTCGCGACCAAGGCACGTCGCACACTCTCAGGCACACACAACACACACTCGGGCTGCGATCTCGAGGCAAGGATAGGGAGCTCGAGCGTGGCCCTGTGCCATAGCCTTGGCCTCGGGCGAGCATTTGGCCAAAATGTGAGCACACGGTCCTCGCCGTTGCTTCGTATTCTTGGACCAAAAACTGAGATCCACACCTACTTTCGACTTCTTTCTCCGGTTTGGCCTGAATCGGACTAGTTGGCCCACCCGTTCGCTGCTGGTAAAATGGCCGTAAAACGAGTTTCGGAGCTCGGAATTGGATTCCGTTTTCTCCCGCCACCGACTCCCACCAAACCCGACCACGCCAGCCCAAAATCCCACGCCGCCCCCGAAACGCGAAATTTGGCCACAGTCCGTGTGCTATAGCTCACGGATCTTGGCCAACTTTCCCGTTTCCAGGCCCGTTCCGGATTTTGGGGTGATGCTTTAGATACGTGCGACAGTCGAACGTCGGAAAAGACGGGAGTCGATTCCGCGGTCCGAACCTCGTTTTACGGCCGATTTACCGAACGTGCGGGGGTGTGAACAGGGGACGAAACGTGCCCGTGAATTGGTCCGATTGTAGTAGAACTGGGCCGGGGGCCTCCTTACGGCGCAAGAACGGGAAGGTAGGTGTGGATCTCAGTTTTTGGTCTAAGAATACGAAGAAACGGCGAGGACCGTGTGGTCACATTTTGGCCAAATGCTCGCCCGTGGCCAAGCCCAAGCCACACAGCCACCCCGCGGCCCAGGCCAAGGCCTTGGCACACTCGAGCTCCCTATCCTTGCCTCGGGAGTATGGCCCGAGTGTGCGTTGTGTGTGCGTGAGAGTGTGCGACGTGCCTTCATCGCGAGCATGTGCTGCATTTCGAGCAAGGCACGGAGCCAGCCCGTGGCCAAGGCACGCAGCGACCCCATGGCCAAGGCACGCAGCCACCCCGTGGCCAAGGCCAAGGCACGTGTCCACCCCGCGGCCAAGGCCAAGGCACCCAAATCCAAGGCCACGCACCCAGCCAGCCCGCGGCCAAGGCCTAGGCACGCAGCCAGCCCGCGGCCAAGGCCTAGGCACGCAGCCAGCCCGCGGCCAAGGCCTAGGCACGCAGCCTGCCTGCGGCCAAGGCCTAGGCATGCAGCCAGCCCGCAGCCAAGGCCAAGGTACGCAGCCACCCCGCGGCCAAGGCCAAGGCACATAGCCACCCCATGGCCGGCCTAGGCATGCAGCCACCCCAAGGCCAAGGCCTAGGCACACAGCTACCCCGCGGCCAAGGCTTAGGCACACAGCCACCCCGCAGGCAAGGCCAAGGCCGTGTGCTGTAGCTCACGGATCTTGGCCAACTTTCCCGTTTCCGGGGCGGTGCCAGATTTTGGGGTGATGCATTAGATACGTGCGACAGTCGAACGTCGCACGCCAGCCCAAAATCCCATGCCGCTCCCGAAACGCGAAATTTGTCCACAATCCGTGTGCTATAGCTCACGGATTTTGGCCTTTTCCGGCGGAAAAATGTGCGCAGGGCCTCCCGCATTATTTTCGCCATTTCTTCGAGCGGAAAACAGTACTTGCGCCGTGAGGAGGCCCCTAGCCCAGTTCTACCACAATTGGACCAATTCGTGGGCACGTTTCGTCCCCTTTTCGCACCCCTGCACATTCGGTAAATCGGTCGTAAAACGAGGTTCGGACCTCGGAAGCAACTCCTGTCTTTTCCGACATTCGACTGTCGCACGTATCTAATGTATCACCCCAAAATCCTGCACCACCCCGGAATTGCGAAACTTGGCCAAGATCCGTGAGCTACAGCACATGGCTTTGGCCTTGGCCGCGGGGTGGCTGTGTGCCTAGGCCTTGGCCTTAGCCTTGGCCGCGGGGTAGCTGTGTGCCTAGGCCTTGGCCTTGGCGTGGCTGCATGCCTAGGCCGGCCACGGAGTGGGTATGTGCCTTGGCCTTGGCCGCGGGGTGGCTGCATGGCTAGGCCTTGTCCGCGGGCTGGCTGGGTGCATGGCCTTGGCCTTGGGTGCCTTGGCCTTGGCCGCGGGGTGGACGCGTGCCTCGGCCTTGGCCACGGGGTGGCTGCGTGCCTTGGCCGTAGGCTGGCTCCGTGCCTTGCTCGAAATGCAGCACATGCTCGCGACCAAGGCAGGTCGCACACTCTCACGCACACACAACACACACTTGGGCTGCGTTCCCGAGGCAAGGATAGGGAGCTCGAGCGTGGCCCTGTGCCTTGGACTTGGCCGCGGGGTGGCTGCTTAGCTTGGCCTTGGCCGCGGACGAGCATTTGGCCAAAGTGTGAGCACACGGTCCTCACCGTTTCTTCGTATTCTTGGACCAAAAACTGAGATCCACACCTACCTTCCACTTCTTTGTCCGGTTTTGGCTGAATTGGATGAGTTCGCCCACATGTTTGCGCACCCATTTGCTGCTGGTAAAATGGCCGTAAAATGAGTTTCGGAGCTCAGAATTGTATTCCGTTTTCTCCCGCCACCGGCTCCCACCAAACCCGACCACTCCAGCTAAAATTCCCACGCCGCCCCTGAAACGCGAAATTTGGCCACAATCCGTGTACTATAGCTCACGGATTTTGGCCTTTTCTGGCGGAAAAATGGGCGACGGGCCTCCCGCATTATTTTTGCCATTTCTTCGAGCGGAAAACAGTACTTGCGCCGTGAGGAGGCCCCCGGCCCAGTTCTACCACAATCGGAACAATTCGTGGGCACGTTTCGTCCCCTTTTTGCACCCCCGCACCCTCGGTAGATTGGCCTTAAAATGAGGTGCGGACCTCGGAATCGACTCCCGTCGTTTCCGACGTTCGACTGTCGCACGTATCTAATGAATCAAACCAAAATCCCGCACCGCCCCAGAAACACGAAAGTTGGCCAAGATCCGTGAGCTACAGCACACGGACTTGGCTTGGCCTTGGGGTGGCTGCGTGCCTAGGCCTTGGCCTGGGGGTGGCTGCGTGCCTTGGCCTTGGCCTTGGGCACGGGGTGGCTGCGTGCCTTGGCCTTGGCCGCGGGCTAGTTGCGTGCCTAGGCCTTGGCCGCGGGCTGGCTGAGTGCATGGCCTTGGCCTTGGGTGCGTTGGCCTTCGCAGCTGGGTGGACGCGTGCCTTGGCCTTGCCCACGGGGTGGTTGCGTGCCTTGGCCGCGGGCTGGCTCCGTGCCTTGCTCCAAATGCAGCACATGCTCGCGACCAAGGCACTTTGCACACTCTTACGCACACACAACACACAGTCGGGCTGCGATCCCGAGGCAAGGATAGGGAGCTCGAGTGTGGCCCTGTGCCATAGCCTTCGCCGCGGGCGAGCATTTGGCCAAAATTTGATCACACGGTCCTCGCCGTTGCTTTGTATTTTTGGAGCAAAAACTGAGTTCCACACCTACCTTCCACTTCTTTCTCCGGTTTTGCCTGAATCGAACGAGTTGGCCCACCCGTTCGCTGCCAGTAAAATGGCTGCAAAGCGAGTTTCGTAGCTCGGAATTGGATTCCGTTTTCACCTGCCACTGACTCCCACCACACTCGACCACGCCAGCCCAAAATCACATGCCACCCCCGAAACGCGAAATTTGGCCACAATCCGTGTGCTATAGCTCACGGATTTTGGCGTTTTCCGGCGGAAAAATGGGCGAAGGGCCTCCCGTATTATTTTTTCCATTTCTTCGAGCGGAAAACAGTACTTGCGCCGTGAGGAGGCCCCCGGCCCAGTTCTTACACAATCGGAACAATTCGTGGGCACGTTTCGTCCCCTTTTTGCACCCATGCACCCTCGGTAAATCGGCCGTAAAACGAGGTTCGGACCTCGAAATCGACTCCCCTCTTTTCCGACGTTCGACTGTTGCACGTATCTAATGCATCACCCCAAAATCCCGCAACGCCCCGAAAACGCGAAAGTTAGCCAAGATCCGTGAGCTACAGCACACGGCCTTGGCCTTGGCCGCAGGGTGGCTGCGTGCCTAGGCCTTCACCGCGGGGTGGCTGGGTGCCATGGCCTTGGGCTTGGCCTCGGGGTGGCTGCGTGCCAAGGCCTTGGCCGTGGGCTGGCTGCGTGCCTAGGCCTTGGCCGCGGGCTGGCTGGGTGCCATTGCCTTGGCCGCGGGCTGGCTGGGTGCCGTGGCCTTGGCCGCGGGCTGGCTGGGTGCCATGGCCTTGGCTGCGGGGTGGACGCGCGTGCCTTGGCCTTGGCCACGGGGTGGCTGCGTGCCTCGGCCATGGCCTTGACCGCGGGCAGGCTCCGTGCCTTGCTCGGAATGCAGCACATGCTCGCGACCAAGGCAGGTCGCACACTCTCACACACACACAACACACACTCGGGCCACGCTCCCGAGGCAAGGATAGGGAGCTCGAGCGAGGCCCTGTGCCTTGGCCTTGGCCGCGGGCGAGCATTTGGCAAAAATGTGAGCACACGGTCCCAGCCGTTTCTTCGTATTCTTGGACCAAAAACTGAAATCCACACCTACCTTCCAGTTCTTTCTCCGGTTTTGCCTGAATCGGACAAGTTGGCCCACCCGTTTGGGCACCCATTCGCTGCCGGTAAAATGGCCGCAAAACGAGTTTCGGAGCTCGGAATTGGATTCTGTTTTCTCCCGCCACTGACTCCCACCAAACCCAACCACGCCAGCCTAAAATCCTATGCCGCCCCCGAAACGCGAAATTTGGCCACAATCCGTGTGCTATAACTCACGGATTTTGGGCTTTTCCGGCGGAAAAATGGGCGCATGGCCTCCCGCATTATTTTCGCCATTTCTTCGAGTGGAAAACAGTACTTGCACCGTGAGGAGGCCCCCGGCCCAGTTCTACCACAATCGGACCAATTCGCGGCCATGTTTCGTCCCCTTTTCGCACCCCTGCACGTTCGGTAAATCTGCCGTAAAACGAGGTTCGGACCTCGAAATAGACTCCCCTCTTTTCTGACGTTTGACTGTCGCACGTATCTAATGCATCAGCCGAAAATCCCACACCGCCCCGGAAATGCGAAAGTTGGCCAAGATCCGTGAGCTAGAGCACACGGCCTTGGCCTTGGCCTTGGGGTGGCTGTGTGCCTAGGCCTTGGCCGCGGGTTGGCTGGGTGCATGGCCTTGGCCACGGGGTGGCTGCGTGCCTTGGCCGCGGGCTGGCTCCATGCCTTGCTTGAAATGCAGCACATGCTCGAGACCAATGCACGTCGCACACTCTCACGCACACACAACACACACTCAGGCCGCGCTCCCGAGGCAAGGATAGGGAGCTGGAGCGTGGCCCTTTGCCTTGGCCTTGGCCGCGGGCGAGCATTTGGCCAAAATGTGAGCAAACAGTCCTTGCCGTTTCTTCGTATTCTTGGACCAAAAACCGAGATCCACACCTACCTTCCAATTCTTTCTCCGGTTTTGCCTGAATCGGATGAGTTGGCCCACCCATTTTTGCACCCGTTCGCTGCCGGTAAAATGGCCGTAAAATGAGTTTCGGAGCTCAGATTGGATTCCGTTTTCTCACGCCACCGACTCCCACCAAACCCGACCACGCATCCCAAAATCCCACGTCGCCCCTGAAATGCGAAATTTGGCCACAATCCGTGTGCTATAGCTCATGGATTTTGGCCTTTTCCGGCGAAAAAATGGGCGTAGGGCCTCCCGCATTATTTTTGCCATTTCCTCGAGCGGAAAACAGTACTTGGACCGTGAGGAGGCCCCCGGCCCAGTTCTACCACAATCGGAACAATTCGCGGGCACGTTTCGTCCCCTTTTCGCACCCCCGCACACTCGGTAAATCGGCCGTAAAACGAGGTTCGGACCTAGAAATCAACTCCCCTCTTTTCTGATGTTCGACTGTTGCACGTATCTAATGCATCACCCCAAAATCCCGCACCGCCCAGGAAACGCGAAAGTTAGCCAAGATCCGTGAGCTACAGCACACGGCCTTGACCTTGGCCACGGGGTGGCTGCTTGCCTAGGCCTTCACCGCGGGGTGGCTGGGTGCCATGGCCTTGGCCTTGGCCTCGGGGTGGCTGCGTGCCAAGGCCTTGGCCGTGGGCTGGCTGCGTGCCTAGGCCTTGGACGCGGGCTGGCTGGGTGCCATGGCCTTGGCCGCGGGGTCGACGAATGCCTTGGCCTTGGCCAAGGGGTGGCTGCGTGCCTCGCGACCAAGGCAGTTCGTACACTCTCACGCACACACAACACACACTCGGGCCGCGCTCCCGAGGCAAGGATAGGGAGCTCGAGCGTGGCCCTGTGCCTTGGCCTTGGCCGTGGGGTGGCTGCGTGGCTTGGCCTTGGCCGCGGGAAAGCATTTGGCCAAAATGTGAGCACACAGTCCTAGCCGTTTCTTCGTATTCTTGGACCAAAAACTGAGATCCACACCTACCTTCCACTTCTTTCTCCGGTTTTGCCCGTATCAGACGGGTTGGCCCACCCGTTTGGGCTCCCGTTCGCTGCCGGTAAAATGGCCGTAAAACGAGCTTCGGAGCTCGGAATTGGATTCTGTTTTCTCCCGCCACCGACTCCCACCAAACCCGACCACGCCAGCCAAAAATCACACGCTGCCCCAGAAACACGAAATTTGGCCACAATCCGTGTGCTATTGCTCACGGATTTTGGCCTTTTCCGGCGGAAAAATGGGCGCGGGGCCTCCCGCATTATTTTCGCCATTTCTTCGAAAGGAAAACAGTACTTGCGCCTTGAGGAGGCCCCGGGCCCAGTTCTACCACAATCGGACCAATTCGCATGGACGTTTCGTCCCCTTTTCGCACCCCCGCACCCTCGGTAAATCGGCCGTAAAACGAGGTTCGGACCTCGAAATCAACTCCCGTCATTTCAAACGTTCGACTGTCGCACGTATCTAATGTATCACCCGAAAATCCCGTACCGCCCCGGAAATGCGAAAGTTGGCCAAGATCTGTGAGCTACAGCACACGGCCTTGGCCTTGGCCGCGGGGTGGCTGGGTGCAACGGCCTTGGCCTTGGCCACAGGGTAGCTGCGTGGCTCGGCCTTCGCCTTGGCCGCGGGCTGGCTCCGTGCCTTGCTCGAAATGCAGCACATGCTCACGACCAAGTCAGTTCGCACACTCTCACGCACACACAACAAACACTCAGGCCGCGATCCCGAGGCAAGGGTAGGAAGTCGAGCGTGGCCCTGTGCCTTGGCCTTGGCCGCGGGCGAGCATTTGGCCAAAATTTAAGCACACGGTCCTCGCTGTTTCTTCGTATTCTTGGACCAAAAACTGAGATCCACACCTACCTTCCACTTCTTTCTCCGGTTTTGCCTAAATCGGACGAATTGGCCCACCCGTTTGGGCACCCGTTCGCTGCCGGTAAAATGGCCGTAAAACGAGTTTCGGAGCTCCGAATTGGATTCCATTTTCTCCCGCCAACGACTCCCACCAAACCCAACCATGCCATCCCAAAATCCCACACCGCCCCAGAAACACAAAATTTGGCCACAATCCGTGTGCTATTGCTCACGGATTTTGGCCTTTTCCTGCGGAAAAATGGGCGAAGGGCCTCCTGCATTATTTTTACCATTTCTTCGAGCGGAAAACAGTACTTGCACTGTGAGGAGGCCCCCGGCCCAGTTCTACCACAATCGGACCAATTCGCGGGCACGTTTCGTCCCCTTTTCGCACCCTTGCACGTTCGGTAAATCGGCCGTAAAACGAGGTTTGGACCTCGGAATCGACTCCCGTCTTTTCCGACGTTTGACTGTCGCATGTATCTAATGCAGCACCGGAAAATCCCACACCACCCCGGAAACGCGAAAGTTAGCCAAGATCCGCGAGCCACAGCACACGGCCTTGCCCTTCGCTGCGGGGTGGCTGGGTGCCATGGCCTTGGCCGCGGGGTGGCTGGGTGCCTTGGCCCTGGCCGCGGGGTGGCTGGGTGCCTTGGCCCTGGGCGCGGTCTGGCTGCGTGCCTATGCCTTGGCCACGGGCTGGCTGGGTGCCATGTCCTTGGCCTTGGGGGACTGGGCCTTGGCCGCGGAGTGGACGAGTGCCTTGGTCTTGGCCACGGAGTGGCTGCGTTCCTCGGCCGCGGGCTTGCTCCATGCCTTGCTCGAAATGCAGCACATGCTCGCGTCCAAGGCACGTCGCACACTCTCACGCACACACAACACACACTCGGGCTGTGATCCCGATGCAAGGATAGAGAGCTCGAGCGTGGCCCTGTGCATTGGCCTTGGCCGCGGGGTGGCTGCGTGGCTTGGCCTTGGCCGCGGGCGAGCATTTGGCCAAAATGTGAGCACACGGTCCTCGCCATTTCTTCGTATTCTTGGACCAAAAACTGAGATCCACACCTACCTTCCACTTCTTTCTCCGGTTTTGCCTGAATCGGATGAGTTGGCCCACCCGCTTGGGCACCCGTTCGCTGCCGGTAAAATGGCCGTAAAACGAGTTTCGGAGCTCGAAATTGCATTCCGTTTTCTCCCGCCACTGACTCCCAGCAAACCCGACCACGCCAGCCCAAAATCCCACGTCGCCCCCGAAACGCGAAATTCGGCTACAATCCATGTGCTATAGCTCACGGATTTTGGCCTTTTCCGGCGGAAAAATGGGCTCAGTGCCTCCCGCATAATTTTTGGCATTTCTTCAAGCGGAAAACTGTACTTGCGCCGTGAGGAGGCCCCCGGCCCAGTTCTACCACAATCGGACCAATTTGCGGGCACGTTTTGTCCCCTTTTCGTACCCCTGCGCGTTCGGTAAATCGGCCGTAAAATGAGGTTCGGACCTCGGAATCGACTCCTGTCTTTTCCGACGTTCGACTGTCGCACGTATCAAATGCATCACCCCAAAATCACGCACAGCCCAAGAAACACGAAAGTTGACGAAGATCCGTGAGCTACAGCACACGGCCTTGGCCTTGGCCGTGGGGTGGCTGCATGCCTTGGCCTTGCCCTTGGCCACGGGGTGGCTGCGTGCCTTGTCCTTGGCCGCGGGCTGGCTACGTGCCTAGGCCTTGGCCGCTGGCTGGCTGCGTGCCTAGGCCTTGGCCGCGGGCTGGCTGCGTGCATGGCCTTCGCCTTGGGTGCCTTGGACTTGGCCGCGTGGTGGCTGCGTGGCTTGGCCTTGGCCGCGGGGGAGCATTTGTCCAAAATGTGAGCACACGGTCCTCGCCGTTTCTTCGTATTCTTGGACCAAAAACTGAGATCCACACCTACCTTCCACTTCTTTCTTTGGTTTTTCCTGAATCGGATGAGTTGGCCCACCCACTTGCGCACCCGTTCGCTGCCGGTAAAATGGCCGTAAAACGAGTTTCGGAGCTCGGAATTGGTTTCCGTTTTCTCCCGCCACTGACTCCCACCAAACCCGACCACGCTAGCCAAAAATCCCACGCTGCCCCCAAAACGCGAAATTTGGCCACAATGTGTGTGCTATAGCTCACGGATTTTGGCCTTTTCCGGCGGAAAAATGGGCGCATGGCCTCCCGCATTATTTTCGCCATTTCTTCGAGCGGAAAACAGTAGTTGCGCCTTGAGGAGGCATCCGGCCCCGTTCTACCACAACCGAACCAATTCGGGGGCACGTTCCGTCACCTTTTCTCACCCCCGCACGTTCGGTAAATCGACCGTAAAATGAGGTTCGGACCTCGGAATCGACTCCCGTCTTTTCCGACATTCGACTGTCGCATGTATCTAATGCATCACCCCAAAATCCCGCACCGCCCCAGAAACACGAAAGTTGGCCAAGATCCGTGAGCTACAGCACACGGCCATGGCCTTGGGCGGCGGGTGGCTGGGTGCCATGGCCTTGGCCTTGGCCGCGGGGTGGCCGCGTGCCTTGGCCTTCGCCCTGGCTGCCTTGGCCTTGGCCACGGCGCGGCCGCGTGCATTGGCCTTGGGCACGGGGCGGCCGCGTGCCTTGGCCTTGGGCACGGGGCGGCCGCGTGCCTTGGCCTTGGCCGCGGGCTGGCTCCGCGCCTTGTTCGAAATGCACCACATGCTCGCGACCAAGGCACGTCGCACACTCTCACGCACACACAACACACACTCGGGCCGCGCTCCCTAGGCAAGGACAGGGAGCTGGAGTGTGGCCCTGTGCCTTGGCCTTGGCCGCGGGGTGGCTGCGTGCCTTGGCCTTGGCCGCGGGCAAGCATTTGGCCACAATCTGAGCACACGGTCCTCGCCGTTGCTTCGTATTCTTGGACCAAAAACTGAGATCCACACCTATCTTCCACTTCTTTCTCCGGTTTTGCCTTAATCGGACGAGTTGGCCCACCCGTTTTGGCACCCGTTCTCTGCCGGTAAAATGGCCGTAAAACGACTTTGGGGGCTCGGAATTGGATTCCGTTTTCTCCCACCTCCGACTCCCACCAAACCCGACCACACCAGCCCAAAATCCCACGCCGCCCCCAAAACGCGAAATTTGGCCGCAATCCGTGTGCTCTAGCTTACAGATTTTGGCCTTTTCCGGCGGAAAAAATGGGTGCAGGGCCTACCGCATTATTTAAGCCATTTCTTCGAGCGGAAAATAGTACTTACGCCGTGAGGAGGCACCCTACCCAGTTCTACCACAACCGAACCAATTCGCGGGCACGTTTCGTCCCCTTTTCGCACCCCCGCACGTTCGGTAAATCGGTCGTAAAATGAGGTCCGGATCTCAGAATCAACTCCCGTCTTTTCCGATTTTCGACTGTCACACGTATCTAATGCATCTCCCCAAAATCCCGCACCGCCCCGGAGACGCGAAAGTTGCCCATGATCCGTGAGCTACAGCACACGGCCTTGGCCTTGGGCGGGAGGTGGCTGCGTACCTAGGCCTTGGCCGTGGTGTGGCTGGGTGCCATGGTCTTGGCCTTGGCCGCGGGGTGGCTGCGTACCTTGGTCTTGGCCGCGGGCTGGTTGCGTGCCTAAGCATTGGCCGCGGGCTGGCTGGGTGCCATGGCCTTGGCCCTGGGTGCCTAGGCCTTGGCCACGGGGCGGCCGCGTGCCTTCGCCTTGGCCGCGGGGTGGCCATGTGCCTTAGCCTTGGCCTTGTCTGCGGGCTGGCTCCGTGCCTTGCTCGAAATGCAGCACATGCTCGCGACCAAGGCACGTCTCACACTCTCACGCACACACAACACACAGTCGGGCCGCGCCCCCAAGGCAAGGACAGGGAGCTCGAGAGTGGCCCTGTGCCTTGGCCTTGGCTGCGGGGTGGCTGCATGCCTTGGCCTTGGCCGCGGGCGAGCATTTATCAAAAATGTGAGCTCACGGTCCTCGCCTTTGCTTCGTTTTCTTGGACCAAAAGTTGAGATCCACACCTATCTTCCATTTCTTTCTCCGGTTTGGCCTGAATCGGACGAGTTGGCCCACCCGTTTGGGCACCTGTTCTATGCCGGTAAATGTGCCGTTAAATGAGGTTCGGACCTCGGAATCGACTCCCGTCTTTTCCGACGTTCGACTATTGCGCGTATCTAATGCATCACCCCAAAATCCCGCACCGCCTCAGAAACGCAAAAGTTGGCCAAGATCCGTGAGCTACAGCGCACGGCGTTGGCCTTGGGCGCGGGGTGGCTGCGTACCTACACCTGGGTCGCAGGGTGGCTGGGTGCCATGGCCTTGGCCTTGGCCGCGGGGTGTCTGCGTGCCTTGCCCTTGGCCTTGGCCGCGGGGTGGCGGGGTGCCTTGGCCTTGGCCGCGGGCTGGCTGCGTGCCTAGGCCTTGGCCACGGGCTGGCTGCGTGCCTGCGTGCCTAGGGCTTGGCCGCGGGCTGGCTGCGTGCCTAGGTCTTGGCCGCGGGCTGGCTGCTTGCCTAGTCCGTGGCCGCGGGCTGGCTGCTTGCCTAGTCCGTGGCCGCGGGCTGGCTTGGTGCCATGGCCTTGGCACTGGGTGCCTTGGCCTTGGCCAAAGCGCGGCCGCATGCCTTGGCCTTGGCCACGGGGCGGCCGCGTGCCTTTGCCGCGGGCTAACTCCGTGCCTTGCTCGAAATGCAGCACATGCTCGCGACCAAGGCACGTCGCACACTCTCACACAAACACAACACACACTCGAGCCGCGCTCCCTAGGCAAGGACAGGGAGCTCGAGCGTGGCCCTGTGCCTTGGCCTTGGCCGTGGGGTGGCCGTGTTACTTGGCCTTGGCTGCGGGCAAACATGTGGCCAAAATGTGAGCACACGGTCCTCGCTGTTCCTTCGTATTCTTGGGCCAAAAACTGAGATCCACACCTATCTTCCACTTGTTTCTCTGGTTTGGCCTGAATCGGACGAGTTGGTTGACCTGTTTGGGCACCCGTTCTCTGCCGGCAAAATGGCCGTAAAACGAGTTTCGGAGCTCGGAATTCGATTCCATTTTCTCCTGTCACCGTTGCTTCGTATTCTTGTACCAAAAACTGAGATCCACACCTATCTTCGACTTCTTTCTCCGGTTTGGCCTGAATCGGACGAGTTGGCGCACCCGTTCTCTGCCGGTATAGTGGCCGTAAAATGAGTTTCGGAGCTCAGAAGTCGATTCCGTTCTCTCCCGCCACCGACTCCCACCAAACCCAACCACGCCAGCCCAAAATCCCATGCCGCCCACGAAACGCGAAACTTGGCCGCAATCCGTGTGCTATAGCTCACGGATTTTTGCCTTTTCCGGCAGAAAATTTGGCGCAGGGCCGCCCGCATTATTTTCGCCATTTCTTCGAGCGGAAAACAGTACTTGCGCCGTGAGGAGGCACCCGGCCCAGTTCTAGAACAACCGGACCAATTCACGGGCACGTTTCATCCCCTTTTCGCACCCCCGCACGTTCGTAAATCGGTCGTAAAACGGGGTTCGGACCTCGGAATTGACTCCCGTCTTTTCCGATGTTCGACTGTCGCACGTCTCTAATGCATCACCCCAAAATCCCGCACCACCCCGGAAACGCGAAAGTTGCCCAAGATCCCTGAGCTACAGCACACGGCCTTGGCCTTGGGCGCGGGTTGGCTGCGTACCTAGGCCTTGTCCGTGGGGTGGATGGGTGCCATGGCCTTGGCCTTGGCCGCGGGGTGGCTACGTGCCTTGCCCTTGGCTGAGGGCTGGCTGCGTGCCTAGGTCTTGGCCGCGGGCTGGCTGCGTGCTAGGCCTTGGCCGCAGGCTGGCTGGGTGCCATGGCCTTGGCCCTGGGTGCCTAGGCCTTGGTCACGGGGCGACCACATGCCTTGGCCTTGGCCGTGGGGTGGCCACGTGCCTTGGCCGCGGGCTGGCTCCGTGCCTTGCTCGAAATGCAGCACATGTCTTTTCCGACGTTTGACTGTCTCACGTATCTAATGCACAACCCCAAAATCCCGCACCGCCCCGGAAACATGAAAGTTGGCCCAGATCCGTGAGCTACAGCACACGGTCTTTGGCCATTTTGGCCCAAAAAATGGGGCCCGGAGCTTCCGCGCTGTTTGAACAAATTTTCAGTGCCGTAAGATAACTTCAGTCGAAATACGTCACCTCCTAAATTTTGAGCCCAAACAAAGTCGGATAGACACTTGGGCTCTGCATTGGCACTGGATGCCGCGCGTGGGTGGGCTGCGTTCCTTGGCCTTGGCCGTGGGGTGGCTGCGTGCCTTGGCCTTGGCCGCGGGGTGGCCGTGTGCCTAGGCCTTCGCTGCGTGCTGCCTGGGTGCCTTGGCCTTGGCCTTGGCCATGGGTGCCTTGGCCTTGGCCGCGGGGTGGCTGCGTGCCTAGGCCTTGGCCTTGGGTGCCATGGCCTTGGCCGTGGGGCTGGCTGCGTGCCTTGGCATTGGTCAAAATGCAGCACATGTTTGCGGCCAAGGCACAGAGTGCCGATCTGGGGAAAAATAGCCACAAAACTAGTTTCGGAGCCCGGAATCGGGTTCCGCTTTCTTCCGCGGCCAACTCCCCACCAATACCGACAACACCAGCCCAAAATCCCATGCCGCCACGGAAACGCGAAATTTGGCCGCAATCCGTTTGCTATAGCTCACGGATTTTGCCCATTTCGGGGGGAAAAATGGGCCCAGGGCCTCCCGCATTTTTTTTGCCATTTCTTCGATCGGAAAAGAGTACTTGCACCGTGAGGAGGCCCCCGGCCCAGTTCTGCCACAATCGGAACCATTCGCGGGTACGTTTCATTCCCCTTTCGCACCTCCGCACGTTCGGTTAATCGGCTGTAAAATGGGGTTCGGACCTCGGAATCGACTCCCGTCTTTTCCGACGTATGACTGTCACATGTATCTAATGCATCACCCCAAAATCCCACACCACCCCAGAAACGCGAAAGTTGGCCCAGATCCGTGAGCTACAGCACACGGTCTTTGCCCATTTTGGCCCGAAAAATGGGGCCCGGAGCTTCCGCGCTGTTCTCCCCAATTTTCAGTCCCATAAGATAACTTCAGTCGAAATACGTCACCTCCTAATATTTCGGCCCAAACAAAGTCGGACAAACGTGAAATTGGGCCAAGATCCGTGAGCTACAGCAAACGGCCTTGGCCTTGGGCGCGGGTGACTGCGTACCTACACCTTGGTCGCGGGGTGGCTGGGTACAATGGCCTTGGCCTTGGCCGCGGGGTGGCTGCGTGCCTTGGCCTTGGCCTTGGCTGCGGGGTGGCTGCGTGCCTTCGCCTTGGCCGCGGGCTGGCTGCGTGCCTATGCCTTGGCCGCGGGGTGGCTGCGTGCCTAGTCCTTGGCCGCGGGATGGTTGGGTGCCATGGCTTTGGCCCTGGGTGCCTTGGCCTTGGCGACAGCGCGGCCGCATGCCTTGCCCTTGGCCATGGGGTGGCTGCGTGCCTTGCTCGAAATGCAGCACATGCTCGTGACCAAGGCGCATCGCACACTCTCATGCACACACAACACACACTCGGGCCGAGCATTTGGCCAAAATGTGAGCACACGGTCCTCGCCATTCCTTCGTATTCTTGGACCAAAAACTGAGATCCACACCTATCTTCCACTTCTTTCTCTGGTTTGGCCTGAATCGGACGAGTTGGTGCACCCGTTTGGGCACCCATTCTCTGCCGGTAAAATGGCCGTAAAACGAGTTTCGGAGCTTGGAATTCGATTCCTTTTTCTCCCACCACCGACTCCCACCAAACCCGACCACGCCAGCCCAAAATCCCACGCTGCCTCCGAAACGTGAAATTTGGCCGCAATCCGTGTGCTATAGCTCACGGATTTTGGCCTTTTCCGGCAGAAAAATGGGCGCAGGGCCTCCCGCATTATTTTCGCCAATTCTTCGAGCGGAAAACAGTACTTGCGCCGGGAGGAGGCGCCCGGCCCCGTTCTACCACAACCGGACCAATTCGCGGGCTCGTTTCGTCCACTTTTCACACCCCCGCACGTTCGGTAAATCGGCCGTAAAACGAGGTTCGGACCTTGGAATTGACTCCCGTCTTTTCCAACGTTCGACTGTCACACGTATCTAATCCATCACTCCAAAATCCCGCACTGCCCCAGAAACGCGAAAGTTGGCCAAGATCCGTGAGCTACAGCACACGGCCTTGGCCTTGGGCGTGGGTTGGCTGCGTACCTAGGCCTTGGGCGCGGGGTGCCTGCGTGCCTTGGCCTTGGCCACAGGCTGGCTGCATGCCTAGGCCTTGGCCACGGGCTGGCTGGGTGCCATGGCATTGGCCGCGGGCTGGCTGGGTGCCATGGCATTGGCCGCGGGCTGGCTGGGTGCCATGGCATTGGCCGCGGGCTGGCTGGGTGCCATGGCATTGGCCCTGGGTGCCTAGGCCTTGGCCACGGGGCGGCCGCGTGCCTTGGCCTTGGCCGCGGGGTGGCCACATGCCTTTGCCTTGGCCTTGGCCGCGGGCTGGCTCCGTGCCTTGGTCAAAGTGCAGCACATTCTCGTGACCAAGGCACGTCGCACACTCTCACGCACACACAACACACACTCGGGCCGCTCCCCCGAGCCAAGGACAGGGAGCTCGAGCGTGGCCCTATGCCTTGGCCGTGGCCGCGGGCGAGCATTTGGCCAAAATGTGAGCGCACGGTCCTCGCCGTTGCTTCGTATTCTTGGACCAAAAACTGAGATCCACACCTATCTTCCACTTCTTTCTCTGGTTTTGCCTGAATCGGACGAGTTGGCGCACCCGTTTGGGCACCCGTTCTCTGCCGGTAAAATGGCCGTAAAACGAGTTTCGGAGCTCGGAATTGGATTCCGTTTTCTCCGGCCACCGACTTCCACAAAACCTGACCACGCCAGCCAAAAATCCCATGCCGCCCCCAAAACACGAAATTTGGCGGTAATCCGTGTGCTATAGCTCACGGATTTTGGCCTTTTCCAGCGGAAAAATGGGCGCAGGGCCTCCCGCATTATTTTCACCATTTCTTTGAGCGGAAAACAGTACGGACGCCGTGTGGAGGTGCCCGGCCCTGTTCTACCACGACTGGAACAATTCGCGGGCACGTTTTGTCCCCTTTTCGCACCCCCGTACGTTCGGTAAATCGGGCGTAAAACAATGTTCGGACCTCGGAATTGACTCCCGTCTTCTCCGACATTTGACTGTTGCACGTATCTAATGCATCACCCCAAAATCCCGCACCGCCCCGGAAACGCGAAATTTGCCCAAGATCCGTGAGCTACAGCACACGGCCTTGGCCTTGGGTGCGGGTATGCTGCGTACATAGGCCTTGGCCGCGGGGTGGCTGCGTGCCTTTGCCTTGTCCGCGGGCTGGCGGCGTGCCTACGGCTTGGCCGCGGGCTGGCTGGGTGCCATGGCCTTGGCCCTGGGTGCCTAGGCCTTGGCCGCGGGGCGGCCGCGTGCCTTGGCCTTGGCCGTGGGCTGGCTCCATGCCTTGCTCGAAATGTAGCACATGCTCGCAACCAAGGCACGTCGCACACTCTCACGCACACACAACACACACTCGGGCCGCGCCCCCGAGGCAAGGACTGGGAGCTCGAGTGTGGCCCTGTGCCTTGGCCTTGGCCACGGGGTGGCTGCGTGCCTTGGCCTTGGCCACGGGGTGGCTGCGTGCCTTGGCCTTGGCCTCGGGCAAGCATTTGTTGGCCAAGACCCGTGAGCTACAGCACACGGACTTGGCCTTGGGCACGGGGTGGCTGCGTACCTACACCTTTGTCGCGGGGTGGCTGGGTACAATGGCCTTGGCCTTGGCATTGGGTGTGGGGTGGCTGCGTGCCTTGGACTTGGCCGCGGGCTGGCTGGGTGCCATGGCCTTCGCCCTGGGTGCCTTGGCCTTGGCCACGGGGCGGCCGCGTACCTTGGCCTTGGCCGCGGGGTGGCCACGTAGCTTGGCCACGGGCTGGCTCCGTGCCTTGCTCGAAATGCAGCACATGCTCGTGACCAAGGCACATCACACACTCTCACGCACACACAACACACACTCAGGCCGCGCCCCCGAGGCAAGGACAGGAAGCTCGGGCGTGGCCCTGTTCCTTGGCCTTGGCCGCAGGGTGGCTGCGTGCCTTGGGCTTGGCCGCGGGCGAGCATTTGGCCAAAATGTGAGCACACGGTCCTCGCCGTTGCTTCATATTATTGGACAAAAAACTGAGATCCACACCTATCTTCCACTTCTTTCTCCGGTTTGGCCTGAATCGGACGAGTTGGCGCACCCGTTTGGGCACCCGTTCTCTGCCGGTATAATGGTCGTAAAACGAGTTTCGGAGCTCGGAATTCGATTCCGTTTTCTCCCGCCACCGACTCCCACCAAACCCGACCATGCCAGCCCAAAATCCCATGCCGCCCTCGAAACGCGAAATTTGGCAGCAATCCGTGTGCTATAGCTCACGGATTTTGGCCTTTCCGAACGGGTGCGATTGTCAAACGTCGGAAAAGACGGGAGTTGATTCCATGGTCCGAACCTCGTTTTACGGCCGATTTACCGAACGTTCGGGGGTGCGAAAAGGGGACGAAACGTGCCCGCAAATTGGTCCGGTTGTGGATGAACTGGGCCGGGCGCCTCCTCCCGGCGCAGGTACTGTGTGCCGCTCGAACAAATGGCGAAAATAATGCGGGAGGCCTTGCGCCCATTTTTCTGACGTTCGACAGTCGCACGTATGTAATGCATTACCGCAAAACCCCGCACTGCCACAGAAACGCGAAAGTTGGCCAAGATCCATGAGCTACAGCAAACGGCCTTAGCATTGGGCGCGGGTTGGCTGCGTACATATGCCTTGGCCGCAGGGTGGCTGCGTGCCTTGCTCTTGTCCGTGGGCTGGCTGCGTGCCTAGGCCTTGGCCGCAGGCTGGCTGGGTCCCATGGCCTTGGCCCTGGGTGCCTAGGCCTTGGCCACGGGGTGGCCGCGTGCCTTGTCCTTGGCCGCGGGGCGGCCAGGTGCCTTGGCCGCGTGCTGGCTCCGTGCCTTGCTCGAAATGCAGCACATGCTCATGACCAAGGCATGTCGCACACTCTCACACACACACAACACACACTCGGTCCGCGCCCCCGAGGCAAGGACTGGGAGCTCGAGTGTGGCCCTGTGCCTTGGCCTTGGCCGCGGGGTGGCTGTGTGCCTTGGCCTTGGCCGCGGGTGAGCATTTGTCCAAAAAGTGAGCACATGGTCCTCGCCGTTGCTTCGTATTCTTGGACCAAAAATTAAGATCCACACCTATCTTCCATTTCTTTCTCCGGTTTGGCCTGAATCGGACGAGTTGGCCCACCCGTTTGGGCACCCGTTCTCTGCCGGTAAATCTGCCGTAAAATGAGGTTCGGATCTCGGAATCGACTCACGTCTTTTCCAATGTTCGACTGTCGCACGTACCTAATGCATCACCCCAAAATCCTGCCCCGCCCCGGAGACGCGAAAGTTGCCCAAGAGCCGTGAGCTACAGCACACGGTCTTGCCCTTGGGCGCGGGTTGGCTGCGTACCTAGGCCTTGGCCGCGGGGTGGCTGCGTGCCTTGGCCTTGGCCAGAGGCTGGCTGCGTGCCTAGGCCTTGGCCGCCGGCTGGCTGGGTGCCATGGCATTGGCCGCAGGCTGGCTGGGTGCCATGGCATTGGCCCTGGGTGCCTAGGCCTTGGCCACGGGGCGGCCGCGTGCCTTGGCCTTGGCCGCGGGGTGGCCACGTGCCTTCGCCTTGGCCTTGGCCGCTGGCTGGCTCCGTCCCTTGGTCAAAATGCAGCACATTCTCGCTACCAAGGCACATCGCACACTCTCACGCACACACAACACACTCTCGGGCCGCTCCCCCGAGCCAAGGACAGGGAGCTCGAGCGTGGCCCTGTGCCTTGGCCGTGGCCGCGGGCGAGCATTTGGCCAAAATGTGAGCGCACGGTACTCGCCGTTGCTTCGTATTCTTGGACCAAAAACTGAGATCCACACCTATCTTCCACTTCTTTCTCCGGTTTTGCCTGAATCGGACGAGTTGGCGCACCCGTTTGGGCACCCGTTCTCTGCCGATAAAATGGCCGTAAAACGAGTTTCGGAGCTCAGAATTGGATTCCTTTTTCTCCGGCCACCGAATCCCACCAAACCTGACCATGCCAGCCCAAAATCCCACGCCGCCCCCGAAACACAAAATTTGGCCACAATCTGTGTGCTATAGCTCACGGATTTTGGCCTTTTACGGCTGAAAAATGGGCGCAGGGCCTCCTGCATTATTTTCACCATTTCTTTGAGTGGAAAACAGTACTTACGCCGTGTGGAGGTGCCCGGCCCCGTTCTACCACAACCGGACGAATTCGCGTGCACGTTTCGTCCCCTTTTCGCACCCCCACACGTTCGGTAAATCGGCCGTAAAATGATGTTCGGACCTCGGAATCGACTCCCGTCTTTTCCGACATTTGACTGTTGCACGTATCTAATGCATCACCCCAAAATCCCGCACCTCCCCGGAAACCCGAGATTTGCCCAAGATCCGTGAGCTACAGCACACACCCTTGGCCTTTGGCGCGGGGTGCCTGCATACCTACACCTTGGCCGCGGGTGGCTGGGTGCCATGGCCTTGGCCGCGGGGTGGCTGCATGCCTTGGCCGTGGGGTGGCTGCGTGCCTTCGCCAAGGCCTTGGCCGCAGGGTGGGGTGGTTGCGTGCCTTGGCCTTGGCCGGCGGCTTGCTGCGTGCCGAGGCCTTGGCTGCGGGCTGGCTGCCTGCCTTGGCCGTGGGCTAGCTGGGTGCCATGGCCTTGGCCCTGGGTGCGTTGTCCGCGGGCTGGCTGGGTGCCATGGCCTTGGCCCTGGGTGCCTTGGCCTTGGCCACGGGGAGGCCGCGTGCCCTGGCATTGGCCGCGGCGTGGCCACGTGCCTTGGCCGCGGGCTGGCTCCGTGCCTTGCTCGAAATGTAGCACATGCTCGCGTCCAAGGCACGTCGCACACTCTCACACACACACAATAGACACTCGGGCTGCGCTCCCGAGGCAAGGACAGGTAGCTCGAGCGTGGCCCTGTGCCTTGGCCTTGGCCGCGGGGTGGCGGCGTTCCTTGGCCTTGCCTGCGGGCGAGCATTTGGCCAAAATGTGAGCACACGGTCCTCACCGTTGCTTCGTATTCTTGGACCAAAAACTGAGATCCACACCTACCTTCCACTTCTTTCTCTGGTTTTGCCTGAGTCAGACGAGTTGGCCCACCCGTTTGGGCACCCGTTCTCTGCCGGTAAAATGGCCCTAAAATGAGTTTCGGGGCTCGGAATTGGATTCCGTTTTCTCCCACCACCGACTCCCACCAAACCCAACCACGCGGGCTGGCCATGTACCTAGGCCTTGGTCGCGGACTGGCTCCGTGCCTTGGCCTTGGCCACGGGGCGACTGCGTGCCTTGTCCTTGGCCTTGTCCGCGGGCTGGCTCCGTGCCTTGCTCGAAATGCAGCACATGCTCGCGACCAAGGTACGTCGCACACTCTCACGCACACACAACACACACTCGGGCCACACCCCTGAGGCAAGGACAGGGAGCTCGAGCGTGGCCCTGTGCCTTGGCCTTGGCCGCGGGCTGGCTACGTGCCTTGGCGTTGGCCTTGGCCGCGGGGTGGCTGCGTGCCTTGGCCTTGGCCGCGGGCTGGCTGCCTGCCTAGGCCTTGGCCGCGGGCTGGCTGCCTGCCTAGGCCTTGGCCGCGGGCTGGCTGCCTGCCTAGGCCTTGGCCGCGGGCTGGCTGCCTGCCTAGGCCTTGGCCGCGGGCTGGCTGGGTGCCATGGCCTTGGCCCTGGGTGCCTTGGCCTTGGCCACGACTCGGCCGGGTGCCTTGGCCATGGCCACGGGGCTGCCGCGTGCCTTGGCCTTGGCCATGGGGTGGCCACGTGCCTTGGCCGCCGGCTGGCTCCGTGGCTTGCTGGAAATACAGCACATGCTCGCGACCAAGGCACGTCGCACACTCTCACACACACACAACACACACGCGGGCCGCGCCCCCGAGGCAAGGACAGGGAGCTCGAGCGTGAACCTGTCCCTTGGCCTTGGCCGCGGGGTGGCTGCGTGCCTTGGCCTTGCCGCGGGCGAGCATTTGCCAAAACTGTGAGCACACGGTCCTCGCCGTTGCTTCGTTTTCTTGGACCAAAAACTGAGATCCACACCTATCTTCCATTTCTTTCTCTAGTTTCGCCTGAATTGGACGGGTTCACCCACCTGTTTGGGTACCCATTCTCTGCCGGTAAATCTGCCGTAAAACGAGGTTTGGACCTCGGAATCGACTCCCGTCTTTTCCGACGTTCGATTGTCGGACGTATCTAATGCATCACCCCAAAATCTCGCACCGCCCCGGAATTGGGAAAGTTGGCCAAGATCCGTGAGCTACAGCACACGGCCTTGGCCTTGGCGCGGGTTGGCTGCGTACCTACACCTTGGCCGCGGGGTGGCTTGGTGCCATGGCCTTGGCCGTGGGGTGGCGGCATGCCCTGGCCTTGGCCGCGGGGTGGCTGCGTGCCCTGGCCTTGGCTGCGGGCTGGCGGCGTGCCTAGGCCTTGGCCGCGGGCTGGCTGCGTGCCATGGCCTTGGCCCTGGGAGCCTTGGCCTTGGCCACGGGGTGGCCGCATGCCTTGGCCTTGGCCACGGGGTGGCCACGTGCCTTGGCCTTGGCTACGGGGTGGCCACGTGCCTTGGCCGCGGGCTGGCTCCGTGCCTTGCTCGAAATGCAGCACATGCTCACGACCAAGGCACGTCGCACACTCTCACGCACACACAACACACTCTCGGGACGCTCTCCCTAGGCAAGGACAGGGAGCTCGAGCGTGGCCCTTTGCCTTTGCCGTGGGCGCGGGGTGGCTGCGTGCCTTTGCCTTGGCCGCGGGCGAGCATTTGGCCAAAATGTGAGCACACGGTCCTCGCTGTTCCTTCGTATTCTTGGACCAAAAGCTGAGATCCACACCTATCTTCGACGTCTTTCTCCGGTTTGGCCTGAAACGCATGCGTTGGCGCACCCGTTTGGGCACCCGTTCTCTGTCAGTAAAATGGCTGTAAAACGAGTTTCGGAGCTCGGAATTCGATTCCGTTTTCTCCAGCCACCGACTCCCACCAACCCCGACCACGCCGCCCTCGAAACGCGAAATTTGGCCGCAATCCGTGTGCTATAGCTCACGGACTTTGGCCTTTTCCGGCAGAAAAATGGGCGCAGGGCCTCCCGCATTATTTTCGCCATTTCTTCGAGCGGAAAACAGTACTTACGCCGGGAGGAGGCGCTCGGCCCTGTTCTACTGCAACCGGACCAATTCGTAGAAACATTTCGTCCCCTTTTCGCACCCCCAAACGTTCGGTAAATCGGACGTAAAACGAGGTTCGGACCTCGAAATCAACTCCCGTCTTTTCCGACGTTCGACAGTCGCACGTATCTATTGCATTACCCCAAAATCCCGCCCTGCCACAGAAACGCGAATGTTGGCCAAGATCCGTGAGCTACAGCACACGGCCTTGGCCTTGGGCGCGGGTTGGCTGCGTACATAGGCCTTGGCCGCGGGGTGGCTACGTACCTTTGCCTTGTCCACGGGCTGGCGGCGTGCCTACGGCTTGGCCGCGGGCTGGCTGGGTGCCATGGCCTTGGCCCTGGGTGCCTAGGCCTTGGCCGCAGGGCGGCCGCGTGCCTTGGCCTTTGCCGCGGGCTGGCTCCGTGCCTTGCTTGAAATGCAGCACATGCTCGCGACCAAGGTACGTCGCACACTCTCACGCACACACAACACACACTCGGGCCGCGCCGCCGAGGCAAGGACTGGGAGCTCAAGTGTGGCCCTGTGCCTTGGCCTTGGCCGCGGGGTGGCTACGTGCCTTGGCCTTGGCCGCGGGGTGGCTGCGTGCCTTGGCCTTGGCCGCGGGGTGGCTGCGTGCCTTGGCCTTGGCCGCGGGCAAGCATTTGTTGGCCAAGATCCGTGAGCTACAGCACACGGACTTGGCCTTGGGCACGGGGTGGCTGCGTACCTACACCTTGGTCGTGGGGTGGCTGGGTACAATGGCCTTGGCCTTGGCTGTGGGGTGGCTGCGTGCCTTGGACTTGGCCGCGGGCTGGCTGGGTGCCATGGAACGTCACACTCTCACGCACACACAACACACACTCGGGCCGCGCCCCCGAGGCAAGGACAGGAAGCTCGAGCGTGGCCCTATTCCTTGGCCTTGGCCGCAGGGTGGCTGCGTGCCTTGGCCTTGGCCGCGGGCGAGCATTTGGCCAAAATGTGAGCACACGGTCCTCACCGTTGCTTCATATTATTGGACAAAAAACTGAGATACACACCTATCTTCCGCTTCTTTCTCTAGTTTTTCTTGAATCGGACGAGTTGGCCCACCCGTTTGGGCACCCGTTCTCTGCCGGAAAAATGGCCGTAAAACGAGATTCGGAGCTCGGAATTGGATTCTGTTTTCTCCCGCCACCGACTACCACCAAACCCGACCACGCCCGCCAAAAATGCCATGCCGCCCCCGAAACACGATATTTGGTCGCAATCCATGTGCTATATAGCTCACGGATTTTGGCCTTCTCCGGCGGAAAAATGGGCGCAGGGCCTCCCGCATTATTTTCGCCATTTCTTCAAGCGGAAAACAGTACTTGTGCCGGGAGCAGGCGCCTGGCCCTGTTCTACCACAACCAGACCAATTCACGGGCACGTTTCATCCCCTTTTCGCACCCCCGGACATTCGGTAAACCGGCCGTAAAATGAGGTTCGGACCTCGGAATCGACTCCCGTCTTTTCCGATGTTCGACTGTTGCACGTATCTAATGCATCACCCCAAAATCCCGCACAGCCCCGGAAACGCGCAATTTGGCCAAGATCCGTGAGCTACAGCACACGGCCTTGGCCTTGGGCGCGGGTTGGCTGCGTACATAGGCCTTGGCCTTGGGGTGGCTACGTGCCTTGGCCTTGTCCACGGGCTGGCGGCGTGCCTAGGGCTTGGCCGTGGGCTGGCTGGGTGCCATGGCCTTGGCCCTGGGTGCCTAGGCCTTGGCCACGGGGCGGCCGCGTGCCTTGGCCTTGGCCGCGGGGTGGACACGTGCCTTCGCCTTGGCCTTGGCCGCGGGTGGCTCCGTGCCTTGCTCGAAATGCAGCACATGCTTGCTACCAAGGCACGTCGCACACTCTCACGCTCACACAACACACACTCGGGCCGCGCCCCCGACGCAACGACAGGGACCTCGAGCGTGGCCCTGTGCCTTGGCCTTGGCCGCGGGGAGGCAGCGTTCCATGGCCTTGGCCGCGGGGAGGCAGCGTTCCATGGCCTTGGCCGCGGGCGAGCATTTGGCCAAAATGTGAGCACACGGTCCTCGCCGTTCCTTCGTATTCTTCGACCAAAAACTGAGATCCACACCTATCTTCCACTTCTTTCTCTGGTTTGGCCTGAATCGAGCGAGTTGGTGCACCCGTTTGGGCACCTGTTCTCTGCCGGTAAAATGGCCGTAAAACGAGTTTCGGAGCTCGGAATTCGATTCCATTTTTTCCCGCCACCGACTCCCACCAAACCTGACCACGCCAGCCCAAAATCCCACGCCGCCCCCGGAACGAGAAATTTGGCCGCAATCCGTGTGCTATAGCTCAAGGATTTTGGCCTTTTCCGGCAGAAAAATGGGGGCAGGGCCTCCCGCATTATTTTCGCCATTTCTTTGAGCAGAAAACAGTACTTTCCCTGGGAGGAGGCGCCCGGCCCCGCTCTACGACAACTGGACCAATTCACGGGCACGTTTCGTCCCCTTTTCGCACCCCCGTAGGTTCGGTAAAACGGCCGTAAAACGAGGTTCGGACCTCGGAATCAGCTCCCGTCTTTTCCGACGTTCGACTGTCGAACGTATCTAATGCATTACCCCAAAATCCCGCACTGCCCCAGAAACGCGAAAGTTGGCCAAGATCCGTGAGCTACAGCACACGGCCTTGGCCTTGGGCGCGGGTTGGCTGCGTACCTAGGCCTTGGCCGCGGGGTGTCTGTGTGCCTTGGCCTTGGCCGCGGGCGGCTGCGTGCCTAGGCCTTGGCCGCGGGCTGGCTGGGTGCCATGGACTTGGCCCTGGGTGCCTTGGCCTTGGCCACGGGGTGGCCGCATGCCTTGGCCTTGGCCACGGGGTGGCCGCATGCCTTGGCCTTGGCCACGGGGTGGCCGCATAACTTGGCCTTGGCCGCGGGGTGGGCATGTGCCTTGGCCGCGGGCTGGCTCCATGCCTTTCTCGAAATGCAGCACATGCTCGCGACCAAGGCACGTCGCACACTCTCACGTACACACAACACACACTCCGGCCGCGACCCCGAGGCAAGGACAGGGAGCTCGAGCGTGGCCCTGTGCCTTGGCCTTGGCCGCGGCGAGGCCGCGTTCCTTGGCCTTACCCGCGGGCGAGCATTTGGCCAAAATGTGAGCACACGGTCCTCGCCGTTCCTTCGTATTCTTGGACCAAAAACTGAGATCCACACCTATCTTCCACTTCTTTCTCTGGTTTGGCCTGAATCGGACGAGTTGGTACACCCGTTTGGGCACCTGTTCTCTGCCGGTAAAATGGCCGTAAAATGAGTTTTGGAGCTCAGAATTGGATTCCGTTTTCTCACACCACCGACTCCCACCAAACCCGACCACGCTAGCCAAAAATGCCACGCCGCCCATGAAATGCGAAATTTGGCCGCAATGTGTGTGCTATAGCTCACGGATTTTCGCCATTTCTTCGAGCAGAAAACAGTACTTGCACCGTGAGGAGGCACCCGGCCCAGTTCTACCACAACCGGACCAATTCGGGGGCACGTTCCGTCACCTTTTCGTACCCCGGCACGTCCGGTAAATCGGCCGTAAAACGAGGTTCGGACCCCGGAATCGACTCCCATCTTTTCGGACGATTGACTGTCACACGTATCTAATGCATCACCCCAAAAGCCCGTACCGCCGTGGAAACGTGAAAGTTGGCCAAGATCCGTGAGCTACAGCACACGGCCTTGGCCTTGGGCGCCGGGTGGCTGGGTACCAAGGCCTTGGCCTTGGCCGCGGGGTGGCGGCGTGCCTTGGCCTTGGCCCTGGGTGCCTTGGCCTTGGGCACGGGGCGGCCGCGTGCCTTGGCCTTGGCTGCGGGCTGGCTCCGTGCCTTGCTCGAAATGCAGCACATGCTCGCGACCAAGGCACGTCGCACACTCTCATGCACACACAACACACACTCGGGCCGCGCTCCCTAGGCAAGGACAGGGAGCTCGAGCGTGGCCTTGTGCCTTGGCCCCTGCCGCTGGCGAGCATTTGGCCAAAATATGAGCACACAATCCTCGCCGTTGCTTCGTATTCTTGGACCAAAAACTGAAATCAACACCTACCTTCCACTTCTTTCTCTGGTTTGGCCTGAATCGGAGGAGTTGGCCCACCCGTTTGGGCACCCGTTCTCTGCCGGTAAAATGAGTTTCGGAGCTCGGAATTCGATTCCGTTTTCTCCCGCCACCGACTCCCACCAAACCCCACCACGCCAGCCAAAAATCCCACCCCGCCCCCCAAATGCGAAATTTGGCCGCAGTCCGTGTGCTATAGCTCACGGATTTTGGCCTTTTCCGGCGGAAAAATGGGCGCAGGGCCTCCCGCATTATTTTCGCCATTTCTTCGAGTGGAAAACAGTACTTGCGCCGTCAGGAGGCGCCCGGCCCAGTTCTACCACAATCGGACCTATTCACGGGCACGTTTCGTCCCCTTTTCGCACCCCCGCACGTTTGGTAAATCGGCCCTAAAATGAGGTTCGGACCTCGGAATCGACTCCCGTCTTTTCCGATGTTCGACTGTCGTACGTATCTAATTCATCACCCAAAAATCCCGCACCGCCCCAGAAACACGAAAGTTGGCCAAGATCCGCGAGCCACAGCACACGGCTTTGGACTTGGCCGCGGGGTGGACGCGTGCCTTGGACTTGGCCACGGGGTGGCTGCGTGCCTTGGCCGCGGGCTGGCTCCGTGGCTTGCTCGAAATGCAGCACATGCTCGTGACCAAGGCACGTTGCACACTGTCACGCACACACAACACACACTCGGGCTACGATCCCGAGGCAAGGATAGGGAGCTCGAGCGTGGCCCCGTACCATAGCCTTGGCCGCGGGCGAGCATTTGGCCAAAATGTGAGCACACGGTCCTCGCCGTTGCTACGTATTCTTGGACCAAAAACTGAGATCCGCACCTACCTTCCACTTCTTTCTCCGGTTTTGCCTGAATCGGACGAGTTGGCCCACCCGTTCGCTGCCGGTAAAATGGCCGTAAAACGAGTTTCGGAGATCGGAATTGGATTCCATTTTCTCCCGCCACCGACTCCCACCAAACCCGACCACGCCAGCCCAAAATCCCATGCCACCCCTAAACGCGAAATTTGGCCATAATCCGTGTGCTATAGCTCACGGATTGTGGCCTTTTCCGGCCGAAAAATGGGCGCAGGGCCTCCCGCATTATTTTCGCCATTTGTTCGAGCGGAAAACAGTACGTGCGCCGTGAGGAGGCCCCCGGCCCAGTTCTACCACAATCAGACCAATTCTCAGGCACGTTTCGTCCCCTTTTCGCACCCCTGCACGTTCGGTAAATCGGCCGTAAATCGGCTGTAAAACGAGGTTCGGACCTCGGAATCGACTTCCGTCTTTTCCGACGTTCAACTGTCGCACGTATCTAATGCATCACCCCAAAATCCCGCACCAGCCCGGAAACGCGAAAGTTGGCCAAGATCCGTGAGCCACAACACACGGCCTTGGCATTGGCTGCGGGGTGGCTGGGTGGCATGGCCTTGCCCGCGGGGTGGCTGCGTGCCTAGGCCTTGGCCGCGGGGTGGCTAGGTGGCATGGCCTTGGCCTTGGCCTCGGGGTGGCTGCGTGCCAAGGCCTTGGCCGCGGGCCAGCTGCGTGCCTAGGCCTTGGCCGTGGGCTGGCTGGGTGCCATGGCCTTGGCCGCGGGGTGGATGCGTGCCTCGGCCTTGGCCTTGGACACGGGGTGGCTGCATGCCTCGGCCTTGGCCTTAGCCACGGGCTGGCTCCGTGCCTTGCTCGAAATGCAGCACATGCTCGCGACCAAGGCAGGTCGCACACTCTCACGCACACACAACACGAACTCGGGCCTCGCTCCTAAGGCAAGGATAGGGAGCTCGAGCGTGGCCCTGTGCCTTGGCCTTGGCTGCGTGGCTTGGCCTTGGCCGCGGGTGAGCATTTGGCCAAAATGTGAGCACACGGTCCTTGCCGTTTCTTCGTATTCTTGGACCAAAAACTGAGATCCACACCTACCTTCCACTTCTTTCTCCGGTTTTGCCTGAATCGGATGAGTGGGCGCACCCGTTTGGGCACCCGTTCGCTGCTGGTAAAATCGCCGTAAAACGAGTTTCGGAGCTCGGAATTGGATTCCATTTTCTCCCGTCACCGACTCCCACCAAACCTGACGACGCCCGCCCTAAACCCCACGCTGCCCCCGAAACGCGAAATTTGGGCACAACCTGTGTGCTATAGCTCACGGATTTTGGCCTTTTCCGGCGGAAAAATGGGCGCAAGGCCTCCCGCATTATTTTTGCCATTTCTTTGAGTGCAAAACAGTGCTTGCGCCGTGAGGAGGACCCCAGCCCAATTGTACCACAATCGGACCAATTCGCGGGCACGTTTCGTCCCCTTTTCGCACACCCGCACCCTTGGTAAATCGGCCGTAAAACGAGGTTCGGACCTCGAAATTGACTCCCCTCTTTTCCGACTATCGACTGTCGCACGTATCTAATGCATCACCCCAAAATCCCGCACCGCCCTGGAAACGCGAAAGTTGGCCAAGATCCGTGAGCTACAGCACACGGCCTTGGCCTTGGCCGCGGGGTGGCTGCGTGCCTAGGCCTTGGCCACGGGCTGGCTGGGTGCCATGGCCTTGGCCTTGACATCGGGGTGGCTGCGTGCCAAGGCCTTGGCCGCGGGCTGGCTGCGTGCCTAGGCCTTGGCCGCGGGCTGGCTGCGTGCCATGGCCTTGGCCGCGGGCTGGCGAGGTGCCATGGCCTTGGCCGCGGGCTGGCGAGGTGCCATGGCCTTGGCCGCGGGGTGGACGCGTGCCTTAGCCTTGGCCACGGGGTGGCTGCATGCCTCGGCCGCCGGCAGGCTCCGTGCCTTGCTCGAAATGCAGCACATGCTCGTGACCAAGGCAGGTCGTACACTCTCACGCCCACACAACACAAACTCGGGCTGCGCTCCCGAGGCAAGGATAGGGAGCTCGAGCGTGGCCCTGTGCCTTGGCCTTGGCCGTGGGGTCGCTGCGTGGCTTGGCCTTGGCCGCGGGCGAGCATTTGGCCAAAATGTGAGCACACGGTCCTCGCCGTTGCTTCGTATTCTTGGACCAAAAACTGAGATCCAGACCTACCTTCCACTTCTTTCTCGGGTTTTGCCTGAATCGGACGAGCTGACCCACCGGTTTGGGCACCTGCTCGCTGCTGGTAAAATGGCTGTAAAACGGTTTCAGAGCTCGGAATTTGATTCCGTTTTCTCCCGCCGCCGACTCCCACCAAACCCCACCATGCTAGCCCAAAATCCCACACCGCCCCTGAAACGCAAAATTTGGCCACAACCCGTGTGCTATAGGTCACGGATTTTGTCCTTTTCCGGCTGAAAAATGGGCGCAGGGCCTCCCGCATTATTTTCGCCATTTCTTCGTGCAGAAAACAGTACTTGCGCCGTGAGGAGGCCCCCGGCCCAGTTCTACCACAATCGGACCAATTCGCGGGCATGTTTCGACCTCTTTTTGCACCCCCGCACGTTGGGTAAATCGGCCGTAAAATGAGGTTCGGACCTCGCAATCGACTCCTGTATTTTCCGACGTTCGACTGTCGCACGTATCTAATGCATCCGCCCAAAATCCCGCACCGCTCGGAAACGCGAAAGTTGGCCAAGATCCGTGAGCTACAGCACACGGCCTTAGGCTTGGCCGCGGGCTGGCTGGGTGCCATGGCCTTGGCCGCGGGGTGGACGCGTGCCTTGGCCTTGGCAATGGGGTGGCTGTGTGCCATGGCCGCGGGCTGGCTCCGTGCCTTGCTTGAAATGCAGCACATGCTCGCGACCAAGGCACGTCGCACACTCTCACGCCCACACAACACACACTCGGGCCGCGCTCCCGAGGCAAGGATAGCGAACTCGAGCATGGCTGCGTGGCTTGGCCTTGGCCGCGGGGTGGCTGCGTGGCTTGGCCTTGGCCGCAGGTGAGCATTTGGCCAAAATGTGAGTGCACGGTCCTCGCCGTTTCTTCGTATTTTTGGACCAAAAACTGAGATCCCCACCTACCTTCCACTTCTTTCTCCGGTTTTGCCTGCATCGGACGAGTTGGCCCACCCGTTTGGGCACCCATTCGCTGCCGGTAAAATGGCCGTAAAACGAGTTTCGGAGCTCGGAATTGGATTCCGTTTTCTCCCACCTCCGACTCCCACCAAAGCCGACCACGCCAGCCCAAAATCCCACGCCGCCCCCAAAACACAAAATTTGGCCACAATCAGTATGCTATAATAGCTCACGGATTTTGGCCTTTTCAGGCGGAAAAATGGGCGCAGGGCCTCCCGCATTATTTTAGTCATTTCTTCGTGCGGAAAACAGTACTTGCGCCGTGAGGAGGCCCCCGGCCCAGTTCTACCACAATCGAACCAATTCGCGGGCACGTTTCGTTCCCTTTTTGCACCCCCGCACGTTCGGTAAATCGGCCGTAAAATGAGATTCGGACCTCGCAATCGACTCCCGTCTTTTCCGACGTTCGACTGACGCACGTATCTAATGCATCAGCCCAAAATCCCGCACCGCTCGGAAACGCGAAAGTTGGCCAAGATCCATGAGCTACAGCACATGGCCTTGGGCTTGGCCTTGGGCTGGCTGGGTGCCATGGCCTTGGCCGCGGGGTGGACGCGTGCCTTGGCCTTGGCAACGGGGTGGCTGCGTGCCTTGCTCGAAAAGCAGCACATGCTCGCGACCAAGGCACGTCGCACACTCTCACACCCACACAACACACACTCGGGCCGTGCTCCCGAGGCAAGGATATGGAACTCGAGCCTGGCCCTGTGCCTTGGCCTTGGCCGCGGGGTGGCTGCGTGGCTTGGCCTTCGCCGCGGGCAAGCATTTGGCCAAAATGTGAGCACACGGTCCTCGCCGTTGCTTCGTATTCTTGAACCAAAACCTGAGATCCAGACCTACCTTCCACTTCTTTCTCGGGTTTTGCCTTAATCGGACGAGCTAGCCGACCTGTTTGGGCACCCGTTCGCTGCCGGTAAAATGGCCGTAAAACGAGTTTCGGAGCTCGGAATTGGATTCCGTCTTCTCCCACCACCGACTCCCACCAAACCCCACCACGCCAGCCCAAAATCCCACGCCGCCCCTGAAACGCGGAATTTGGCCACAACCCGTGTGCTATAGCTCACGGATTTTGGCCTTTTCCGGCGGAAAAATGGGCACATGGCCTCCCGCATTATTTTCGCGATTTCTTGGAGCGGAAAACAGTACTTGCGCCATGAGGAGGCCCTCGGCCCAGTTTTACCACAATCAGACCAATACGCGGGCACGTTTCTTCCCCTTTTTACACAACCGCACGTTCGGTAAATCGGCCATAAAACGAGATTCGGACCTCGGAATCCACTCCCGTCTTTTCCAACGTTCGAATGTCGCACGTATCTAATGCATCAGCCCAAAATCTCGCACCGCCCCAGAAACGCGAACGTTGGCCAAGATCCGTTAGCTACAGCACACGACCTTGGGCTTGGCGGCGGGGTGGCTGGGTGCCATGGCCTTGGCCGCTGGGTGGTACAGTGCCTAGGCCTTGGCCGCGGGGTGGCTACGTGCGTCGGCCTTGGCCACGGGCTGGCTGTGTGCCTAGGCCTTGGCCGTGGGGTGGCTGCGTGCCTCAGCCTTGGCCGCGGGCTGGCTTCGCGCCTAGGCCTTGGCCCCGGGCTGACGGGGTGCCATGGCCTTGGCCGCGGGGTGGACGCGTGCCTTGGCCTTGGCCGCGGGGTGGCTGCGTGCCATGGCCGCGGGCTGGCTCCGTGCCTTGCTCGAAATGCAGCACATGCTCGCGACCAAGGCACGTCGAACACTCTCACGCCCACACAACACACACTCGGGCCGCGCTCCCGAGGCAAGGATAGGGAGCTCGAGCGCGGCCCTGTGCCTTGGCCTTGGCCGCGGGATGGCTGCGTGGCTTAGCCTTGGCCGCGGGTGAGCATTTGGCCAAAATGTGAGCACACGGTCCTCGCCGTTTCTTCGTATTCTTGGACCAAAAACTGAGATCCACACCTACCTTCCACTTCTTTCTCCGGTTTTGCCTGAATCGGACGAGTTGGCCCACCCGTTTAGGCACCCGTTCGCTGCCGGTAAATTGGCCGTAAAACGAGTTTCGGAGCTCGGAATTGGATTCCGTTTTCTCCCACCTCCGACTCCCACCAAACCCGACCACGCCAGCCCAAAATCCCACGCCGCCCCCAAAACGCAAAATTTGGCAACAAACCGTGTGCTATAGCTCACGGATTTTGGCCTTTTCAGGCGGAAAAATGGGCGCAGGGCTTCGCGCATTATTTTCGCCATTTCTTCAAGCGGAAAACAGTTATTGCACCGTGAGGAGGCCCCCGGCTCAGTTCTAGGACAATCGGCCCAATTCGCGGGCACGTTTTGTCCCCTTTTCGTACCCCTGCGCCCTCGGTAAATCGGCCGTAACACGAGATTCGGGCCTCGAAATCGACTGCACTCTTTTCCGACATTTGACTGTCGCACGTATCTAATGCATCACCCCAAAATCCCGCGCCGCTCCGGAAACGCGAAAGTTGGCCAAGATCCGTGAGCTACAGCACACGGCCTTGGTCTTGGCCGTGGGGTGGCTGCCTGCCTAGGCCTTGGCCGCGGCGTGGCATGGTGCCATGGCTTTGGCCGTGGCCGCGGGGTGGCTGCGTGGCTTGGCCTTGGCCGCGGGCGAGCATTTGGCCAAAATATGAGCACACGGTCCTCGCCTTTTCTTCGTATTCTTGGACCAAAAACTGAGATCCACACTTACCTTCCACTTCTTTCTCCGGTTTTGCCTGAATCGGACGAGTTGGCCCACCCGTTTGGGCACCCATTCGCTGCCTGTAAAATTGCCGAAAAACGAGTTTCGGAGCTCGGAATTGGATTCCGTTTTCTCCCGCCACAGACTCCCACCAAACCTGACCACGGCAGCACAAAATTCCACGCCACCCCCGAAACGCAAAATTTGGGCACAATCCGTGTGCTATAGCTCACGGATTTTGGCCTTTTCTGGCAGAAAAATGGGGGCAGGGCCTCCTGCATTATTTTTGCCATTTCTTCGAGCGGAAAAAAGTACTTGCGCCGTGAGGAGGTCCCCGGCCCAGTTCTACCACAATTGGACCAATTCGCGGGCACGGTTCATCCCCTTCACCTTGGCGTTGGCCGCGGCCTGGCTCCGTGCCTTGCTCGAATTGCAGCACATGCTCACGACCAAGGCACGTCGCATACTCTAACACACACACACCACACACTCGTGCTGCACCCCCGAGGCAAGGACAGGGACCTCGAGCGTGGCCCTGTGCCTTGGCCTTTGCCGCGGTGTGGCTGCGTGCCTTGGCCTTGGCCGCGGGCTGGCTGGGCGCCTAGGCCTTGGCTGCAGGCTGGCTGGGTGCCATGGCCTTGGCCCTGGGTGCCTTGGCCTTTGCCACGGGGCGGCCGCGTGCCTTGGCCTCGGGCTGGCTCCGTGCCACGCTCGAAATGCAGAACATGCTCGAGACCAAGGCATGTCGCACACTCTCACGCACACACAACACACACTCGGGCCGCGCTCTCGAGGCAAGGACAGGGAGCTCGAGCGTGGCCCCGTGCCATGGCCTGGGCCGCGGGGTGGCTGTGTTCCTTGGCCTTGGCCGCGGGCGAGCATTTGGCCAAAATGTGAGCACACGGTCCTCGCCGTTGCTTCGTATTCTTGAACCAAAAACTGAGATCCACACCTATCTTCCACTTCTTTCTCCGGTTTTGCCTGAATCGGACGAGTTGGCGCACCCGTTTGGGCACCCGTTCTCTGCCGGTAAATGGCCGTAAAACGAGTTTCGGAGCTCGGAATTGGATTCCGTTTTCTCCCGCCACTGACTCACACCAAACCCGACCACGCCGCCACCGAAACGCGAAATTTGGCCGCAATCGGCGTGCTATAGCTCATGGATTTTGGCCTTTTCCGGCAGAAAAATGAGCGCAGGGCCTCCCGCATTATTTTCGACATTTCTTTGAGCGGAAAACAGTACTTGCGCCGTGAGGAGGCACCCGCCCCAGTTCTACCACAGCCGGACCAATTCGTAGGCACGTTTCGTCCCCTTTTCACACCCCCGCACGTTCGGTAAATTGGTCGCAAAACGAGGTTCGGACCTCGGAATCGACTCCCGTCTTTTCCGACGTTCGACTGTCGCACGTATCTAATGCATCACCCCAAAATCCCGCACCGACCAGGAAACGCGAAAGTTGGCCAAGATCCGTGAGCTACAGCACACGGCCTTGGCCTTGGGCTCGGGGTGGCTGCGTACCTAGGCCTTGGCGGCAGGGTGGCTGGGTGCCATGGCCTTGGCCTTGGCCGCGGGGTGGCTACGTGCCTTGGCCTTGGCCGCGGCTGGCTCCGTGCCTTGCCCAAAATGCAGCACATGCTCGCGACCAAGGCACGTCGCACACTCTCAGGCACACACAATACAAACTCGGGCCGCGCCCCCGAGGCAAGGACAGGGAGCTCGAGCGTGGCCCTGTGCCTTGGCCTTGGACGCGAGGTGGCTGTGTGCCTTAGCCTTGGCCGCGGGCGAACATTTGGCCAAAATGTTAGCACACGGGCCTCGCCGTTCCTTCGTATTCTTGGACCAAAAACTGAAATCCACACCTATCTTCAACTTCTTTCTATGGTTTGGCCTGAATCGGAGGAGTTGGCCCACCCGTTTGGGCATCCGTTCTCTGCCGGTAAAATGGCCGTAAAACGAGTTTCGGAGCTCGGAATTGGATTCCGTTTTCTCCTGCCACCAACTTCAACCAAACCCGACCACACCAGCCCAAAATCCCATGCCGCCCCCAAATGCGAAATTTGGCCGCAATCGGTGTGCTATAGCTCATGGATTTTGGCCTTTTCCGGCGGAAAAATGGGCGCAGGGCCTCCCGCATTATTTTCGCCAATTCTTCGAGCGGAAAACAGTACTTGCACCGTGAGGAGGCTCCCGGCCCCGTTCTACCACAGCCGGACCAACTCGCGGGCACGTTTCATCCCCTTTTCGCACCCCCGCACGTTCGGTAAATCGGTCGTAAAACGAGGTTCGGACCTCGGAATCGACTCCCATCTTTTCCGACGTTCAACTGTCGCACGTATCTAATGCATCACCGCAAAATCCCGCACCGCCCGGGAAACGCAAAAGTTGCCCAAGATCCGTGAGCTACAGCACACGGCCTTGGCCTTGGGCCCGGGGTGGCTATGTACCTAGGCCTTGGCCGCGGGCTGGCTGCGTGCCTAGGCCTTGGGCGCGGGCTGGCTGGGTTCCATGGCCTTGGCCCTAGGTGCCTAGGCCTTGGCCACGGGGCGGCCGCATGCCTTGGCCGCGGGGTGGGCACGTGCCTTCGTCTTGCCCTTGGCCGCGGCCTGGCTCCGTGCCTTGCTAGAAATGCAGCACATGCTCACGACCAAGGCACGTCGCACACTCTCACGCACACACAACACACACTCGGGCTGCGCCCCCGATGCAAGGACAGGGAGCTCGAGCGTGGCCCTGTGCCTTGGCCTTGGCCGCGGGCTGGCTGGGTGCCTAGGCCTTGGCCGTGGGCTGGTTGGGTTCCATGGCCTTGGCCCTGGGTGCCTAGGCCTTGGCCACGGGGCGGCCGCGTGCCTTGGCCTTGGCAGCGGGATCGCCACATTCCTTGGCCGCGGGCTGGCTCCGTTCGTTGCTCGAAATGCAGCACATTTCACGCACACACAACAGACACTCGCGCCGCACTCCCGAGGCAAGTACAGGGAGCTCGAGCATGTCCCTGTGCCTTGGCCTTGGCTGCAGGGTGGCTCCGTGCCTTGGCCTTGGCCGCGGGGTGGCTCTGTGCCTTGCCCTTGGCCGCGGGCGAGCATTTGGCCAAAATGTGATCACACGGTCCTCGCCGTTGCTTCGTAATCTTGGACCAAAAACTGAGATCCACACCTATCTTCCACTTCTTTCTCCGGTTTTGCCTGAATCGGACGAGTTGGCGAACACGTTCTCTACCGGTAAATGGCCGTAAAACGCGTTTCGGAGCTCGGATCTGCATTCCGTTTTCTCCCGCCACCGACTCAATCCAAACCCGACCACGCCGGCCAAAAATCCCACGCCGCCACCGAAACGCGAAATTTGGCCGCAATCCTAGCTCACGGATTTTGGCCTTTTCCGGCGGAGAAATGGCCTCAGGGCCTTCGAGCGGAAAACAGTGCTTGCACCGTGAGAAGGCGCCCGGCCCAGTTCTACCACAACCAGACCTATTCGCGGGCACGTTTCGTTCCCTTTTCGTACCGCCGCAGGTTCGGTAAATCGGTCGCAAAATGAGGTTCGGACGTCGGAATCGACTCCCGTCTTTTCCGATGTTCGACTGTCGCACGTATCTAATGCATCACCCCAAAATCCCGCACCGCCCCGGAAACGCTAAAGTTGGCCAAGATCCGTGAGCTACAGCACACGGCCTTGGACTTGGGCTCGGGGTGGCTGCGTACCTAGGCCTTGGCCGCGGGGTGGCTGCGTACCTAGGCCTTGGCTGCGGGGTGGCTGGGTGCCATGGCCTTGGCCTTCGCCGTGGGGTGGCTGGGTGCCATGGCCTTGGCCTTGGGCTCGGGGTGGCTGCGTACCTAGGCCTTGGCCGCGGGGTGGCTGGGTGCCATGGCGTTGACCTTGGCCGCGGGGTGGCTGGGTGCCATGGCGTTGACCTTGGCCGCGGGGTGGCTGGGTGCCATGGCCTTGGCCTTGGGCGCGGGGTGGCTGCGTGCCTTGGCCTTGGCCGCGGGCCGGCTGGGTGCCATGGCCTTGGATTGGGTGCCTGGGCCTTGGCCACGGGGCGGCCGCAAGCCTTGGCCTTGGCCGCGGGGTGGCCACGTGCGTTCGCGTTGGCCGCGGCTGGCTCCATGCCTTGCTCAAAATGCAGCACATGCTTGCGACCAAGGCACGTCGCACACTCTCACGCACACACAACACAAACTTGGGCTGCGCCCCCGAGGCAAGGATAGGGAGCTCGAGTGTGGCCCTGTGCCTTGGCCTTGGCCGCGGGGTGGCTGCGTACCTTGGCCTGGCCCGCGGGCGAGCTTTTGGCCAAAATGTGAGCACACGGTCCTCGCCGTTGCTTCGTATTCTTGGACCAAAAACTGAGATCCACACCTATCTTCCACTTCTTTCTCTAGTTTTTCCTGAAACGGACAAGTTGGCCCACCCGTTTTGGCACCCGTTCTCTGCCGGTAAAGTGGCCGTAAAAGGAGTATCGGAGCTCGGAATTGGTTCCATTTTCCCCCGCCACCGACTCCCACCAAACCCGACCACACCAGCCAAAAATCCCATGCCGCCCCTGAAACGCGAAATTTGGCCGCAATCCGTGTGCTATAGCGCACGGATTTTGGCCTTTTCTGGCGGAAAAATGGGCGCAGGACTTCCCGCATTATTTACGCCATTTCTTTGAGCGGAAAACAGTACTTGCGCCGTGAGGAGGCGCCCAGCCTTGTTCTACCGCAACCGGACCAATTCGCGGGCACGTTTCGTCCCCTTTTTGCACCCCCGCACGTTTGGTAAATTGGCCGTAAAACGAGGTTCGGACCTCGGAATCGACTCCCGTCTTTTCCGACGTTCGACTGTCGCACATATCTAATGCATCACCCAAAAATCCCTCGCCGCCCGGAAACGCGAAAGTCGGCCAAGATCCGTGAGCTACCGAACACGGCCTTGGCCTTGGCCGCGGGGTGGCCGTGTGCCTAGGCCTTGGCCTTGGGGTGGCTGCGTGCCTTGGCCACGGGGTGGCTGCATGCGTTGGGCTTGGCTGCGGGCTGGCTGCGTGCCTAGGCCTTTGCCGCGGGCTTGCTGGGTGCATGGCCTTGGCCTTGGGTGCCTTGGCCTTGGCCGCGGGGTGGACGCGTGCCTTGGCCTTGGCCGCGGGGTGGACGCGTGCCTTGGCCTTGGCCGCGGGGTGGACGCGTGCCTTGGCCTTGGCCACGGGGTGGCTGCGTGCCTTGGCCGCGGGCTGGCTCTGTGCCTTGCTCGAAATGCAGCACATGCTCGCGACCAAGGCAGGTCACACACTCGCACACACACACAACACACACTCGGGCCGCGCTCCCGAGGCAAGGATAGGGAGCTCGAGTGTGGCTCTGTGCCTTGGGCTTGGCCGCGGGGTGGCTGCGTGGCTTGGCCTTGGCCGCGGGCGAGCATTTGGCCAAAATGTGAGCACACGGTCCCCGACGTTTCTTCGTATTCTTGGACCAAAAACTGAGATCCACACCTACCTTCCACTTCTTTCTCCAGTTTTGCCTGAATCGGACGAGTTGGCCCACTCGTTTGGGCACCCATTTGCTGATGGTAAAATGGCCGAAAAATGAGTTTCGGAGCTTGGAATTGGATTCCGTTTTCTCCCGCCACCGACTCCCACCAAACCCAACCACGCCAGCCCAAAATCCCACACCGCCCCGGCGCGAAATTTGGCCGCAATGCGTGTGCTATAGCTCACGGATTTTGGCCTTTTCCGGCGGAAAAATGGGCGCAGGGCATCCCGCATTATTTTCGCCATTTCTTCGAGTTGAAAACAGTACTTACGCCGTGAGGAGGCCCCCGGCCCAGTTCTACCACAATCAGAACAATTCGCGGGCACGTTTCGTTCCCTTTTCGCACCTCTGCACGTTCGGTAAATCGCCCGTAAAACGAGGTTCGGACCTCGGAATCAAGTCTCGTCTTTTCCGACGTTCGACTGTCGTACGTATCTAATGCATCACCCCAAAATCCCGTACCTCCCCGGAAACGCGACAGTTTGCCAAGATCCGTGAGCTACAGCACATGGCCTTGACCTTGCCCGCGAGGTGGCTGCGTGCCTAGTCCTTGGCCTTGGGGTGGCTGCGTGCCTTGGCCTTGGCCACGGGGTGGCTACGTGCCTAGGCCTTGGCAGCGGGCTGGCTGTGTGCCTAGACCTTGGCCGCGGGCTGGCTGGGTGCATGGCCTTGGCCTTGGGTGCCTTGGCCTTCGCCGCGGGGTGGACGCGTGCCTTGGCCTTGGCCCCGGGCTGGCTGCGTGCCTCGGCCTTGGCCTTGGCCGCGCGGTGACTGGGTGGCTTGGCCTTGGCCGCGGGCGAGCATTTGGCCAAAATGTGAGCACACGGTCCTCGCCCTTTCTTCGTATTCTTGGACCAAAAACTGAGATCCACACCTACCTTCCACTTTTTTCTCCGGTTTTGCCTGAGTCGGACGAGTTGGCCCACCCGTTTGGGCACCCATTCGCTGCCGGTTGAATGGCCGTAAAACGAGTTTCGGAGCTCAGAATTGGATTCCATTTTCTCCCGCCACCGACTCCCACAAAACTCGTCCGATTCAGGCAAAACCGGAGGAAGAAGTGGAAGGTAAGTGTGGATCTCAGTTTTTGGACCAAGAATATGAAGAAACGGCGAGGACCGTGTGCTCACATTTTGGACAAATGCTCGCCAGCGCCATGGCCAAGCCACGCAGCCACCCCGCGGCCAAGGCCATGGCACCCAGCCACCCCGCGCCAAGGCCACGGCACCCCGCCCCCCCGCGACCAAGGCCAAGGCCATGGCACCCAGCCAGCCCGCGGGCAAGGCCATGGCACGCAGCCAGCCCGCAGACAAGGCCTAGGCATGCAGCCATCCCGCGGCCAAGGCCCAGGCACGCAGCCAGCCCGCGGCCAAGGCCTTGGCACGCAGCCACCCCGAGGCCAAGGCCAAGGCCATGGTACCCAGCCCGAGGCCAAGGCCTTGGCACGCAGCCACCCCGAGGCAAAGGCAAAGGCCATGGTACCCAGCCACCCCGCGGCCAAGGCCTAGGCACGCAGCCAACCCGCGGCCAAGGCCAAGGCCGTGTACTGTAGCTCACGGATCTTGGCCAACTTTCGCATTTCCGGGGCGGTGCGGGATTTTGGGTTGATGCATTAGATACGTGCGACAGTCGAACATCGGAAAAGAGGGAAGTCGATTGCGAGGTCCGAACCTCGTTTTACCTCCGATTTACCAAGGGTGCGGGGGTGCAAAAAAGGGACGAAACGTGCCCGGGAATTGGTGCAATTGTGGTAGAACTGGGCTGGGGGCCTCCTCACGGTGCAAGTACTGTTTTCCATTCGAACAAATGGCGAAAATAATGCGGGAGGCCCTACGCCCATTTTTCCGCCATAAAAGGCCAACATCCGTGAGCTATAGCACACGGATTGTGGCCAAATTTCGCGTTTCGGGGGCGGCGTGGGATTTAGGGCTGGCGTGGTCGGGTTTTGTTGGAGTCGGTGGCGGGAGAAAACGGAATCCAATTCCGAGCTCCGAAACTCATTTTAAGGCCATTTTACCGGCAGCGAATGGGTGCCCAAACGGGTGGGCCAACTCGTCCGATTCAGGCAAAACCGGAGGAAGAAGTGGAAGGTAAGTGTGGATTTCAGTTTTTGGTCCAAGAATATGAAGAAACGTCGAGGACCGTGTGCTCACATTTTGGACAAATGCTCGGCCGCGGCCAAGGCCAAGCCACGCAGCCACCCCGCGGCCAAGGCCAAGGCACAGTGCCACGAGCATCTGCTGCATTTCGAGCACGGCACGGAGCCAGCCACGGCCATGGCACGCAGCCACCCCGTGGCCAAGGCCAAGGCACGCGTCCACCCCGCGGCCAAGGCCAAGGCCATGCACCCAACCAGCCCGCGGCAAAGGCCTAGGCACGCAGCCAGCCCGCGGCCAAGGCCTAGGCTCGCAGCCACCCCGTAGCCAAGGCCAAGGCACGCAGCCACCCCGTGGCCAAGGCATGCAGCCACCCCACGGCCAAGGCCAAGGCCGTGTGCTGTGGCTCGCGGATCTTGGCCAACTTTCGCGTTTCCGGGGCGGTGCGGGATTTTCGGGTGATGCATTAGATACGTACGACAGTCGAACGTCGGAAAAGACTGGAGTCGATTCTGTGGTCCGAACCTCGTTTTACGGCCGATTTACTGAACGTGCGGGGGTGCGAAATGTGGTCAAAACGTGCCCGCGAATTGGTCCGGTTGTGGTAGAATTGGGCCGGGGGCCTCCTCACGGCAAAAGTACAGTTTTCCGCTCGAATGTTTTCAACTCGAACAAATGGCGAAAATAATGCGCGAGGCGCTGCGCCCATTTTTCCCCCGGAAAAGGCAAAAATCCATGAGCTATAGCACACGGATTGTGGCCTAATTTTGCGTCTCGGGAGCGGCGTGGGATTTTGGGCTGGCGTGGTCGGGTTTGGTGGGAGTCGGTGGCGGGAGAAAACGGAATCCAATTCTGAGCTCCGAAACACGTTTTACGGCCATTTTACCGGCAGCGAACGGGTGCCCAAACGGGTGAGCCAACTCCTCCGATTCTGGCAAAACCGGAGAAAGATGTGGAAGGTAGGTGTGGATCTCAGTTTTTGGTCCAAGAATACGAAGAAACGGCGAGGACCATGTGCTCAGATTTTGGACAAATGCTCGCCCGCGGCCATGGCCAAGCCACGCAGCCACCCCGCGGCCAAGGCCATGGCACCCAGCCACCCCACGGCCAAGGCCAAGGCACCCAGCCACCCCGTGACCAAGGCCAATGCCAAGGCCAAGGCCAATGGCACGCAGCCAGCCCACGGCCAAGGCCTAGGCACGCAGCCAGCCCGCGGCCAAGGCCCAGGCACGCAGCCAGCCAGCGGCCAAGGCCTTGGCACGCAGCCACCCCGAGGCCGAGGCCAAGGCCAAGGCCATGGCACCCAGCACGAGGCCAAGGCCTTGGCACGCAGCCACCCCGAGGCAAAGGCAAAGGCCATGGCACCCAGCCACCCTGTGGCCAAGGCCTAGGCACGCAGCCAACCCACGGCCAAGGCCAAGGCCGTGTATTGTAGCTCACAGATCTTGGCCAACTTTCGCGTTTCCGGGGCGATGCGGGATTTTGGGTTGATGCATTAGATACGTGCGACAGTCGAACATCGGAAAAGAGGGAAGTCGATTGCGAGGTCCGAACCTCGTTTTACCTCCGATTTACTGAGGGTGTGGGGGTGCAAAAAAGGGACGAAACGTGACCGCGAATTGGTCCGATTGTGGTAGAACTGGGCCGGGGGCCTCCTCACGGCGCAAGTACTGTTTTCCGCTTGAACAAATGGCGAAAATAATACGGGAGGCCCTACGCCCATTTTTCCGTCGGAAAAGGCCAAAATCCGTGAGCTATAGCACACGGATTGTGGCCAAATTTCGCGTTTCGGGAGCGGCATGGGATTCTGGCCTGGCATGGTCGGGTTTCGTGGGAGTCGGTGGCGGGAGAAAACGGAATCCAATTTTGAGCTCTGAAACTCATTTTACGGCCATTTTACCGGGTGCCCAACCAGCTGGGCCAACTCGTCCGATTCAGGCAAAACCGGAGAAAGAAGTGGAAGGTAGGTGTGGATCTCAGTTTTTGGCCCAAGAATATGAAGAAATAGCGAGGACCGTGTGCTCACATTTTGGCTAAATGCTCGCCCGCGGCCAAGGCCAAGCCACGCAGCCACCCCGCGGCCAAGGCCAAGCCACGCAGCCACCCCGCGGCCAAGGCCAAGGCACAGGGCCACGCTCGAGCTCCCTATCCTTGCCTCGGGAGCGCGGGCCGAGTGTGCGTTGTGTGTGCGTGAGAGTGTACGACCTGCCTTGTTGGCGAGCATGTGCTGCATTTCGAGGAAGGCATGGAGCCAGCCCGCGGCCAAGGCACGCAGCCACCCCGTGGCCAAGGCCAAGGCACGCGTCCACCCCGCGGCCAAGGCCAAGGCACGCGTCCACCCCGCGGCCAAGGCCAAGGCACGCGTCCACCCCGCGGCCAAGGCCATGCACCCAGCCAGCCCGCGGCCAAGGCCTAGGCACGCAGTCAGCCCGCGGCCAAGGCCAAGGCACGCAGCCACCCCGCGGCCAAGGCCAAGGCCGTGTGCTGTAGCTCACGGATCTTGGCCAACTTTCGCGTTTCCGGGGCAGTTCGGTAATTTGGGGTGATGCATTAGATACCTGTGACAGTCGAACATCGGAAAAGACGGGAGTCGATTTCGAGGTCCGAACCTCATTTTACGGCTGATTTACCGAGGGTGCGAGGGTGTGAAAAGGGGACGAAACGTGCCCGCGAATTGGTCCGATTGTGGTAGAACTGGGACGGGGACCCCCTCACGGCCCAAGTACTGTTTTACGCTCGAAGAAATGGCGAAAATAATGCGAGAGGCCCTGCGCCCTTTTTTCCGCCGAAAAAGGCCAAAATCCGTGAGCTTATAGCACCAGGATTGTGGCCAAATTTCGTGTTTCGGGGGCGGCGTAGGATTTTGGGCTGGCGTGGTAGGGTTTCGTGGGAGTCAGTGGCGGGACAAACGGAATCCAATTCCGAGCTCCGAAACATGTTTTACGGCCATTTTACCGGCAGCGAACGGGTGGGCCAACTCGTCCGATTCAGGCAAAACCGGAGAAAGAAGTGGAAGGTAGGTGTGGATCTCAGTTTTTGGTCCAAGAATATGAAGAAACGGCGAGGACCGTGTGCTCACATTTTGGCCAAATGCTTGCCCTCGGCCAAGGCTATGGCACAGGGCCACGTTTGGGCTCCCTATCCTTGCCTCGGGATCGCAGCCCGAGTGTGTGTTGTGTGTGCATGAGAGTGTGCGACGTGACTTGGTCGCGAGCATGTGCTGCATTTCGAGCAAGGCACGGAGCCAGCCTGTGGCCAAGGCGCGCAGCCACCCCGTGGCCAAGGCCAAGGCACGCGTCCACCCCACGGCGAAGGACAAGGCACCCAAGGCAAAGGCCATGGCACCGAGCCAGCCCGCGGCCAAGGCCTAGGCACGCAGCCAGCCCGCGGCCATGGCCCAGGCACCCAGCCACCCTGCGCCCAAGGCCATGGCAACCAGCCACCGCGCGGCCAAGGCGAACGCCGTGTGCTGTTGCTCACGGATATTGGCCAACTTTCGGGTTTCCAGGGCGGTGCATGATTTTTGGTGGATGCATTAGATACGTGTGACAGTCGAACGTCGGAAAAGACGGGAGTCGATTCCGAGGTCCGAACATCGTTTTACTGCTGATTTACCAAACGTGCGGGGGTGCGAAAAGGGGACGAAACGTTCCCCGCGAATTGGTCGATAGTGGTAGAACTGGGCAGGGCCTCCTCACGGTGCAAGTACTGTTTTCCGCTCGAACAAATGGTGAAAATAATGCGGAGGCCCTGAGCCTATTTTTCCGTTGGAAAAAGCCAAAATCAGTGAGCTATAGCACGCGGATTGTGGCCAAATTTCGCGTTTTGGGGGCGGCGTGGGATTTTGGGCTGGTGTGGTCAGTTTTGGTGGGAGTCGGTGGCAGGAGAAAACGGAATCCAATTCTGAGCTTCGAAACTTGTTTACGGCCATTTTACCGGCAGCGAACGGGTGCCCAAACGGGTGGGCCAACTCGTCCAATTCAGGAAAAACCGGAGAAAGAAGTGGAAGGTAGTTGTGGATGTCAGTTTTTTGTCCGAGAATACGAAGAAACGGCGAGGACCGTGTGGTCACATTTTTGCCAAATGCTCGCCCGCGGCCATGGCCAAGCCACGCTGCCACCCCGCGGCCAAGGCCAAGGCACAGGGCCACGCTCGAGCTCCCTATCCTTGCCTCGGGAGCGCGGCCCGAGTGTGTGTTGTGTGTGCGTGACAGTGTGCGACCTGCCTTGGTCGTGAGCATGTGCTGGATTTTGAGGAAGGCATGGAGCCAGCCCGCGGCCAAGGCCAAGGCCGAGGCACACGTCCACCCCGCGGCCAAGGCCATAGCACCCAGCCAGCCCGCGGCCAAGGCCATGGCACCCAGCCAGCCCGCGGCCAAGGCCTAGGAACACAGCCAACCCGCAGCCAAGATGTAGGCACGCAGCCAGCCCGCGGCCAAGTCCTTGGCACATAGCCACCCCGAGGCCAAGGCACTCAGCCACCCCACGGCCAAGGCCTAGGCACGCAGCCACCCCGCGGCCAAGGTCGTGTGCTGTAGCTCACGGATCTTGGCCAACTTTTGCGTTTCCGGGGCGGTGCTGCATTTTGGGGTGATGCATTCGATACGTACGACAGTCAAACGTCAGAAAAAAGGGGAGTCGATTTCGAGGTCCGCACCTCGTTTTACGACCGATTTACTGAGGGTGCGGGAGTGCGGAAAGGGGATGAAACATGCCCTCGAATTGGTCCGATTGTGGTAAAACTGGGCCGGGGGCCTCCTCACGGCGCAAGTACTGTTTTCCGCTTGAAGAAATGGCGAAAATAATGCGGGAGGCCCTGCGCCCATTTTTCCGCCAGAAAAGGCCAAAATCCGTGAGCTATAGCACACGGATTGTGGCCAAATTTCGCGTTTCGAGGGCGGCGTGGGATTTTGGGCTGGCGTGGTCGGGTTTGGTGGGAGTCGGTGGCGGGAGGAAACGGAATCCAATTCCGAGCTCCGAAACTCGTTTTACGGCCATTTTACCGGCAGCGAACGGGTGGGCCAACTCATCCAATTCAGGAAAAACCGGAGAAAGAAGTGGAAGGTAGGTGTGGATCTCAGTTTTTGGTCCAAGAATATGAAGTAACGGCGATGACCGTGTGCTCACATTTTGGCCAAATGCTCGCCCGCGGCCAAGGCTATGGCACAGGGCCACGCTCGAGCCCTATCCTTGCCTCGGGATCGCAGCCCGAGTGTGTGTTGTGTGTGCGTGAGAGTGTGCGACGTGCCTTGGTCGTGAGCATGTGCTGCATTTCGAGCAAGGCACGGAGCCAGCCCGCGGCCAAGGCACGCAGCCACCCCGTGGCAAAGGCCAAGGCACGCGTCTACCCCGCGGCCAAGGCCATGGCATCCAGCCAGCCTGCGGCCAAGGCCTAGGCACGCAGCCAGCCCTAGGCCAAGGCCAAGGCCGTGTGCTGTGGCTCGCGGATCTTGGCCAACTTTCGCGTTTCGAAGGTGGTGCGGGATTTTCGGGTGATGCATTAGATACGTGCAACAGTCAAACATCGGAAAAGAGGGGAGTCGATATCGAGGTCCGAACCTCGTTTTACGGCCGATTTACCAAACGGTCGGGGGCGCGAAAAGGGGACGAAACGTTCCCGCGAATTGGTCCGATTGTGGTAGAACTGGGCAGGGGGGCTCCTCACGGGGCAAGTACTGTTTTCCGCGGCGAAAATAATGCGGGAGGCCCTGCAGCCATTTTTCCGCCGAAAAAGGCCAAAATCCGTGAGCTATAGCACACGGATTGTGGCCAAATTTCGCATTTCGGGGGCCGCGTGGGATTTTGGGCTGGCGTGGTCGGGTTTGGTGGGAGTCGGTGGCGGGAGGAAACGGAATCCAATTCCAAGCTCGAAACTCGTTTACGGCCATTATACCGGCAGCGAACTGGTGGGTCAAAACCAGAGAAAGAAGTGGAAGGTAGGTGTGGATCTCAGTTTTCGGTCCAAGAATACGAAGCAACGGCGAGGACCGTGTGCTCACATTTTGGCCAAATGCTCGCCCGCCCATGGCTATGGCACAGGGCCACGCTCGAGCTCCCTATCCCTACCTCCGGATCGCAGCCCGAGTGTGTGTTGTGTGTGCGTGATTGTGTGTGACATGCCTTGGTCGCGAGCATGTGCTGCATTTCGAGCAAGGGACGGATCCAGCCCGTGGCCAGGGCCAAGGCATGCGTCCACACCGCGGCCAAGGCCATGGCATCCAGCCAGCCTGCGGCCAAGGCCTAGGCACGCAGCCAGCCCGCGGCCAAGGCCTAGGCACGCAGCCAGCTCGCGGCCAAGGCCAACTCACCCAGCCACCCCGCGGCCAAGGCCATGGCACCCAGCCACCCCCTGGCCAAGGCCAAGGCAGTGTGCTGTTGCTCGCGGATCTTGGCCAACTTTCGCGTTTCCGGGGCGGTGCGGGATTTTCGGGTGATGCATTCGATACGTGCGACAGTCGAATGTCGGAAAAGTGGGGAGTCAATATCGAGGTCCGAACTTCGACTTGCGGCCGATTTACCGAACGTGCGGGGGTGCGAAAAGGGGACGAAACGTGCCCGCAAATTGGTCCGATTGTGGTAGAACTGGCTGCGGGGTGTCTGCGTGCCTTGGCCTTGGCCGCGGGTGAGCATTTGGCCAAAATGTGAGCACACGGTCGTCACCGTTGCTTCGTATTCTTGGACCAAAAACTGAGATCCACACCTATCTTCGACTTCTTTCTCCGGTTTGGCCTGAATTGGACGAGTTGGCGCACCCGTTCTCTGCCGGTATAATGGCCGTAAAATGAGTTTTGGAGCTCAGAATTCGATTCCGTTTTCTCCCGCCACCGACTCCCACCAAACCCAACCACGCCAGCCAAAAATCCCATGCCGCCCACGAAACACGAAACTTGGCCGCAATCCGTGTGCTATAGCTCACGGATTTTTGCCTTTTCCGGCAGAAAAATTGGCACAGGGCCGCCCGCATTATTTTCGCCATTTCTTCGAGCGGAAAACAGTACTTGCGCCGTGAGGAGGCACCCAGCCCAGTTCTAGAACAACCGGACCAATTCACGGGCACGTTTCATCCCCCTTTCGCACCCCCGCACGTTCGTAAATAGGTCGTAAAACGGGGTTCGGACCTCGGAATCGACTCCCGTCTTTTCCGATGTTCAACTGTCGCACGTATCTAATGCATCACCCCAAAATCCCGCACCGCCCCGGAAACGCGAAAGTTGCCCAAGATCCCTGAGCTACAGCACACGGCCTTGGCCTTGGGCGCGGGTTGGCTGCGTACCTAGGCCTTGTCCGTGGGGTGGATGGGTGCCATGGCTTTGGCCTTGGCCGCGGGGTGGCTACGTGCCTTGGCCTTGGCTGCGGGCTGGCTGCGTGTCTAGGTCTTGGCCGCGGGCTGGCTGCGTGCTAGGCCTTGGCCGCAGGCTGGCTGGGTGCCATGGCCTTGGCCCTAGGTGCCTAGGCCTTGGTCACGGGGTGGCCACATGCCTTGGCCTTGGCTGTGGGGTGGCCGCGTGCCTTGGCCGCGGGCTGGCTCCGTGCCTTGCTCGAAATGCAGCACATGTCTTTTCCGACGTTTGACTGTCTCACGTATCTAATGCACAACCCCAAAATCCCGCACCGCCCCGGAAACATGAAAGTTGGCCCAGATCCGTGAGCTACAGCACACGTTCTTTGGCCATTTTGGCCCGAAAAATGGGGCCCGGAGCTTCCGCGCTGTTTGAACAAATTTTCAGTGCCGTAAGATAACTTCAGTCGAAATACGTCACCTCCTAAATTTTGAGCCCAAACAAAGTCGGACAGATGCTAGGGCTCAGCATTGGCCCTGGATGCCGCGCGCGGGTGGGCTGCGTGCCTTGGCCTTGGCCGTGGGGTGGCTGCGTGCCTTGGCCTTGGCCGCGGGGTGGCTGCATGCCTAGGCCTTGGCCTTGGGTTCCATGGCCTTGGCCGCGAGGCTGGCTGCGGTCCTTGGCCTTGGTCAAAATGCAGCACATGTTTGCAGCCAAGGCACAGAGCGCCGATCCGGGAAAAATAGCCACAAAACTAGTTTCGAGCCCGAATCGGGTTCCGCTTTCTTCCGCGCCAACCCCCACCAATACTGACAACACCAGCCCAAAATCCCATGCCGCCACGGAAACGCTGAAATTTGGCTGCAATCCGTGTGCT
>JASUUG010001105.1:0-43879 GCA_030449905.1 Luvunga scandens | reverse complement strand
GTTAAATAAAATGATGTAATGATAAACGTGCATCCATTAAATAAAATAACATGCATAATAAACACAATAATATAAGCTAAATAAGAAAGTTTGTATGAATGATGGGAAATCAAATTGGGTGGTAAGGAGGTACTCCTTATTCTTGAACTTCTTGTTACATGTAAGCTAGAAAGAGTTCATTTCTTTTGAGCTCCACTTTTAGTTCTTTGGATGAACCTATTGGGGTAGTAGTTGGTTGTTTTTCTTTTGTCATGATGTTGGACTAAAAGGGTAATGTTCACCCTGTAAGGTTCGATTTGCTTTGGGTTGATTTGTCTTGGTTTCTTCATTTGGCTCTTCGATCTTGCAACACCTCCCGACGATTGTACCTCTTTGCATTTATTAGAAGCCCCGGCTAAAGTTTTAGTTGGGGTTGTGCATAGCGGTGGTGCGGTGTTCTTCTTACAGTTTCTTTCGATGTATCTTGCAATGATGTCTTTTAATTTGCTTCTTAACATACAATTACAAACAACTCTTCTAATGGCCTCTTCGATTTTTGCATCCACATCCTCCTCCGTTTTGTTTTATACTCTTTATTCTTCTTTCATCTTACATTTTCCTTTGCTCGGAAGTTACCATAAGTGTTCCTCATCCTTATCTTATTCTTATTCCTATTTTTCTTCTTATACTTTTTGCTTTCTGCATCTTCCGATTCTTTTTAGCTTATTCCACATTTTTGCTTCCTTCCAAGTTATTTTCCTTTAGATTCACCTTCGAACTTCCGCCTCTTATCTTCCTTTTTCTTTGGGCAGCTTTCCCTGTGATCCACAAATTAAATTGTTGTAAGAATGACTCGAGGAAATCGCATCTTTGCTTTTCATATATAGGCTAATTTGTGTTTTGAGCCTCAGAAGTGCTGTAGATAGGTTGAAAATTTTTGGTTTTTACCATACGTGTAGACACGTTCCGCTGATTGTGTTTAGTTCTGCGTATTCTTAAGTCTTGTAGAGTGCTCTTGTCTCGACTGCGATATGATACTGCGAAATTGCTACATCGGTAGCTTTTCTAGCAATTCTATCCAACGTCTTCACAATAATGCCCATCATTCTTTGTTCTCTTATCACTTTCTACAAAACTTCACTTTCTCGAGGCCTCACATATACCACAATTAATGAAAGCAATAATAAGTGCTATTGATTTTTTATTTTGGCTGCCTGATCTACAATTCTTTTGATGATTTTCCACATCTATTGTTAATCTACGACAATGGCATATACAAGTATAAGTCGATCTTGGGAAACCTGGCGCGAATGGTGGGCATGAGCCTAGATTTTAAAAATTTGACCCAAACTTTGGTTTAGTTTTAAGTCAATTCTATTAACTACTCTCTCATCCTCATTTGCCCACTCACTACTTAGTACAATCACTATTTTAAAGACCTCCCCCCCACTTTTTAACGGTCATGTTCTCAGCAAACTTCATATATTTGCAATTAATATACGTATGTAAATTATAAAAAGCATTGATAACCCGTGAGTCCAAAAGTACTGCATATGCCTCACAAAGATGTTTCGATTGCTCTTCTTTGCAATAAATTGGAATAGAACTCTTTGAGAATTATAACAACTAAGTCACTTGAATAAGGAAAGAACGCAACCATCCTAGTTGTCTATAGCAATGTGTAAGGGAGCGGGCATCGGTTCGATTCGGTTCGGTTTCGGGATAAATTTTCGGTTTGCCGGATCGGTTGATCCGAAATTTTAAAAAACTTTCTGATTTTATGAAAAAAAAAACCAAAACCAAAGGTCGGTTTCTGTTCGATTCTGTCGGCTTTTAGTTTTCGGTTTCGGATCGGTTTCGGTTCTTTAACGGTTTTATTTAAGTAATTAATTTTTCGATTCATCTTAACGGTTTGGTTTTTTATTCGGTTTTTTAGATCATTTTTTATTTCAAACTCGTATCTGATAATTTCCTCCGTTTTAGACTATATAATATTTTCAAAGTATGTATAATCTATGATTTCATCAATTAATCTACAATTTCATCAATTACTACAACATCATCAAAATATACCATAATTTACTACTACCCTACCAAATCATTCATCATCATCACCAAATTAACTTAATATAATACATAACATAAATCCATGACAACATAAAAAAAATTTCCAACAATGACACAAAACAAAATAAAAGATAGTCAAATGTCCAACAAACATCTTATCAACATCCAAAACAATATCCAACAATAAGAAACTTATATAACGTAAAATTAAAAATCAACCATAAGAAATGCCATTACTTTGCCCTCTTTCCTCGAACTTCTTCCAATTTTAATAACTTTTAACATCCACACTTCCCAACTTAAATCTACACAAATAAAATTGAAATGAGTAAAGTACTATAAATATAACTATAAAATAATATATCAAATTTATATAAATGATACCTTTTATTGAAATGATTAAAGTAAACATCACTCAAAGCCAATTGATCCTTTGCTGCTTGTGCTTGTTGTGCTAGCATTGGTCTCCAAATTCTACAAAGAAATAAAATAGATATATGAAAATCATTATTTATAATATTAAATATTACAATAAATTATCAAAAGTCAACAAAAAGCATGTTATTACCTTGACAAGTTCATAAATTCAGTTTCTTCTTGGTTGGCTCTATTATGCAATCGTAAAAAAGTTTATTGAAGCCAATTTTGGTGCAAATCAAAGACTCAATGTTTTAGGAGTCAAAGAACTCCTAAATGGGTCGAGAATGCGACCAGTCTTTGAATCTCGACTCGACAGCGGTGGAAGGCGGAATTGCCAAAACATCTTTGGCAATGAGGACAAAATGGGATACCTATGCCAATTCAAGCTCCACCAATTCAAAATATCAAAGTTGTCATTCATCATCTCCGTTTTATCCAACAAGTATCTTTCAACCTCATTTTTGCACCGTATCCATCTTGTATACTTCTTTCATCTTTTATATTGTGCAAAAGGATCGAAAAGAACTAGAGCCGCACACTGTTCACTAATCCATAGTTTGAACTATGCAACTAGTCTTAGTAAAGATCTGTTTGGATCACCAGAATTGTAAGCTTTGATAAAGCTTCATCAACAACTCTTTAAACCTATTACCTGACTCGCTCGACCATCTTGGTATCATACAAACTACTAAAGCACCATGTAACAAAGTCCATTTTACATTGAGGATCAATCTAACTTAAAATCAACAACATGTTGACCTTTTCTAAATTATCACCCCAATATTTGGCAAACTTTGTTATCATAGGTTTGGTAGTAGCTTAACAAAATATCATCACTATCATCAAGAGACTTCAAATGAATTTGAACTTTCCACATCTCATTCAAATAAGTATTCGCGACCACAAATTTAGAACTATTAAATTTCAAAGTCATATCGTAAAAAGACTGCGATAGAAATTTGACTAACTTTCTTGCATTGTCCCGATCATCTTCCATTGGTGGCCCTGCCTGTGTATTTTTTCATTCTCGTTCTCATCCTGCTTCCATCACTCCAAAACCAATTAACATAGTGCTATCTTCGTCTTTTAATCTATCAAATGCTTTTTCAAATTTCAATGCGGATCTCAACATCAAGAATGTTTGAATTCCACCTAGTCGGCACATCAAACACCATAAACCCATTATACGAGATTTTTCCGCATCAACACAAGCTTTGAATTTTTGCAACCTCGATGGGAAGATCTAACATATCTCAACTTGCATTACGAATACCATCTATTGATGTCTTCACCACATCCAACCCATCTTTCACAATCAAATTTATTATGTATGCGAACATCTCACATGCATATCACGAACCATTTAAAGCCAATGAATCTCGACTCGATTTCCTAACTTCTTCTTCAAATAATTGACTGCTTTTTCATTAGCACTTGCATTTTCCACGGTAATTGTGAACAAACTTTCAATACCCCAATCAATCATACACTTCTCGATGAGCTTCCCGATGGCCTCTCCTTTATGGTTAAAAATCGGAGCAAAACTAAGTATTCTCTTATGCAATTCCATTTTTGTCAATAAAATGGACTGTTATCACCATATAATTACACATTTGAATTGAAGTCAAGTATACGTAGTGATACATACCCTTTGACGATTTGCAATGAACAAACTTTTCAAAATATTCTTCCGTTCTCATATAATTGAAGAATATCCCTTGTAATTGTCGCGATGGCGCATCAAACTTTGGACAACAAGTGGCCATAAACTCCAAAAACCCTCGGTCTCCACAAATTTAAAGGGTAACTCATCTTTAATAATCATCTTTACAAGTGCCTTCCTACAAGCTTCTTTACTAAAACCCACGAAACAAGCTTAGCATTACCGCACTTTTTCACGAGCTAAAGCACACTTATTTTCATCCTCTTTATGCTTGATTTTTTATACAGGACATCTTTTTAACAAATGATTTCTTAAGCCAGAAGTTCCTTTAATACTTTCACATACATACTCCTTCTTACAATATTTACACTTCGCTTTTTTTCCTCCAGGTAGCTTTGAAAATGATTGCTTAGCGTCACGTCTCAGCGCAGGCCATTTTTCATTTTGAATATCCTCCTCAAAATCGTCTTTCATAATCTCCTCGACAACATTATTATTTTCTTCCATTCTGCACACAAAGCCTACTATAATCAATGTATAATAAATAAAAATAAAATAATTTACAAATTTGTATGTGAAAAAAAAAAGGAAAGAATTTTGGACTAAAATGAAGAATTTTTAAAATTATAGTTACTGTTTTTAATATTAAAATTTTTGGCCCAAACTATAAATAAAATAAAATAAGTTTCTATGCCATAATATAAATTAACAAAAAATTAGGGACTAAAATGATATTTTATCTTGTTGACCTTCGGTCAAGGACTAGTTTGAAATATTTGTAAACAAATTATATCATAACATAATTCCTATATGCAAACATTTTCTAAATATTGGGTCGTTATACAATTTTATAAAACAAAGGGAGCCAAATGATATTATCCCTTCATCATCTTCAACATTTCGTTCAACATTTCGTTCTTTCAACCCAGCTTCGCCAGCAAGTCAGCAACCCAAATTTGAAACAGAAAAATAAAAAAAATACATTAACATACTCAGATCTAGGCAAAACTAACAAAACTAACTACTAATCTACCATTAAGAATTTAAACAAACATGAAATAAGAAAAGATTCATGATATATTACTAAAAAAACAAAACCAATAGGTTAACTAAAAAAAAAAAAAAAAAAAACATGGCAAGTGAAATCACCTTACTTAGAGAGTGATAGAATGAATTTTATCAAGGTAGAACGGCGAAAAGAGATAGTGAGCGAGCTAAAAGTGGATGGGAGTTTAGATTTGTGTTGTGGGTTTTCGGTTTGTTGATGAAAAATGATAAACGGCACAAATTTCTTCCATTTTCACTTTTTCATGTATATTTGCGATAAAATTACGAAAATGCCTAAATTTCGGTTCGGTTAGGGTTTTATCATTTTTAATGCGAAAATAGAAAGATCGAACCATTCGGTTCGGTATTTATAAATTCAAATTTTTGTTTAAAAAACCAAAATTGAAAAAACCGAACCGGGCAATTTTTCGGTTTCGGTTCGGTTTTGCCCACCCCTAGCAGTGTGTATGATATTCATCACTCCTGTAGGCTATTTCAGGAATATAAAACTTTTTTCTTCTAAAAGTTTATGTGCTTAATAAGCTCTTCAAATTTATCTTCAACCTTATAACTATAAAAGCGTGCTAGATTTTTCAACCTCATGGCACGTGACTTGATTTTCAGTATTGTTACAGCAACACAGGAAAAGTATTATCGATTGAAAGAGTTAAACAGATTGTGCAAAGTGTTAAGAGTGATACCAAGAGTTGCAAGTGAGGGAAAACAATTGTAGTAAAAGTAGGATTATAAGAAAGAAAATCCCTAATTTATAGTTTGAGGAGAGTAAAAAAAAAGAAAGAAATTAAAGAGATAGTCTTAAAATTAATTTAAAATTTAAAAACAAATCCTAATTGAAAAGGAAATGATAGGTCTCATGGTAATATACAAATTGCAAATTTCCCTTATCGTAATTGATATCCTACTGACATCGGCATTTCAGCCTACCTAACAGTAAAAATTAAGTCCTGTATTTGCAATAGTAAAAGTTTAGGGTTGCATTGTTAGATCCGTTGCCCCAGTAAAAATGAATAATGAATTAATTCCTTAGGAACTACTCTCAATTTGCCATCTGAGCTGATGTTATAGCAATTCCTTTCTTACTTCCATGTTCTTTTATTTTTTTTTTTACAATTGCTACAATTTAAAGAAATAAAAGAAACGAAAATAAAAAAAGTCAAATGCATAAATTAAACATGGTAAAAAGTTAAATTAAAAAAATGAAAGATTAAAGTAAAATTTTAAAACAACTTCCCTCATTGGGTTGCCTCCCAATTGTCGCTTGATTTTAAGTTCTCGAGCCTGACCATCCTTTATTGCTCATGTTGGATCCCTCAGGAATAGATCCTCCCTAAGTGAGTCGTAATAGTTCTCATATAATCTGCATTTTATGCCTATTGAACTTGAATACTTGGTTTTTTCTTTCATCTAAGAGTTCAACAACCCCATAAAGGTACACTTTAACAAGCTTGAAAGGTGCTAACCAGTTAAATTTAAAATTTTTTGAGAAGAACTTTAATAGTAAATTGTAAAGTAAAACTTCATTACCTAGAATAAGTTCTTTCGCTGGATTCGTTGGCCATACCATTATTTTGTTTTCTCCTTATAAATTCTCGCATTTTCATAGGAGAATAACTTGAATTCTTCTAGCTCACAAAATTGTAACTTTCTTTGCTTTGTTGTAGCAGTCATGTTCATATTCAATTACTTGATTGTCCAATATGCTTTATGCTCTAGCTCTAATAGCAAGTGACAATCTTTGCCATAAATAATTCTGTATAGAGACATGCCAAGTAGAGTTTTATAGGTTGTCCTATAAGCCCATAAAGAATCGTGTAATCTAAGTGATCAATCCTTTCTGTTAGGACTCACAACCTTTTCTAAAATCTTCTTTATTTTCTTATTGGAGACCTCTACTTGTCCACTTGTTTATGGATAATATGTTGAAGCAAACTTGTGCTTGATCTCATATTTGGCCAATGCTGCAGCAAACTTTTTGTTGTAAAAATGTATTCCTTAATCCCTAATAATGGCTATGGGAGTGCCAAATCTTAAGAAAATGTTCTTTTGGAGGAACTTCATTATTGCCTTAGCATCGTTAATTGGTAATGCTACAGCTTTAACCCATTTAAAGATATAGTCTACAGCTACCAGAATTGTATAAATTACCAAAAGAAAATGAGAATGAACCCGTAAAATCTATCCCCCATACATTAAAAAGCTCCGGTTCAAGATGTTAATGAATGGCATCTCATGCTTTTGAGAGATATTCCCTGTCCTTTGACACACTTGTCATAACATTTAACAAACTCATAAGCATCTTTTAAAATAGAGTGCCAGTAGTAACTAGATTAAAGAACTTTTGCTGTTGTTTTATGTCCACCTTATCTTTGTGGCGTAGTAGGACTATAAAATACTTGAAATTTGTTTATCTGGTACATATCTTCGAATTACATAATCTAAACACAAGTTGTACAAGTAAAAATCATTCTATTGATAGCTTTTAACATCATGAAAAAACCTCTTCCTCTGGTGGTAGTTTAAATCGGTGTGACGAGTCCACTCCACTAGATAATTTACAAAGTTTGCATACCATAGGAACCCTAATCTCACTAAAGATTCGTGCGTGTTATAACATTAACAACTGCTCATCAGGAAATGTTTCTATAATATACTACTTAGTCAAAGTGCTTACATCTACTTCTAATCTAGATAAATGGTTTGCCACTTCATTCTCAATCTCTTTTCTATCTTTAATCTCCAAATCAAACTCTTGTAGCAAAAGAATCCACCTTATTAGCCTAGGTTTGGCATCCTTCTTAGAAATTAAATACTTTATGGCTGAGTGGTTTATGTAAATAGTCACCTTTGTGCTAACTAGATATGTTCTAAATTTATCAAATATAAAAACAACTACCAGCAATTCTTTTTCAGTGGTGGGAGTTGTGCATTGGATAAGGTCTTGCTAATATAATAGATAGAGTGAAAAATATTGCCTTTACTCTGTCTTAAAACTGCTCCAACAGAATGGTCACTAGCATCGTACATTAACTCGAAAGGCATGCTCCAAACTGGTGCTACCACAACAGGTGCTATAACAAGAGGTTTATTTAAGTCAACAAAGGCCTTTAAACAATTCTCATCAAAATTGAAAGGTCTATCATGCTTTAATAGCATACATAAGGGTTTCGCTATTTTAGAAAAATCCTTAATGAATTTTTTATAGAACTCAACATGTCTTAAGAAACTCTTTATGCTTTTAACTGAAGTGGGTAGTGGGAATTTATTAATTACCTTTATTTTTTCCTTATCCACCTTAATGCCCTTTCTAAAAATCTTATGGCCTAAAACTATTTCCTCTTGTACCATGAATAACACTTTTCCCAATTTAACAATAAATGTCTTCTCACATCTCTTGAGCACATTTTCTAAATTATTCAAACAATCATCATATGATTCTCTAAATATTGAAAAATCATCCATGAATCAACCATATGTGAGAAAATTGTCATCATATACCTTTGGAACATTGATGGAGCATTGCACAAGTCAAATTACATCATTTTGAAGACAAAAATGCCATTAGGACAAGTGATTGTTATGTTCTCTTAATCCTTTAATGTTATAGCAATCTAATTGTAGCTTTAGTATCCGTTCAAGGAGCAATAACATTCTTTTCCAGCAAGTCTGTCTAGCATCTAATCTATGAAGGGTAATAAAAAGTGATCATTCCTTATTGCCTTGTTTAGCTTTCTGTAATCCGTACAAACTTTCTAACTCGTGGCTGTTCTTTGGAACATATTGTGTTAGGCTTACCTAAGAGCTATCTAATATTGGGTATATTATTCCAATATCTAACTATTTGATGATCTCCTTCTTCACAACTTTTTTCATAATAGGATTCAGTCTTCGTTGTTACTCTACTAAGTTGCTGTAGCAATCTTTTAACAGAATTTTATGGATATATATGGAAGAGCTGATTCATTTGATATCTCTCATAGTCCATCCAATGGCCTTCTTGTGCTTCCTCAATACATCTACCAAACGTTTCTCCTAATCTGCATTTAAACAAGATGAGATAATTACAAGAAGTATATCATTGTCACCAAGATAAGCATATTTCAGATGTGACGAAAAAGTTTCAATTCTAAGACAGTGGTGACTCAATGAGGGAACATAAGATTTACTTCTCTATTTGAAATATCAAAATCTTCAAAGTGCTTGTCATTATGAAAGGTTGCTTCTCTCATAGCCATGCTACGTTAGTCAGTATCACAATCTTTATCTTCATTCTTCAAATGTTGTAGTTTTGAGTTCTATATTGTTGAATTATTTTTTTACTTGTTCATCCTAGTGAAAAAATCCACAATACTTATAAAGTTGCAGTTTTCAATCTCATCAAGGTTTTTCATTGCAACTAGCACATTAAATATAATTTGCTAATCATTCACCCGCATAGTTAATTCTCCTTTCTACACATCAATTAAAGTTTTTAACGTAGCCAAGAAAGGTCATCCTAAAATAATTGGCACTTCTTTATCTCTGCTTCAAAATACAAGACTATAAAATCTATTAGAAAAATAAATTTGTCTACCTTTGCCAATACATCTTTGATCTTTCCCTTTAGATAGACATAGGATCTGTCAACAAGTTGTAATGTCACGGTTGTTGGCCTCACTTTTCCAACTCTCAACTGCTTGAAAACTGACAAAGGCATGAGATTAATGCTAGCTCATAAATCACAAAGTGCTTTACCACTATATTAAGTTCCAATGGAGTAAGGAATTGTGAAATTCCCAGATCTTTAAACTTCTGAGGAATTTTGTTCTAGAGTATATAGTTGCAATCTTGTGTTAGGGCAATTGTTTCAACTTCTCTAAGCCTTCTTTTTTTTCTGCCAAAATGTCTGTCATTTACTATGCAAGTAGAACTTTGAATAGTTGTTGATGTTAATTTTACTACTATGGATGTCAATGTGCAAGTGTACACAACAAGTAATATACTGATGAATATTCAAATCGTCTCCATAGGAATTGATATTTTAAACTTGCTATAGCAATCTTAGCAGCTCAGTTTTATTCTAATTGAGACAAGGCAATTTATAAACTAATGACTAATTAAACTACAATGGCAATAAAGAAAATCTTCACATCAAACACAAGGATGAAATAAATGAGAATAAAGTAGTTGAGTAAATAAAATCTCTTAATGGCATTGACTAGAGTATTGTTGCTACAGTATTCACTACAGCACTAAGCAGAAGCCTTCATGCATCCTCAGTTGTCGCCTGTTGGATATCTTATATCTAATGCAACCTAACAGTGATTAATTATTATGCCAACATTAAATATAGTATTACTCGATCTAGGTTCCACTTATCCTACCATGTGAATCCCCATATTTAGTTCTTCAGTAATTTTAGATCAAGCATTGCCTTATTCAAATTGAGATTTACATAACTTGGGAAACCTAATCTAAAACCAAGTGTTGCCTTAATTTGTTCCATTAAGTTAGACCTTTTTTAAGCTAGTATCCACTAAATGGGTGGTCAGCCAAAATAAGGAATTAAAATAAATACAATTAAGATAAAATGCTATAGCAAACATAGAGCAACACACATATGTCAATCAAACACTCATTAAGATTGTTTATCACTCAACTACTATAAATTTTAGTTCTTGATTTGTGATAAAACAGTAAATAAAAGAGTTTCAGCCATCAAATACACTCTCATGAGAAAACAAAAAACAAGAAAATAATAGAAAGATTATAAGTTTGCTTGATCTTGTGATATCTCCTTCTAGCTTAACGTAAATCCTCTGTCCTTAAATCCTTCTTATTTTTTGTTTTTCTTTAGTTTTTCTCTGTGATTTTTCCTTGAGTGATGGCTCTTCTTTTTCTTTGTAGGCGTGCTCCCTTTTATAATGTGAAACTAGGGGAGCTGAAATTGTGTAGCGTATATCCTTCATTTTTTAAAACTTTAGATTGCAATCTTTTAATTATTTCATGCGAAATCTTCTCTGTTAATGCTCCAGGATTGCTACAGCATCTACACTGCTCCAAATTTGTTTCAATTCTTCTGCAATCAAGTTCTTCCACTGTTTTTGCAAGTCCATTGCAACCATATTCCTTCCTTAAAACTGAAGCTTTCGGTCATCTACAATTTTGCACACAATCTAAGTACAAAGTACTCTTAAACAACTTAATTTATAGAAAATTAAAATTAGAATGAATGCTCATGCAAAATGTAACTAAAATACAATAAAAACACATCATTCACTCTCTAAGTAATTTTGATTCAAGCCTAAAAGTATTATGATAACTCTCATTTCATAGAGTTATCAATAGTGCCTAAATGAATTACACCATTAATGAAAAAAAACTACTTGCCTTAATGTTTACATTGAATAAATTTCATTCTTATTTAATTAGTTCATTAACTATTGTTTATTATGATCATATTGTTCCTAGTATTTAATTGTTAGATATTTAACCTAGCAATCAAAGACAAAAAATGTGCCAAAAAGGTTATTACAGACCATCTTTCAAAACTTACGAATAAGTCTTCAATTGATACAACATCCATCAATGATTCATCTCTTGATGAATTTTTATTTTTCATACCCAATATGCCTTGGTATGCTAACATTGTTAATTACTTCCAACAAGAGAATACCCTATAATTGGAACTCCTAGGATAAGAAGAAATTATTAACAAAAGTGAAATTTTTTTACTGCATAATTCATACATCTTCAAGTATTATTCAAATCATTTTTTTCGAAAATGCATACTAAACAATGAGGTAAGCAATGTCATTTAATTTGTCATTTCGAATATTTGGTGGCCATTTTTCTTCAAAGAAGACAACTACAAAAATATTGCAGTGCAAATTTTATAGGCCTACATTGTTTAAAGGCTCTCATGTATTTTGTAAAATGTGTAAGAATTATCAAATGTTAAGATCTATCTCAAAGCGAACATGATGCCTTTAAACCCTATCCTTGTCATTGAAATATTTAATTGTTGAAGAATTGATTTTATGAGCCTGTTTCTATCATTATTTGGATTTGTATATATTTTGGTTGTTATTGATTATGTTTCAAAATGGATTAAAGCAATTTCTTGTAAGCACAACGATTACAAACTGTTATTCATTTTTTAAAAGAAAATCTTTTGAGTAAATATGGATTCCCTTAAGCCATTATCAGTGATGGAGATAAACATTTTTGTAATAAGTCATTCGAGTCTTTAATGAAGAATTACATATAAAATTACTACTTGTATCATCCTCAACAAGTGGTCAAGTTAATTAGCAAATAAGGAGATAAAATAAATTTTGAAAAAAACAGTTAACCTAAACCATAAAGATTGTTCACTTCGACTAACTGATGCACTTTAGGCCTATCGCATTGCATTTAAAACGTCTTTAAGAATATCATTATATCCACTGGTTTATGATAAACTTTGCCACTTATCGGTTGAACTGGAGCATAAATCATTTGGGCTAATTAAAGCTTTTAAGTCAAATCTTGATTATGCTGGTAATGTCTGTAAATTACAACTGAATGAACTTGAGGAATTAAAGAATGATGCATATGAGAATTCAAGAATTATTAAGGCAAGAATCAAAGCTTTTTATGATAAAATATTTTTTTGAAAAATATTTGAAATTGGTCAAAAAGTGTTTCTTTATAATTCTCGTCATTGTTTGTTTTTAGAAAAACTAAAGTCAAAGTAGAGTGGCCCATTTGTTATGAAAAATGTATATCCATATAAGGCTGTAAAAATTAAAAATTTATGAAAAGGTCTTACATTTAAAGTTAATGGCCAAAGATTAAAATTATATCTAGAATACCAACCACGTGATGAAGATACCGAAATAAATTTTAGTGACCCATGAAATCTTGATTAAGTCTTGTTTGTTTGTAATTCGTGAATTTTTTTTTTTACTATTACTTTACCGTTGGGATTGTTTGATTGTTATTTTCTGTCATAAATGATATGCATTATGATGTTTCTTGTTTAAGTGTCTTTATTTGACAATTGTGTTTTATTTTATCATTTTTAATATATGTCATAAGTATCTCAATAAGAAAGATCATTTTCAAACATTATGGAAAACTTATACACAGTAAATTTCTTCTAAAAGGCCTGATACAATTTTGTAAGTCACTTTCTGTTTTGGATTTATGACCACCAATGTTAGTGTCCATGTTGAAGATATAGAAAGACAATTCAAGAAAATAGAGGATGGTATATATGACTTCCAATTGAAACTTAAGTTTAACTCAATAAAAGGACAAAAGTCAGCTAAATGTTTGATTATACCTATTTTTTGTGTGTTTTTATTTTGTCATTTTTTTCGCCTTAACTTTTGACTTGGTTTTCTAGAATTAATTCATTTCTTTGGTGTGTTTTAATTCATTTTCCCATATAAATTATGGAATACAGTACGTCATGACTTTTTAAGTTGATATATTCAATTTCCCAACATAATTGAAACCCGAAAATCAAGCATAGAAGAAATATAATGTAAATTGCATAAGCATTTTTCTTTTTTCCTTCAAAATGCCCTTAAGAAGATTTACATAAGTCATTGTGAACGATTGCATTTGTTAATGATCAATGACATTCTTCTAACATTAATTGGTTAATTGAAGTAAATGTCTGATTGGTAGGTGAATTTTTTTATACATCTACTTTGTACATGCATAGTTTTGGTAGAAGCACATTTGCTAAAAAAAAGGGAGCTAATCAACTTGATTCTCAATGTCCTAGTTGTGTACAACTTGATTGCAATCAACCACATTATAAAACTTTAGGAATTATTTCTAAAAGTTATGAAGTTAAAATTAAGTTCATTGAAGATAGCTTGAGTAAAGAATCATTAGATGATATCTTACGATCTCTTGAAATACATCCAAGCGAATATGTACAACATGACATTCATAATTTATGAAAATTATTCTAAAAATAAAATGCACAATTTACTCTTGAGAATTTGACTTTAAGAGACCTTATTTGCCAATTTATAAGAAAAATGGATATAAAGCCCATCTTGACCTATAAAGGGTGTTCAAGCCATTACTAAATGTAAAATCAGAAAAAGATGTAAGTCATAATCACAACTACTAGTAAATATCTTTTAATTTTAATATTCTTTTATTTTTTGTGTGATTGCTTTTAATAATATGACTTTATATCTAATCATTATTTTCTTTTTTTAAACTATTTACGTTTTTTATTTGGTTTTGAACTATGAGCTAAAGTTCAACGTATCATTTGACAAACACGCCACCCCATATGCATGTATGTTTTATTTTACCTATCATAAAGATCTTTAAATACGAGCTTATTTTTCGAACATTCACAAATTATTTTTGAAGATTGTTCCAACAGTAACAACTTCAAATAGACAATTTAAGAATGTTTGCATGCTTTTTGTGTTCACTATAGGAAACACAAGGAATTCATTGAGGCAACTATAGATCTTGATCGTATTATAGTAGAGAGAAAACTACACTTGGTATATAGAGAGAGATAACTAAAGATTATCAAAGTTTATCCTATAAACTTTTTTTATTAGAGGAAGCTAAGTGTTAGACATCATCCTAAAAACCTTAAAAATCTAAGATGCCCACTTGGCCCACTAACTAGCAAAGAATTAGTTGTCTCAAGTATGTAAGAAAGAATATCCGAAATGTTAAATCATATTGACGCTTTCATTTTCTTGCCAAGACATCTTTCAACTTTAGATAGACTAATTACATTTGCATCTTAGGATTTGAACATTCATAAAAAAACTCATTAGTTTTTAAATGTTAATAACTTTTATGATAGCTTAATAGCATTTTTTAACCATGTAATTAAGAATCATTTCAACATATTTTTAAATTCTGCCAAACACTTTTTCTCATTGGTCAAGCTTTCTACAAAAAAAAAAAAAAACAATGCAAGAATATATGAAAGCTTGATTTAAATCAAACTATTGGAAGTACCCGTAAGGCTAGCAGCCCTAGGTGTCTTCAAAGCTTTAAGCGGAATTATGGATTATGACAAAGACGCATCTAAAGAAAACATGGCTTGCTCACTAAAAAGAAAGGAACTAGATATCGACATAATGATTATAAAATCAATAGATCAAAGCTAGCACTCCTTTAAGGCTATCCAAATTAGCCGTCGACTGAGAAATTAATAAAAACGTCACCTTAGAAACAAGTTCCACTAATTGAATCAATTTGCTCAAATTGAACCAAGATAGATAAAGTTCAGATCCCAAGTAACTGGATCAACCAAAAGGTCGATTCTATCTGAGCTAATCATTTTCAAATGATATCTACATTATTCACAAAGATACATTTTTTACTTAAGAGAGAGAAGCTAAAGAATGAAATATTCAAAAAAGTAGTCCTTACATTTACATCCCTTCACAAGTATAAGTAGAGTCTCCGACATCAATAGCCAGTCCTGTACTAATAGATTATACAATGTCCAGTCCCCTTATATGCTACTACTGATAATAAATTACTTGATTTTTTAGAAGCGTACAAACCAAAGCCACACCCCATGATTTTGGTGTTGGATTAGTTGACTAATAATGGTAGCAATAGCCCTCGTAAAAAGTATAAATAAGATTTAACTCTCTATTTGTAAATATTTTCAAGCAGCGGTCAGGTAATGTCTTCTGAACTCTACTTCTTTTTTTTTAGACATTGAGGATAATGTCTCGTTCAAGTTGGGGGAGGGAATCGTTGGCAGTTGTAGAACTCAATCCTGGTGATGTTTTTATTAATGTTTATTGTAATGATCAACTGGGATATATTTAAGTTGAAGATCACTGCATATAAAGTGTAGTGACTGTAGAAACGCACTCCTTAATCTTAGAGTTTAGTATCCAAAAAATTAAAAATTTATTTTCTAACATTTTCTTCATTTTTATCATCTTCTTTTAAGCTCCTACAACTAGTTTAGGTGCTTCAATTTTTTTCTTTTATTATGTTTTCTTTATTTATTTTTTTTTTTTTTACCTTTTTGCATGCATATCTTTAGATTATAAAACGTTATGGGCAATGGTTAGAATAAGTATGGGGCTAAAGTTTTTTAAAAAGAAAAGTTAGAGCATTTTGTGTGATCTTTTAAGATTCGATGACATGATTACTTTTAAACTTTGGTATTTCTATTAGTTTTGACTTTGAGTTATGTTACACCATGTTTGCCACTTTGTATGTTAATGTTGCTGACAAGTGTCAATTAAGAGATTTGAAGAGTGAAATTAATTAAGGTATTTGAAGGAATGCATATGTCATATTAAGTTCCAAATGAATTTTTTACCTTATTATCCCTAGAGAGTAACCGTTTTTGTTAATATAGCTCAGCAATTTATTATTTTATACAAGATCTCTATATTTTCTTTACAGTCAACCAATAAAACAAAATTGTGCAGCTATATCTAAAAGTCTATTGCGCTAGTAGATATGAAAGATCAGAGTTTTAAAAAATGACAAAAATGTCATCTTTGATCCATTTGAACCCTTTACAGCCATCCCCATTATAAAATATCCATAGTTAACCATTTTAAGTTTATATATATATACAAGCATTTTTCTTTGGTAACTTATTATCTTATCCTACTCCAATGTGGACTATCACCTTATATTGTATTTTTTCTGTCACCCAATTATGTTCAAAAAATAAGGATGATTATGTATTCAAGAAAATGTTGCAGTACTGATAAAAAAAATAAAAAAATAATATAAAAGTGATTAAAAAATATGTGAAAATCACCTTGTAATCTCCAAAAGATCTCTATTTCTCTTCAAAAGATCTCTATTTCTCAAATATAGATTTTGTTTTTCCTATTATTTCCTTTTTTGTTAGCCATGTCCCAAGTCTAATTATGTATGAGAAAAAATCCTTTTTGATTTTAGAAAAATATAGTCTGAAATAGAAGCTAATAATATGGACTAAAAGATGTGGTGATGCATAAAAAAAATAATATTATTAGTTTGACTAGTAATTCTTTTGACTTGAAATCATATTATTTTTAAGCAATGGGCATTATTTTTTCATATTGGTGAAATTGTGCAATATTATTTTTCTATTATGTTTGTCTCAATTTATCATTCCTTGAAATGACTATTTTTATTAGGAATTATTTTCTTTTAAGAGTGTCACTCTTACCTGTGAGATTTTAGCATTTGATATGTCATTTTTTAAAGTGACTTGATTAATGTAGCAATGATAATTTATCATTTTATATGAATTTACTCAATTGATTTGTGTGAATGGTTGATGTCATTAATCTGATTAAAGAAGAAAACACAATTGCCCTAAAAAAATTTAAAAAAGATTTCAATTTGCATTTGAATTTCACTTGATAATATCATTTTAATTGCTAAGGACTTGCAATAAGTTAATTGGGGTGGTGTGATCATTAGTAGAAAGTGTACATTTAATAAAGATTGAAATTATCATTTGTTTTTATTTATAGTGTTTGTTAATCTTATAATAATGATTTTGATGATAACAAAAATAATATGTTCATGATTAAAGTGTTGGGGCTATTAAAAAGAATTTTCTAAAAGCAATACACTTGTTTTAAATTCAAAAATGATGAAACTGGAAATTAACGGTTAACCGCATCGGAAAACGGTGAACCGATAATTTACAGTGATGAACATGTCACATGTTCTGGAAAATAACGGTGAACCGTTTATTTAAAACGGCTAACCGATACAGTCCAGTAAGTAAAAAATGTTTTAGCCTTGAACCGTTTATTTAAAACGGCTGACCGAACAATTCCAGTGAGTAAAAATGTTTTAGCCTTGAACCGCTTTATTTAAAACGGCTAACCGATAACTTCCAGGTGAGTAGAAGTTCTCTACTTTGAACCGCTTATCAAAAACGGAGAGCCGAGTTTTGTTTTGCGGAGTTCTTGGAAAGAAACGGTGATCCGATAAAGTTAACGGCAAACCGCTTTTTGAAGTCAAAGGATAACGGCTAGTTGGAAATTCAAAACGGCTAACCGATAGAGACAAACGGCGATCCGATTATTCTCGAAAGTCAATAACGGCTAGTTTTCACTCCAACTATAAAAGGCTAAATCAAATTCAAACAAGAGTGATCCAACATTTGATTTTTGAGCTTACTACTTGAGAAACAATCTTCTTTGAGCTTCAATTGTGTTTCATTTCATTCCCTCACACATTAAAATTTCAATTGTAATCATTTGGAGTGTGTGAGAGATTATTTGTTATTAAATCTCTATCATTGAGTGATTGTAAGTGTGGGGATACACTTGGGTTAAGAGATTGGTAATAATCTCTTTATTGTAAAGGTTCATTGACACCTTGGAAGTCAAGTGTAAGTGTTTGAAGCCTTGGAGGCTTGCATAGTGGAATCCTCAAGCCCGGTGTGCTTGGAGGCGTGGACGTAGGCACGGTTGGCCGAACCACGTAAAAATTCTAGTGTTTGATTTCTCTTCCCTTATCCTTTTTAATTTGAGCATTGTTGAATTTATTACTTTTGTTTTTGATTAAGACATTAGTTTTAATATTGTGCATTTTTATTGGCTTAGTTTTTAATACCCAATTCACCCCCCCTCTTGGGTAGCCTAAATAGAATTTCAATTGGTATCAGAGCAAGGTTCTCTTGTTAGGACTTAATCGTCTAGAGTAAACGATCCATGGCAACCCAATATGATTCTAGCTATAGGGAAGGACAATCCACCACTAGGCCACCATTCTTTGATGGTAATGATTATCCTTATTGGAAAACTAGGATGAGAATTTACTTCGCAAGACTTTAGATTACGAAATATGGGAAGTTGTATGTGATGGACCATTCATGCCGATAACTAAAAATGAAGAAGGAGAAGATATTCCTAAACCTTCACGTGAATGGAATGATTTCGAAAAGAGAAAAGCTTCACTCAATTCTAAAGCTATGAATGCCTTATTTTGTGCTCCTAGATAAGAAAGAATTTCATAGAGTCTCAAGTTGTTCTAATGCTTATGAAATTTGGAAGAAACTTGAAGTTGTTTATGAAGGAACAAACCAAGTCAAAGAATCTAAAATAAGTAGATACACTAGGCAATATGAATTGTTTCAAATGGAACAAAATGAAAGTGTCTACTCTATGTATACTAGATTTACAGACATTATAAACACTCTGGGGGCACTTGGTAAAACCTTTTCAAATAGCGAGAGGGTAAAGAAAATCATTAGGTCATTACCAAAAGAATGGAGACCTAAGAGAATCGCTATCGAGGAAGCCAAAGATTTAAACATTTTGTCTATTGATGATCTAATTGGTTCACTTATCTCTTATGAAGAAGATTTAGCGGTAGAAAGGAGATGAAAGATAAGAAAAAGAAAAGCATTGCTTTGAAAGCATCAAAATCTGAAAGTGATGAGGAGAGCGAACTTGAAGATGAAGAAATGGCCATGATAGCTAGAAAATTCAGGAAGTTCTTCAAGAAAACCTGTGATCGAAGAAAGTTCGAAACTTTAAGAATCAAAAGGAGAAGAAGGAAGCAATCATATCTATGAATGCAAGAAGCGTCATATAAAATCGGAATGTCCCCTTCTCAACAAATTCAAGAAGAAAGCTATGTTGGCAACATGGGATGATAATGATGAAGAGTCAAGTGAGGATGAACAATCACAAGAAATATCAAACTTGGCACTTATGGCAATAGGAGAGGATGAGCTTGATGAGGTAAGTGATCTTCCATCCTATAATGAATTATATGATGCTTTTAATGAGTTGCATAGTGATATGATGAAAATTGGAAAGAAAAATGCATGTCTTAAAAAGAATATATTAGAACTTTCAAATGAAAAGGATCTTTATGCAAAAATGTAATGATGTGTTAAATGATAAGATTAAAGAGTTAGAATTAGATAATGAAAGATTGCATGATAGAATTGCTTCTTTAAAAGGTAAACAAAGTTCTTCATATGAACATGAAAAATTACATGTTGATAACTTAATCAAAGAAAATGAAGAACTTAAAAAGAAGAGCAATGAACTAAATGAGATTGTTTCTAAATTCACAAATGGGCAAAAGAACTTAGAAAAATTACTTGGTGCCCAAAAATGTGTGTTTGATAAAGGAGGGATTGGTTATAAACCTAATTTGAAACAAAAATACTACAAAAGCTACTTTGTTAAGGCTACTACCACTAATAATCATAAAATTGTTTGTCATTATTGCAATAGAGATGGTCACATGAAAAATAGATGTCCTATTAAGAGAAATGCTTATTATGGAGTTAAATTTATTTGGGTTCCAAAAGGAACCATTACTAACACTCAAGGACACCCAAAAAGTTTTGGGTACCTAAAACTTAAGATATTCTCTCGGGAATCAAAGAAGAAGGAAAGAGAAATAAGTGGTATTTGGACAAATGGATGCTCGAGACATATGACCGGTGACTATTCATGGTTCTCAAGCTTTACCAAAATCGAAAATGGAGGGATGTATCTTTTGGAGATAATTCAAAAGGAAAAATAATTGGTATTGGCAATGTCGGTAAATTTCCTCAACTCTCATTGAGAATGTATGTTTAGTTGAAAATCTAAAACATAACTTGCTTAGTATAAGTCAATTGTGTGACAAAGGTTATAAAGTTATTTTTGATAAAACAAATTGTGTTATTGAAAATGCAAGTGATGTAAAATTGTTTTTGTTGGAAAGAGGTGTGTTAATGTTTATACCATCGATATAGATTGTGCATCTACTCTTGATAAATGTTTCTCCGCATTGCATAATGATAGTTGGTTATGGCATAGAAGACTAGGACATGCAAGCATGGATCTAATTTCAAAGATTTCCAAAAATGATTTAGTTAAAGGTCTTCCGAAAATTGGTTTTGAAAAAGATAAAATTTGTGAAGCATGTCAATTTGGAAAACAAATCAAAACTTCTTTCAAAAACAAAAATCATATTTCTACTTCAAAACCACTTCAACTTCTTCACTTGGATTTATTTGGACCTTCTGACATGCTAGTTTAAATGGAAAATATTATGCATTTGTAATTGTGGATGATTATTCAAGGTATACATGGGTATTATTCTTAGCTAATAAGGATGATGCATTTGATGCATTTAAAGTCTTTTGTAAAAGGTTCAAAATGAAAAAGGCTATTTCATTACTTGCATTAAGTGATCATGGTGGAGAATTTGAAAATCATGCATTTGAAAGTTTTGTAATGATTTCGATTATACATCAATTTTCATCACCTAGACTCCTCAACAAAATGGAGTTGTTGAGAGAAAGAATAGGTCTATTCAAGAAATGGCTAGGACCATGTTAAATGAGAATGCATTACCAAAATATTTTTTGGGCCGAAGCCGTAAATACCGCATGCTATGTTTTAAACCGTGTTTTAATTAGACCACTTAATAAAACTTCCTATGAGCTTTGGAAAGATAAAAAACCCAACATTGGTTATTTCAAGGTTTTGGATGCAAATGTTTCATATTGAATACAAAAGACAATCTTGGTAAATTTGATCCAAAATCGGATGTTGGCATTTTTCTTGGATATTCAACTTCTAAAAAGCTTATAGAGTTTACAATAAAAGAACCTTGGTTGTTGAAGAATCCATGCATGTTACATTTGATGAATCTAACCCATCCTCGATGGAGAAAGTTTTTAATGATGCAGATGAAGAAGTACCACAAGGAGAAACTTCGAATGCTAAACAAGATTCTTCATCTAGCGAGAATCAAGAGAAGAACATGAAGAGCAAAACAACGCGTGGAGCAAAATGAAGGTAACTCTCCAACACTCCCCAAGGAGTGGAGGTATGTATCTTCTCACCCTAAAGACTTGATTTTAGGAGAACCTTCACGAGGTATAACTACTAGATCATCACTTAGAAACACATGTGCACATACCGCATTTATATCTCAAATTGAACCAAAATCCTCATGGATGCGAAAACGATGAATCTTGGATTATGGCAATGCAAGAGGAGTTAAATCAATTTGAGAGAAACAATGTATGGGAATTAGTTCCTAAACTAAACATCAATCCATTATAGGCACTAAATGGGTATTTAGGAATAAAATGGATGAATCGGGTGTGGTTGTAAGGAATAAAGCTAGGTTAGTGGCTCAAGGTTACAATCAAGAAGAAGGAATCGATTTTGATGAAACTTTTGCACCCGTAGAAGATTAGAATCTATTAGAATGCTTTTAGCATTTGCGTGTTATAAGAATTTTATTTTGTATCAAATGGATGTCAAAAGTGCATTTTTAAATGGTTACATTATGGAAGAAGTGTATGTGAAACAACCCCTGGTTTTGAAAATGAAAAATTTCCAAATCATGTTTACAAGTTGTCAAAAGCATCAGATGGATTAAAACAAGCACCTGAGCTTGGTATGATAGACTTAGTAAATTTCTTTTGGAAAATGGTTTTTCAATGGGTAAAGCGGATACTACACTTTTTATCAAGCATAAGAATCAAGATATACTTATTGTTCAAATCTATGTTGATGATATCATTTTTGGTTTTACTAATGAGTTTCTGTGTAAGGATTTTTCATCTTGTATGAGCAAAGAATTCGAGATGAGTATGATGGGAGAATCAAGTACTTCCTGACTACAAATAAGACAAAACGAAGAAGGAATCTTCATCAATCAAGCCAAATATTTGAAAGATTTACTAAAGCGATTCGGACTTGAAGATGGCAAGATTAAAAGTACTCCAATGAGCTCAACAATTAAGCTTGACAAAGATGAAAGGTAAAGATGTTGATGTCAAAGCATATCGAGGTATGATTGGATCCTTACTTTATTTAACTGCCAGTAGACCCGATATTGTATTCAATGTATGTTTGTGTGCAAGATTTCAATCATGTCCTAAAGAATCTCACTTGCTTGTCATTTGTCAAAAGAATTTTTCGATATTTGAAAGGAACCGTAGATCTTGGCCTTTGTATCCTGGGAACTCATTTAGACTTGATTTGTTATTCGGATGCCGATTTTGTCGGGTATAAGATTGATAGGAAGAGTACTAGTGGAACTTGTTTCTTTCTAGGTCACTCTCTTGTCTCGTGGTTTAGTAAGAAACAAAACTCGGTTGCTTTTTCAACCACCGAGGCCGAGTATATTGCAGCCCGTAGTTGTTGTGCGCAATCACTTTGGATGAAACAAACCCTTAGAGACTTTGGTATTAATCTTGATCATATACCTATCATGTGTGACAACACAAGTGCCATAAACCTTTCAAAGAATCCCATTCAACATTCTAGACAAAGCATATAGAGATAAGACATCATTTCTTAAGAGATCATGTTCAAAAGGAGATATTTCATTACATTTTATCTCTACGGAAAAACAACTTGCTGATATCTTTACTAAACCTCTTAAATAAGATCATTTTTCAAAGATTAGGCATGAGCTTGGAATGATAAATGTCTCATAATGATTCTTTGCCTTTCTATAGTATGATGATTGTTTTTTGATGTGTTTAAAATTGTGTATTCATGCATTATATTGGCCTTACAAGACATTTTTTATCAATTAAATGATTTAGAAATGTATTGAATGTTAGCCGTAGAATAAAACTTATGTCACGAAATCAAAGTCAAGAAAACGGATTACCGCTTTATTGTTCAAACGGCTTCACCGCTTAATTCCGTAAACACTAATTTTTTTGGATATTAGCGCTAACCGCTTATTACTAACTAACGTTAACCGATTATGTTTTCTAGCTCTTCGACGCTATCGGAAACCGATATTTTTAACGGCTCGCCGTTTTGATATAAAAATCGGTCCGTTTCTTCTTCTTCGCTTTCCAGCTTACCCCACCGCTTTCTCTTACCAAAGAAACCCTAAGCTCTCTCTCTCTCTCTAAAATTTCTGGTTTCTCTTGCTATTTCTTGCCAAAACACGATCATAGAAACATTCCTTATCATTATTAGACCAGCTTTTAACCATTCAAATCATAAAATTTCTGCCCAAATCCCGAAATCCCAAATTGAAACCCTAAGCGAACCGAGCAAATTTCTCGATTTTTGACTCATTTGTTGACAATTTCCTACCAAATCGAGCCTCCGTAAACCTTTCTCTACTCTTTTTCATTCACTTTATTGGTCCAAATTTGCTTCATTTTCATCTTTTTGACAAAATCGCACATTCTCAAAGATCCATTATTGGCCTAATCCTCTGTAACCGGCGAAGAGGAAAGTCTCCCCAAAGAGCAACCCCATACCTCCTAAAGAGACAACCGAGTTCCAAAGAATCCATTTTCCAACAAACTCCACTGGTAAAACGATTTGAAACCCGATTCATGGGTCGTAAGGTAATCGACTCTTACTTTGTGGATTTAGATGATTTTGAGGAGTTGGTTGTTTGTGGAAAAAGTGTTAAGCAGATGTTGTTGCCATGGGAGTCGGCATTAGACTTAGACGAGAGGATTTATCCTAACCTAGTTCGTGTTTTTTATTCGAACATGGAATTGTCGGCAGAAAGAGTAGATCGAATAGTTACCAGTGTTGGGGGTGTTCCTATTGATTTTGATGTTTTTGATTTAAACACCATTTTAGGACTGCCACTTGCTGGACATAATATATACACTTCGAGGAAGGAATTATCCTTTGCCGATTTTAACCATATTCGAGGGGTTAGGAACATTTGTAGACGTCGGGATCTCACTAATGAGATATGCACCCTTCCATTTAGAGCCCAACTTTTACCGCTGCAGGTTCGGATTCTACACACCATTTTGCAAAGATATTATTACCCCTGTGGAAGGGACACTGGATGAGGTTACTAGGTTGGATGTCGGGATTCTCGATAGTCTTCTTAGTGACGCCGTATTAACCTTGGGTATATTATTTTGCTATATGTTGAATACCCCCGCTTTGTTACACATAGGCTACTTCCGCACGGTAACATTATCTCTAAGCTTTGCGACACTTTCGCGTACCTCTTCGAGACTCCGTGTATGTTGAGACCAAGAAGATTGGGAAAGAGGCTATTTCAACATTGGTTTTTCTCGAAGGAGTCGATTGGATAAAAACGCCTAATGCGAAAAACCAAGACACCCTCGTAGCTCCGGAAGATGCCCGGTTCCTCAACGACATCTTTACCTCGATCACCGCCGATTTTCGACTCGGCGCTCGTCCTCCGCCTCCTCGTCGCGGATCCGCCTCTCACCTCCGTGAATCGATTCTCGAGGCACATGAGACGGAGATCGCCGACCATCTACTTCACCGCTCCATCTCAAGCATCGATCATCTTCTTCAAGAGCTCGTTAGCGATATTCGCACACTTTCGAGCCCAAAGCAGCAGCAGCCTTCGTGATCGCTTTGCATCCTTCCAGCCTTCAAAGCAGCAAAGAGATATCGGATGGACAAAGAACGCATTTTTTCTCGCTCTCGCCATTCCTCCTTCCTCCTCTACTACTCCTCCTCCTCCTCCTCCGCAATAGCTTTTTAGTGTTTGAACATATTTCGCACAAACATTCCATGTGTTATGCATTATTTATGTATGCTTTATCGGATGCTTTTATTATATATGGATGCTTGTTTTCTCATTTTTGATCTTAATCTTATTGCTTGGTTCAATTGGTTGTATCCTATTTTTGATTTGTTTGGTGTATATTTTTGGGAATGATTAAAATACAGGGAGATGTTTTAAATTTTTACTTGTCAAAACGTGGCTACTGTTTTCCTTTATTTTTTCTTTTTGATCTTTGAAGGGGAGAATAGTTTCCAGTTATATTTCAAAAGGAAGTTAACAAAAATTTTGTTTATTTTTCAAGGAGCTTATTTTCGGGGGAGTTAAAACAAATATTTTTTGTCCTTCACATATAAAATTTGTCATCATCAAAAAGGGGGAGATTGTTAATCTTATAATAATGATTTTGATGATAACAAAAATAATATGTTCATGATTAAAGTGTTGGGGCTATTAAAAAGAATTTTCTAAAAGCAATACACTTGTTTTAAATTCAAAATGATGAAATCGAAATTAACGGTTAACCGCTTACATCGGAAAACGGTGAACCGATAATTTACAATGATGAACATGTCACATGTTCTGAAAATAACGGTGAACCGCTTATTTAAAACGCTAACCGATACATTCCAAAGAAGTAAAAATGTTTTAGCCTTGAACCGCTTATTTAAAACGGCCGACCAACAATTCCAAAGTGAGTAAAAATGTTTTAGCCTTGAACCGTTTATTTAAAACGGCTAACCGATAACTTCCAAACAGTAGAAGTTCTCTACTCTTGAACCGCTTATCAAAAACGGAGAGCCGAGTTTTGTTTTGCGGTTACTTGGAAAGAAACGGTGATCCGATAAAGTTAACGGCAAACCGCTTATTTGAAGTCAAAGGATAACGGCTAGTTGGAAATTCAAAACGGCTAACCGACAGAGACAAACGGGCGATCCGATTATTCTCGAAAAAGTCAATAACGGCTAGTTTTCACTCCAACTATAAAAAGGCTAAATCAAATTCAAACAAGAGTGATCCAACATTTGATTTTTGAGCTTACTACGAAAACAATCTTCTTTGAGCTTCAATTGTGTTTCATTTCATTCCCTCACACATTAAAATTTCAATTGTAATCATTTGGAGTGTGTGAGAGATTATTTGTTATTAAATCTCTATCATTGAGTGATTGTAAGTGTGGGGATACACTTGGGTTAAGAGATTGGTAATAATCTCTTTATTGTAAAGGTTCATTGACACCTTGGAAGTCAAGTGTAAGTGTTTGAAGCCTTGGAGGCTTGCATAGTGGAATCCTCAAGCCCGGTGTGCTTGGAGGCGTGGACGTAGGCACGGTTGGCCGAACCACGTAAAAATTCTAGTGTTTGATTTCTCTTCCCTTATCCTTTTTAATTTGAGCATTGTTGAATTTATTACTTTTGTTTTTGATTAAGACATTAGTTTTAATATTGTGCATTTTTATTGGCTTAGTTTTTAATACCCAATTCACCCCCCCTCTTGGGTAGCCTAAATAGAATTTCAGTGTTGATTAATGCGTTCATAACTCATAGATCATCTTAATGTTTTGCTAATGTAATTTTATGTTAAATTAAATTGTAGTATGTTAATTTTATATTGTATATATATTTTAAGAATAAAGAGGAAATCGGAACCGAAAACAAAAGACAAAGAAGATGTGTTGCATTAAAATTAAAAAAATAAAAAAATGGAGCCACTTTGCCCATTAATAGTCGAGCAGCAGGAGGCTACCACTTGGCTATCAATTATCCATTTCCTTCTAATATTGATAAAAATAATAATAATAATAAATAAATAAATAGTAACAACCAAATAAAAAGAAGTGATTGCTAGCTGCCTTTAAAAAAAAAAAGTGAAGAAGTGCAAGAAGTGGAGAAGAAAAAAGGATTGCAATGAGAGATACCAAAGAAAAAAAAAACAGAATTAAAGAGCAAGTGAAGAAGTGCAGAAGAGGGGTGAGAAACGGAAGATTTAGTTTTTAAAATTTCTTCTTTTTTCTTTTGTATTTAATTTTCTTGTAATTTATTTTGGAAGTTTGAATTTTAATTCATAAATAAATTTAGTTTTATTTTTAATTTTAGTTATTTTAATTATTTGTGATTTAAATTCAACAATTGTTTTTATTTCAATTATGCTTAACTAAATAATAATAGTTAGGATAAGGTAAAACTCTTGGTAAAAATATGATTTAATCAAATTCTATTTTTAACTATATGAATTAAATTATTTTCTATTTAATTTTATCCATATTTTATACTTTTGACAAGCAAGGGAGTTTGGCACAATAAGTTCTTAAGATCTTAGTATAAAGTATGAAAAAAATGATATTTTGACATATTTTTAAGTATATAAATTCTATATAGTTAATATCTTAATATCTTGGCATAATATGATTTAATCAAATTCTATTTTTAACTAAATAAATTAAATTATTTTCTATTTAATTTTATTCATATTTTATACTTTTGACAAACAAGGGAGTTTGGCACAATAAATTCTTAATATCTTAGTATAAAGTATAAAAAGAATGATATTTTGACTTATTGTAGATAAATTGAATTTTGGCAACTAAGTACTTAATTTATAATAAAATTAATGGAAAATAATGATAATTTATAAAATTTATTTTTAGGGAATAAATAGAATAAAAAGAAAAGAATTTATAAAATTGTATCTACTATTGAGAGCATATCTATAACCCTAACTAGCTTTATTTCCATAGTTTCACTTAAATTAAATAGCAAGAACTTAAAATATTTTTTTAGTTTTTAGATAAATTAAAAGAAATTAACAATTTAAATCTTTCCTTTGTAGATCACCTCAAACTAACAGATTTATATTATAACTATATACTCTTATACTTAGGAGTAATCAATACTTTTAAGTCGTTTCAAAACTCATATTTCTTTAAATAATTTCTAAAATGCATATTGACAACATTTAAGTTATAATCCGAAGAGTTAATTACCATTTGGACCTCCTTAATATCATTATCCAATAAAACATTTGTATCATTATCACTATCACCTTCATTGCCTTCACTATCATCACTATCCTCAACATGCATAATATCATCAATAGACACAATAGGTAGTGGTTGCAAGTCTTCACCATAATCATCATCATTGGCAATCCATTTATTTTACCAGTCTAATAGCAATTTATCTTCAACAGGCACAGTAGGTGGCGACTACACAGTAGTAGGTTCCTCACCATCATCATCATCATCATCACCATCACCATCACCACAACAATTCTTTTACTTGACCAATTTGTTAGCAATTCATCTTCGTCTTCAACTGAATGGTTAACTTTTGATGTATCTTGATGTACTACTCCATTAAAAGGATCATTCAACGTATTTATAACCTCTGAAGGTAGTTGTATTCCTAAGCTAAACAACAATAATTGTGTTAACGAAGCCTCTGCATATTGAGGGCATAAAATTGGCACAACTTCAACTTTAAGTGTACTTAAACCCATTAAGCTATGTATCCCAAATAAGAATTTTAACCCAAAATTAGAATCTAACACAACCCTAACTTTGTTCTCTGGATTTATAATATTTAATAGGATTTTTCCAATTTCATTTAACCCATATACACCAGTTATCTTCAATGCCTCAACCTTTATTCTATCAACAATACAATCAGCAGAGTAAATCAAACCAACATGATTTTTTTTTCCTTTGAAAAAAATCACTAATTTCACAAGAGGCAAGCAGGCGCACTTAGTCAAGCTTTTTAAAAACAAAATAGGAAATAAACACTATACAATACTTAGGCAAGCACACATTGGTCACATTTTTAAAAAAAGCCCCAATTTCTTCAACTAAAAACATATAAGAACAAACGAGGATTTCAATTAACATACAAAAATGGCCCCTTAACATACAAAAACTAAAACTAATACAATTATCATTTAAATGCACTTCATTTCAATTAACATACAAAAACATTACCTAAACAAACCACAACCCATTTCGCTATTTCTACATTCTAGGGTTTGCAATAGAAATTAAATTAACACAAATTCAGATAATTTCCTATGATTTCTTACACCTATTGATTAAATAATAGATATATTACATGAAACAAGTTTGATATATGAACATACCCAACTCTCCAATGCTTCACTTACTATCTTTGAGCGAAATCATATTATTGTTCGAATCAAACTCGAAATCAAACTCCACAATGTTAGCTACACTTATTTCACAGTTAAATATTAAAGGTATTTAGTGAAAAACTAGTAGAAATGGGTGAAAGTGGCTGTTTATTTGACTAGTGGATCTTCTTATTTATATGGAAGCTTTGTCTTAATGGAGGAAAGATGCAGGATTGGCTAATCTTTGACCTTTTTTTTTTTTTTTGGTCTACATTATTCCACTGTTGTTTTTTTCAAAGTTTCCATGAAATGACCATGTTTCACATAGATGCAACGACATCGTCGTCCAGTGAAACGACACCATCGTCTAGTAAAACATTGTCATTTTACATTAATAGGATGACATGTCATTTTTTATCAAAGCTTCTTCTATCTTAAAAGACCATATTGCACTTACGACATTAGCATTTGCAAATAGCAGCTAACAGATTAGTAATCGACATATACATTTTGTCATCTTAGGGTAGGCGACTGATACACCCTCAAATTATTGTAATATGCTTGATAACTGAGTAAATTAAGGTTATGCGAATGATAATTTTTCTTTTTTTAAAGTTATGTTATAAAAGAAATGAAATAAAATTCTGAAACAAATTAAAGGCACTTTAGACAATTTAACTATTTAAAAAAGCTCTACAACCTGTATTCTAAAAAATTTAAAATTTGAGTTTTTTCTAATAGAAACAAAATAGCTTACTTAGTCACCAAAAGCTCTACTTAAAATACAACCAAACAGTACTAAAATTTTGAAAAGAACTTATGAAATTAAATATTTTAACTATTAGATAAGCCATACCAAATATACACTTGATGAATAAATTAATAAAATGTTGGCCTTTTATAGAGGTTTACAAGAAATATCTTACTTTTTAATTATAATATATTAATTCTAATGTAAAATAGAAATTGTATACGATTGAAACTATTAATTTTAATGATCTTGCAAGAATTAAAAGGAAACATATAACATTAAATAGTCAATTTGTACGTATTTGATAATTTATTTAAAAAAAGATAATCATAAATAATAATAAATTGAAAAAATAACAATAATTTTGGAATTCATTTTCATTTTTATATGAAAAATAATAATTTATCACAACTGTGGAGCTTCCAAATATAGATGGGCCCTAAGCGACCATCTAAGTATTATAAGTGATGAAGTACAAATCACGAATTTCATTGATAAAACCTAGATTATGAGAAGCAAGACTTGATCTGCTAGCTTCCTGATCTCGATTGATGTGTAAGTTCCCTTTTCTTTTCCCTCTTCAATAGCCGACAAATAAATTCCAAGTCTCAAACTACTACTACTTTGGATGAAAACTCTAATTTTTTACTATTCTACTCTAACCGCTTCGGCCAATAACCCACGATTAAAGCAATTTCTAGTTTAAAATGTCAACCGTTGGATTGTTTTCCTCTGCATCTAATGGTGATTTCACTAAAAGACAAAAGAGATGCGGTCACTTACCATTGTGGCAAACTAGCTAGACACAAAACTTTAATATACAAACAAATCCTAGCATCCAAAAAGAAGAAAGCAAAAAAATAGGTATTAGATTTTCACTAATGATGGTGATTCAAATATTTGTGTCCTAATTTAAGTTTAATTGATATGTAATATGTATCACCTATTTATTAAATAATGAATTTTATAACTTATAAAATTAATATTGCACGTCATTAGGACTAAAACATTGGAATATTTAACATTTTTCAAAAAAAATAATAATTAGAACCTCTAACCTTTAACCTTACTCTTAAATTTTTAATGATTTTATATTTGTATATATAAATAATAAATGGAAGGTTTTTTAATTTATTAATTTACACAAATTATAAATTCCAACCTTATTTTTATATTAGAGTGAAAAGAATAATAAAAAATCTTGCTAAGTTAGATCATAACTTATAGAAAACTTAAATGTAGTAACCAATTATAAGTATTTTTCTAACTACCGTATTCTTATATTAAATAACTACTTTTAGATGGATGTAAGTTACATTATATGTAACTTAGACAAACCCATAAAAAAATTACAAACAATAAATATAATCTTATCCAAGAAAATCTTGATTAATTAATTAATCAAAATATTTCTCCTATATAATTTATTTATACGTTGGCTTATGCATGGGGATAGGAACACGGCATACTTTCACCAAAAAATAATTACTAGGAGAAGGCAAAATAAGATTGATGCTATAATCAATGAAGTTGGGTATTGGCTGTATGACCTGAGGATGTTAAAAAGCATACAGTCACTTTTTTCTCTACTTTGTATACTGAGGACAACAATAACCTCAAGTAGTATTTTCCCAGAGGATACTTTCCCATTTTGCATGATGATATGCTTCTTTTTCTTGTTAGTCCCATTGATAATGTAGAGATTAGAAACACTTTATTTAATATGAAGCCTTTGAAAGCTCCTGGGGTTGATGGGCTTCATGCTATCTTTTACCAATCTCAATGTAGTGTTGTTGGCCCATCGGTTTGTCGCTTTGTGAAGGAGATTTTCAGCAGTGGTACTATTCCTTCGGAGATCAATAAAACTTTGCTTGTCCTCATTCCAAAAACAGAGAATCCTCTAAACTCATCTATGTATCGCCCTATAAGTCTCCGCACTGTTATATACAAGACTATGACAAAACTCATCGTGAACATATTACAATCTATCCTCCCCCACTCAATTGGTCCACAACAAACTAGCTTTGTCCCTGGCAAGCACATTGTGGAAAACATTGTGGTGGCTTAGGAAGTTATTCACTCTATGAGAAAGAAGGCTGGGAAGAAGGGTCTAATGGCCATTGAAGTGGATTTAGAGAAAGCGTATGATAGACTTAGTTGGAGTTTCATTCATGATACATTGTTAGAACCAAAGTTCCTAACTACCCTAGTCTAGATAATTATGAAATGCATCACCACAGCCCGAATGAGTGTTTTGTGGAATGGTGAGCTCACTGAGGAGTTTTTCCCATCAAGAGGAATCAAACAAGGGATCCAATTTCGCCTTATATTTTTGTGCTCTGTATTAAGAGACTTAGCCATGGTATTTGGCAAGCTGTGGATATGGGGAAGTGGAATCCAGTTCGATTATCCTGTAATGACTGACCCCTGAGACACCTTTTCTTTGTTGATGATCTCCTTCTCTTCGCTGAAGCATTGTGTGAACAAGCAAAAATACTTAATTTGGGGCTTGATAATTACTGCGACAGCTCAGGAGCTCGAGTAAGCAAAACGAAAACTCAAATTTGTTTCTCTGAAAATGTTAATTCGACGAAAGCTAATAAGATTACTTGCACTCTCGGTTTCTTTGTTACTAATAATTTAGGCAAATACCTCAATATGCCCCTTCTACATTCCCGAATCAACAAGAATACTTATAAGAGCATTATTGAAAAAATGGATGAGCGGCTCTCGGGATGGAATGCTGCCCACTTATCCCTAGCGACGAGAATCACCCTTACACAGTCTGTAATCCAATCTATACATATTTATGCCATGCAGTCTGTGGACCTCCTAGCATGTATCAAGGCTGAAATAGACAAAACCTACAAACCATTAGCGAAAACTGAGCCTTGTAAACTGGGAAAAGGTTTGCCAATCAAAAGACTATGGTGGTTTAAGACTAAAAAACCTTGAGTTAATAAACAAAGTAATGCAGATGAAAGTTGGATGGAACCTTTTGGCTTCGCCAAATAAATTATGGACTTAGGTGTTAGCTACCAAATACGACATTAACCATGTTAGACTTTCTCTTTCTCTTCTGACAAGTGATGGATCGCATCTGTGGAAAGCTGTTGGTAAAGTTTGGTATGAGACTATGCTTAGAGCCCGCTGGTCACTTGGTGATGGAAGACGAGTTAAGTTCTGGTGGGATTGCTGGGCTATTAAATCCAAGCCACTGATTTTCTATGCCATTGCTCTAGTTCTCGAGGATATAAAAAATAAGGTAGCTGTTGGATTTGTGGATGGCCATGGTAACCAACGATGGGATCGATTCAACTATTTACTCCCAAATCACATCCTCTTGAGGATCACTTCGGTCCTACCCCCTCGCAAGACCATGGTAGAGATCAAGAATATTGGGCAAAGTCGAAGAATAGCATCTTCACAGTAAAGTCTGCCTATAATGCCATCTCTAGATCTCACATTAAGAATGAAAATTTTCGTTGGGATATTGTTTGGTACTGGAAGGGCCCTCAAAGTATCCGCACGTTTCTTTGGTTAGTGTCATATAATAGATTGAAAACAAAGGCTGAATTAGCAAGAAGACATATTCGGTCTGACCGTTGTGGTTGTGGAGAGGAGGATATGTTGCATGTACTCAGGGATTGTATGGCTGTGAGCCGGATTTGGCGTCATTTTATTCCTATAGAGGAACATCAATTATTCTTCTGTCTAACTTTAAAGGAATGGCTCTAGTCTAATCTAACTAACAAGCAAAAGCTAACCTCAGGCTCGGAATGAACCATTTTATTTGGGGTGGCTTCTTGGAGTCTATGGTTCTAGCGTAATCAATTTCAGTTTAAAAGTGGATGTATTGATAGCATGAGCCTAATCAACGACATTACCGCTAGAGCTGAAGAAATTCAACACTTCAATATCTCATCTCTGGGTATGACTCACAGAAAAATAAAATGCTAGATTTGTTGGAATACCCCATCTTAGCCTTGGTGTAAGCTTAATACTGATAGGGCTCATAAGAAATATGGTGCCGCTGGCGCAGGTGGATTGGTTCATGACCATAATGGAAATTGGATTGTTGGATTTGGCATCAATATTGGGCATCGTTCAGTTAATATGGCAGAATTATGGGGACTTTTTAATGGGCTTAGCATGGTGTGGAAACATGGGATTCGAAGGGTTGTGGTGGAAATTGATAGCCAATGTGTGTTTTAATTGTTACAAAAGCTGTTGGAGGCTATAAATGATTACACCCCTCTTGCCTGCTCTATTAGAGATCTTCTACAACATAATTGGAATGTCATGCTTCGCCATATTTATCGTGAAGCTAACTCCACTGTGGATTTTCTCACCAATTATGCATTGTCTCTACCCCCTGGTTTTCATTTTTTTCTCTACCCCCCCGATTGGTATAGAATCATTTATAACTTATGATATGTATGGGGTCACTACCCCCTGTTTAATTTCTTGTTAGCTCTCTTTAGAGCCCCATTGGATCCAAAAAGAAAAAAGCCATTGAAAAATCAACTACCGACTAAAATAAAGTTTTGACTACTAAATGTGAAGAAGAAAAGAATAAAGAAAATGAAGAAAATAAGAGCCTAAATTATTAATAGCACTCAACCTGTGAGTGAAGAACAAGAGTCATGTAGACCTACTCTAGCTTCCATTTGGTTTCCAAGGAGAAACCAAAGCAAGAACCATAGATTTGTTTTCCATTAGCTCTCCTGTTAGTTGTAGTTAAATAGATGATGTCAATGAAAGAAGAGTAGAAACAAGATGCTACTTTCAAATATGAGAGTTGTTCTCTTAAACAATTTTCTTTTCTCAAAATCAATTTTCTTTTCTCAAAATCTATCTCTTAAATATGAGTAATGTATCATTTTATCTCATAGCTATTTAATTAAAAACTTATATTAACTTTACTATTTTTGTTAATATTATTATTCAATGTTTACTAACTACAACTAACTTATACTTAACAACTAATGCTAACAATTCTATATTAAATGCAAATTTTTACATCATAGTACCAAATGAATGTAAGAACAACTTGTGTAAATTGATATTGGTTGACTTACACATATTAGGTAATGTTATTAGAAGTAATTATGACAAAAATGTCAAAAGTCCCTAGAGGAACAAAAGCAATTAAGGGAATTTAGTGCGATTACTATCTCTTCCCTCATTTACCCACATTAAAATTTTAATTTGTTTAATTCCTATAGTTTTTTAGCAAAATTACATAAAATATTTATGGATGTAAAAAGATTAATAAAAAGGATCTTAGAATCTATAAAGATAAAATAAATACGAGAAAATGTAAAGATATAAATAGAAATTTTCATATGATATGAGTGGTACACAAACTTGTTGTATTTTTGTGGACATGTCCAAATTTGATGCTTTTCTTTTATTGTAATATGATTATATTGAGCTCGTAACATAAATCGTAAGTTCTTCAGGGATCAAATACTCATGTGGATCCCCTTCTATTATTTGAGAAACCATGTTCAATCCCCTCTAATATAAGTAGAATGTCGAGTATGGATTCTATTGTACAAATTTGATGTACACACTAGTGCATGAATGTATTGAAGAGATCTAAATTAAAGATGCAATTAAAATTAGAACGAGTAGATTAACACAAGAACTCAAGAGATTGAAGCTACTAGCGTTTCATAATCTATAACATTTCAACTTAACAATTATCTAGTTACCAATCCATTTCCAATTTTAGGGTGATAACTCGAAATCAATCTATATCTACTCATTATTACAACAATTAAACCAAATTAACATTATTCCATATAAATAATGTTAAATAACAAAAAGTCAAAATTTTCCTAAATACTCTATGTGAACAATTTAATCAAAGACAAAAAATGAAATATAATCATATATAAATTTTATAGATCCAAGTATATGTTTAGTCAAATATTAATCTAAACAATCAACAATGCATAATAGAATTGGTAAAAAGATTTAATAACATCTAACCAAACATGTGAAATAAAAACTGTAGACGTTAAAGCATGCATGCAGTTAATTAATTGAATAAAAAGTAATTTATCTTATTGAACAAGTCATCATCCTTAATCTTAGTATAAAAGATTTAATTACACATAATTGAATTCAGAATAAAAGAGTAGGTAAATCCAATCATAAACCCAAGCGGCTGGCTCTCCCCCAAAGCCGTGGCTGCTGCTCTGCTTCACTTCCTCGTCCGTCTCTAGTCGCCTCCTATAAAAGCCAAAGGCTTTGCTTGTATAAAGCTTGGCTGACTTCAAATTAACATTCAAATCCTTGTAGAATCAGGTTGGATGGCCACCAATCTACAAGTCAAATCATGTAAAGCTGCATGCATTACAATTACGCTTCTTTCACTTGCGGACCTTATAACATATTTAATCGATCAGCCCAAATTCAGGCATCAATCTCGTTTGATTTATTTTGCAATTGCCTTGCACGAACGCTATCTAAATTGTTAAATTTGCAAATCTTGATGTGCTTTTCACAAGATTAACGTAATGGGCCTTGTTTGATCTTGCTTCATTTAATTTATCCAAGCCCATGCATCCTTTGCGACAAATTTCTATTCTCTTCAACTTTGATTCCTTAAAGCACGTTCATTCCCTAATCTTCGATTTGCTATCTTGTTCAGTAAAATAAATTGATCATCTAAAAATATAAATAAAATAGACATAATTAATGTATGGTTAGTGGGAAAATATATGAATATATTATGTCCCTCAGGTTCAGAGATGTTGATCCATCGTTAGAACTTCTTGATCCACATTTTCCCATTTCTAACTTCTATATAATTTGAGAATGCACCCTTAATGGGAAAAAGTAAGTAAGAGTAATTGAGGATTTGTGAAAGATTCATATATCGGCCCAGCCTGGCCCATAAATGGCTCTGAGCTCGGCCTAAAAGGCCCATAAACAGGCAGCGTCGAAGGGTGTACGAAATAAAGAGTTTGTTGTGTTGGAGGTGGTATCTCCTGAAGCATACACTAACACATCACCATCCATCAGCTGACGTCTTACGTGTCAGTTCAGTTGTAGTCAGTCATACATTTGGATGTCGCTCTTGTCACGACGAGGGGTAGAGCTGTGCACCTGTGGATGGTGCGTGTGAATTGAGTTGACAGAAAAACGAAAAGCGGGGACCACCGAAGAGGACAAGCGCGGGCTTGGCCGATCGCCACGTCATCGAGAATCTCTGTCGTTTTCGTTTCCGAGTAGACTTTTCTTAAGTCGGTGAAATGAAATCACGGACGTTGTTAGTGACAGCTAAAATTTTTTTAATCACATGGGACCCATCCAAATTTACCTATTTTTACTTGTATCAGACGCATCACGCATCGTCATCGTCATCGTCATCGTCCTGATCGGTGATCAGCCCCTGACTCTTGTTATGGCTCTTTCTTGACTTTACGAGCACTTTTGCTTTCAATCATTTATTTACGCCCTTTTTTTTTTTTTAAATGAGACGCTCGTGGAAAGAGACGGGAGTTGAATTAATTAGTATTTAGAATATTATATTAATCATTAATTATAGGTTGATTAATAATTAAATCTAGACCGTTGAAATTCTGGGAAAATGATTTAGGAATACATAAAAATTCGAGAGGACTAATGTTCGGATTATTTTCATTTAACATATGAGCTCAATTTTTTGCACCTTATAGGAAAAAGTCATAACGAATTTTGATGAATCCTAAAAGCTCCTAATCAAAGGAGTAGAAATATTTCAAATGGATTATTCATTCATGAAGAGTCTTGCATGAATCTCATTGTTTGGTCACTGACAAAATATCAGAAAAAGAGGTAAAGTAACACTTTACTATCTGGCCTATTTAATTTTCAATAAAAATATTAAATTTCAATTGGAAATTTTTCAAAAGCAATCTTAGGTTATGTTTGTAATTGAAGTACTATATATTTTAAATTATACTTACTATGAAAAAAGGTTATAATTATGAAATAAATTTTTTTTAATAAATATAATTTTTAAATAATAATTTTGAAAAATTTTGTAAAAGTATAATAGATTTTTTATTATAGAAATATAAAATCAAATTAACTTAAATTCTAAGTTATAGCTAGTATTTACTAAACATTTTAATATTATATCTTTTAATTTACAACTGTCCAATCTCAACTCTAAACAAACTCCTAATTAACAAAGCAACCACGAGTGTCCAAGGATGAAGTTCTTTTATAGCTGAGGGTGCAAAGTGTCACGGGCCACCCAAATTTCAAGCTAAAGAAGCTAAGTACACAAGTCAAGATGTGCTAACTTAGTTTGGTTTAAAAAGTTCCATCTCTAGCACATTCATTACTTATACATAGCTAGGAAATTTCTAGATATTATTAGAGTGTTGTAGCATGTAGCTTGTTCATGCTATTATACTCTAGATTAGTCTAAAATGTTTTAAAAATGGGAGCTCTCTATAAGCTATAAGAACTCCCTAAAGTTATAAGGTTGTAGAACTAGACAAGTCTCCCTATAAATAGAGCTTAGTACTTGCCATTTCATTCAAGCGCAACAAGCAAGTAAATTTGTAAACAACTCTAAGTAAGCTTTGAAGCACTCTTGTACACATAGTCTTGTGAATAATATACATTCTCTTAGGCTCAATTTCTCACATTTCTCTATAGCTCTTTTTCAAGCATCTTAACTCAATTAGTCAAGAAGTTCAAGACTTAGTACTTTTGACAAGAGTTTTATAAGTGCCACACGAGTATACTATACAAAATAAAAATAACCATTTATACTTTAGTCTCATAAGATTTCTTTTTTTTTTTTTTTCTTTTTAAAGCTTTGGCGTTGATACATTGCATTTATTTTCATTTGGCCCTAAGTTTGAAGTTGCAAATGCATTGTTTATGACTTGGTCTTTATATGTGTGTGTGAGTATATTCCCATTATGACCCAGCTTCTCAAGTCTGGCTCTGCCCCTACTCAGTGCAACCAAAGATCTGTTCCAAAGAAAAAGGATCTTCTCCAAACAATTTACGAGAAACGATTAGGATCTTTATACTAGTAGAGGAATTTGGTTTTCTTCTCACAAAATTAGAAACCTACTTATTATTTCGTTGAATTGGCAATAATCATGCTTATTGAGGACAATTAAACTTTGCAATTTTGATAGGAATACTATCAAAATAAAAAAAGGGGAAAAACTTTGAAATGAACAAGAACATGTTTGGTTATTTCCATTTTGAACATAGAGTTATATGCTTTAGTGATTAAGGGTCAAACACATTAAATGTAGATGGTGATGAATAAGAACATGTTTGGTTATTTCCATTTTGAACATAAAGAGTTCTATGCTTTAGTGATTAAGGGTCAAACACATTAAATGTAGATGGTGATGAACAAGAACATGTTTGGTTATTTCCATTTTCAACATAAAGAGTTCTATGCTTTAGTGATTCAGGGTCAAACACATTAAATGTAGATGGTGATGTGTGAAAACGTGGGCACATGGACACAAATGTTCGTTGAAGAAATTAGGGGGCACAAGTCATGACTCTCGCAGTTCATGCCACTGGTTTTCCCCTTTTTCCTTTTTTTTTTTTCCAGAATACTTATAAAGAAACTTCAAAAACACACGCCATTGCAATATCAAAATATAAATGCATTTTAATTTACAACTTACGATGAGAAAAGAGAAAAGGAAATTCATCATTTACGATGAATTTTATAGGCATCATAGGTAAATATAATAAACTTACAGAAATTACTTCTGGATCACTTTTATTTTGTCTTATGCACATCTAACTATTAAAAAATTTTGACATATTCTTTACATCATCTTTATTTTTAAATTTGTATCAATCAACTACTTTTAGGCAAAAAATGATTATTTTATCCCTAAATGAATTAAAAGACTATTTTATTATACAAATATTTTTTTAAAAAAATTATAATTACAAGAATATTCATAAATTTAATAAAATAAATAAATCTCAAAATTTAAGATGATAATTTTTAAATGAAAATATAATTATAAAAAATTAACATCTTGTAATTATATTTTTTTGTAATTAAATTAAATATAAGGAAGTTTCCAAAAATTAATATGAAGAGAAAAGCTCCCTATAATTATGGTAAACTTCTCTATGATGAATATTAATAAACTTTCCTATACAAATAAAATGAAATTATGATTACAAAAAATTAACATAATAATTCTTTAAGTGAAATTATAATTATAAAAAATTAGCATATTGGATTTAAGATTTATTTATTTTATTAAATTCTAGGAGTGTTTTTATTATTATAATTTTTATTTTTAAATTTTGTAGAATAAAGTGGTCTTTAATTAAGGAAAATAGTCATTTTTTATTGTTAAAGTGGTTGATTAATCCAAGCTTAAAAAAGTGGTGCAAAAAATCTGTCAAAATTTTGAAGTGGTTAAATATATATATATGACAAAACAAAAGTAATGCAGAGATAATTTTTCTAAAATTAAAGTTAAAAATTAAGAAACACAAATTTTAGTACATACTTTTTAACTTAGTTACAAAGTTTCCCTTCAAATTTTTTTTTAAAAAGGACAATATTAAAGTCAATTTTTACTTTCCTTTTTTTTTTTTTTTTATTTTGGAAGGCAGAAATTCAAATTGAAGTGTTTATTCAAAAAACGAAGACAATATAACAAAAAACTCATTGAATGTTGGTGACGTACTTGTTCCTGTACCGTGCCCCTTTTCCGGTGACTTGGATCTTTCAATACAACTACTCTTTCAATTTGTTTCTTTTAAAATTTTAATTAATTATTTTGTGATTTTCACGAGTGACATTTTCTTGACGTAATTACGAAGCAAAAGTAAAACCCTAGGGCATACACAAGACAAGACAACAATAATGTCGCTATATTTAATTAGGTTGTTTAATTGTGTTCATGTTTCTAGGTAGAAACCATGCCATATTTGGAGGAAACTCGTTACTTAAATCAATGTAAAGACCGAAGAGAAATATTAATGCTATCTACTTGTATAATAAACACAAATACGATGGTTTGGTAATGGCTTCGTCTTCATTTCCTGTCTGTTTTTGGTGATTAATTTGTTTGCCGTTTTAATTCGGTTTTTGAGTTTGAATGAAACACAATTCTTTCTTTGCTTAAAGACTTTTTACACGGTAAATAAACAAACTCGTTTGGTTAGTATTGAAAAATATTCGCCTGAAAAATAGTTGAACCAAACAGATTTCATTTCAATGTAAATTATGCTGCAATTTGTATTAAGCGAATTATTAAACAATGATTTAGCGAATAAAAGTAGTGGTAGGTTTGCATATACTCTACAATAAATCATAGAATAATATATACTTAGAGTGGTTTATTCCTTTACAGACAAAGGTTTTTTTTTTTTTTATATTGCGAGTCTTTTTTAATAGTTACAGTTATTGTCAAAGAGAAACTATTAACACTAAATTAAAAGTTAAAAAATATTTTATAAATATGGCTTTTAAAATTTTAAAGTTATAGTTTTGATAAAATAATAAAAATAAAAAAAGTTTTCGTCAAAACATAAAATCGATTTAAATTTTCAAATTACAGTAATATAATTTTACCAAATTATTATTATTGTTAAAAAGGAGATTGTTACAAAATTGATGTTGGTGCGGTGCAAGTTCCAACGTAAAGAAAGAAAGAAAGAAAGAAAGGAGGAAACCAAGGGGCTGAGAAGCCGTTGATCAAACGGTTTCAGAAATTTCACGGATCCACCAAGGATCTGGTCGCCATGGATGCTTGCGCTTTGGGTTTCGTTTCTGTTTTTGATTTTGTAATATTTATTATTATTATTATTATTATTTTATTTTTGTCCGTGAGTGACTTTTCATTCCACTCAAACACCAATTTTATCAGTATTGAATTTGGCATGGCTTAATAGTTTATTGATTAGCAATATCACCCAAAAAAGTAATAACAACAACAATATTAATAAACGCGAAATAAATTTCTCATAATTATAATCCTAATAAACTCAAATAACCAACTAAATAAAATTACTTGAAGAAAACACGAGGGAGACATGGGGCTTATAGTTGACTCTAGATGCTTGGGTATTTCATATTTACAAGGCAGAGAAGAAAATCGAGAGGATTAGTTAGCGAATTAGGAGTGAAAATAGGATTGATAGGAAGAAAAAACACAAAACAAAAAGCGCGGAAAACGGTAGTCAAGGAGAGGGTGACAAAACAAAGACAAAACAGCCCAGTCGTCAAAACGCCGCAACACATGCAACTCCCAATGACGTTGGCCACACGTGAATATACTCATTCATTATGATTATTATTACACACTTTTTTTTCCCCACTAAATCAAACATGGGTCCCGCCAACTCCCTCCCCACGTGCGGCTTGAATGTGTTGTGTGTCCACATTTTGGACTTTGTTAGTATTTTAGACAAATGTTTACGACTTCTTTTTACAAGCCCTATGCTTCCGTTAATTTTTTATTAATTCAGTTGATTAATATTTCACTTCATTTACACGTGGCTCAGATGTTAATGGGTGGGAATCACCGTTGATCAATCTAATGAGAATCGTTGTCGTGTGAAACTTGTGATACTTATAACCCACCCGCACGAGCCAAATTAGTCAACTAATTCGCTTAATTTTGATTATGTTAGTTGATTAGACCTCTTAACCAAATCGTTTTGTGTTTGCACGGAACATGGGGATATATATATGTATTCTAAAGATCAACAAGCTTTTGTATCAGCTTTTTATTTTCTCATTGACAAAATAACAAAAGACAAAAATATCAAATATACTTGCGTCTAAGTTTGAAATTGAAATTAAATAATTGTATCTAAAAAGTTAAGGAGTTAAAATATTTGATGAATGCTAACTTTTATAATTTAAAACTAAATTAATTTAAATTTATACTTGTGTAATAAAAATTTATCATATTTTTATAATTATGTCAAAATTATTATTTAAAATTATATTTATTAAATAATATTAATTTTTATTTTATAATTACAGTTTTTATTTTACAATAGTACGACTTTGCATCTTAATATTCCTTAGTTCCAGCTGCTTCTAGTCATAATAATAGATAAATGACTGAGGGTTACACAGAAAAATTAAGGCGCATTACTAGTCATTTTAGTCAAAAAAGCGGATCATTCTGACATTATTTTTATCAACCTTCCGTCGGCATTTTATCACTTTTAGTGTTTTCCAAATACAGGTGGATATTATTACGTATCACTGAGTCACACCACTCTTGATTATAAGTTTTTAACTTCGGCAATAATAATGACTGTTACATGAGGAAGGACACCAAAGTATCAAACTCTTTAACTATTCATTGCCAAAAAAA